>VXAY01002711.1:462714-607226 GCA_013399855.1 Oxyruncus cristatus | reverse complement strand
AGCCAAATATTTCTTGGAGAATATTATTGTATTGTGGAGCAAAACTGCAACAAATTTTCACAGAAAGGTAAAGTGAAAAGTTAAGAAAAGATATGAAAACAGTTTATGACAATACAGATGAGAATGAAGGGCAGGTTGCCATTCAGGACACATTTTTGTTGCAAACTATGTAATTTGAGTTTCATGTGGGGAATCACTGTATGAGATCAGTTTAGTAAACATTTAGATTACTGTTTTCTGTTCTGAAAATAGCGGATAAACCCCCCCTATAGTAGCTACTCTTCGTCTTTGAGAGATAGATCAGAGAATAAAATATCTGGAGAGATTTTTTGAAGTTAAAAACTGAGAGCTGTATTTTGTGTAACTTGCCTGTGAATTAAATGTGTGACAATAACAGAAGAGAGAGATGTTCAACCTGGAGGAATCCAAAAGTTGACATCTTGACAAATTTAACGTGGCAAAGTGCACCTTTATCCCCGAGGAACATCTCCTGACATTTGGGCATTAGTTTATCACACAGTCTTCTTTAAAAGTCTTAGAAGCATAGCACATTAGGATATTGAACATTTTACACTAAAACATATACTGTTGTGACTAATCTCATCCAAATCTAGATGGGAACAGTGTGAAACATGAGCAATTTTTGTTTCATCTTGTGTTTGATAGTATGAAACTTGGAGCACTGAGCTAGACCTACTATTTTGTAAGTTCAATTTTTAAATGAGTATTTTCTAAGCAGTGTTTACTTCTGTCTTCTTATAGCTCTTTAGCATTTGGTTGTATTCAACTTGTGTTGCTCTACTTCCATTGAAAACTCCAATAAAAATCCTGTATTTTATTTCTGTTAGTGTTTTCAGATGAGACTTTGTAATGTGCTTTTTAGGGCTGTTTCATAAAAGTAGTTGTCCAGATTTTTTCTGTCATTTAGAGGGAATGCTAATTAAAAGTTTTCAAGATTTTTTACTGCCTTCCTGTTTCTGAGGAAAATTTTACAATTTCCAGTACAAACAGATTTAACGCCTTTGCTGATTTGGATCACTGATGTTTCTCTAATAGGCAACAGTATGTGTTTGACGAGATAAATGTAAAACTTAGCAAATAAAATTAGAAGAAGAAATACGCTACTGAATTGTCAACTTCTATGGACAATATGTCTATAATGACACCTTATCAAACTCTTGCAGCAACTTTTTAAAAAAGATTTGGACCCATAACTGGCAGTATCATATTTCTTATGGTTCACATAACAAATAGATGCAATCATTACATCTCTGCAGTAAGACACACTGTACAAACCAAGCCAAAAGCAAGATACAGTCAGTATACATAAAGGATTTTGATGCTTTATTGCAAACTTAAAAGGCGCTGCAAAACACCTCTGAGATGAAGCTGGATATCCACTCAGCACCAGAAGGATCATGCCCCAAACAACTGCGTTTGAAGCACTAGACGGGAGTACTACTACTAGACCTGTAGCCAAGAAGGATGAAACAAATGTTGACTTTCTTAAAACATCAATAACAGATTCTCTCCAACCACAAGAAAGACTGATTTTTACCTCCAGCTTATTCCCTGCTCTGGCAAGAACATCTTGTTCAAAAGTTAACTAATGGCATCTCTGAGTCCTTAGTTCCAATCCTAATGAAATAACAATGTCCAACCTTTGTAAATTTGCTTTTGATTTACAAGTGGCAAGTTCCAAATGTTTCATATAATCTGAAAAGTTTTGGTGTGGTCAAAAAATATATTGCTTGCAACTCCATTTCCAGTACTGTTATCTTTATTAAAAAGAATAATACTACATGCATATTTTTTAAAATATAAACTTCTATATTCTATACAGAATTTAGACTACAGGAATAAAATATATATATATATCATCCTAAGGGCTTAATATTAATAGAATATAATATGTTTGTATATAATGATTTCTCTAAAGGTGAAATTTATATGTAGTTTCTGGAAACTTCACACGAACTTATTAAAAAGCTTCAAAGTGTGATTTAAATAATATTTTAACCGGGGTTTTTTTTACTTTAATGATGACTGATAAAAATGCAAATCCTTGTTTTTGCCATCTTTCTAGAGAAAGCAAACACTTTGATAATAGAAATAATGTGTGCAGCTTCCATTTTGCATAAATGTTTTTGTCTCTTGATTTTTATATTTTGAAAATAAAAGAGAGTTTAAAAATTAATCCTGTCTCTGAGCTCATTTCAAAATGATAAATCAGTTCCAACACACAGAAAATCTTGTTATAAAGTGTTTTGTGATCAAGACAGATTAAAGCTACAGTATCTGCAACTGTGATTTTATTGGTTTCCAAAAGCAGGTTCTGAGCTTTCTGCATCAGATTGCAACCCTCACAGCTAATCAGTTTACTCATCTCATGTAATTTGACAGCAGTTCTGAAGCATAAGATAAATACAAGATTTTATACTTTAGAATCAAAGCATCACAAAATGATTTGAGTTAGAAAGAACCTTAAAGATCATCTGGTTCCAAACTCCCACCATATGGAGAAACACCTTTCATTAGACCAGATTGCTCAGAGCCCCATCCAACCTGGAACTGAAACACTCCAGGGATGGACATCCACAGCTTCTCTGGGGAATCTGTTCCAGTGCCTCACCACCCTCATAATAAAGAATTTCTTCCTAATATCTAATCTCTTTCAGTTTGAAGTCCTTCCCCCTTGTTCTGTTACTCCATGCCATTGTAAAAAGTCCCTCTCCATCTTTCTTGTAGGCTTTCTTCTGCTGCTAGAGGAGTGAGTGAGTGGCTGAGTGGGGCTTGGTTTCTGTCTTGGGGAAACCACAACAACCATAAAAGTACACCTTGTGGTATTTCGTGTTTTCAGAGGTCTCAAGTGCACTTCCTAAATCTCAAGATCAAACTATGTTTATAATTTTACATACCTTTGAGACTGTCAAGACTAACATTATTTTATAATATAACATTATAGAGTCATGAGTAGATTCTAGGGTGATTATTATGATAAAACAGTGAAATATTTTCATAATAAAAAGTAAAACCTTAATAGAGATAATGGCATTCATCTCTAGTGTAATATTTCCTCAATTCCACCATGTTTATCAATGCCACATACACCATTAAAGAGTCTGATGAGCAAAGACGCTATGTATGAATTTTGATATTCATCCAAATGTTTCAGTTAGAGCTTAATTTTAAGCATGGATAACTCTATAAATCAGCTATGGATTCAGCACTTACAGGATTGCTCTTCAAATTACTTTATCTCATGTTAATATGAAAAAGGTTTAAGTATTTTGCCTAGCCCCTTCAAGACTGTTAAAGTAAGGGTTACTGAAAAGAGCCCACATATCTGATTCTTTGCTAAGAAAAAAACACTCAGTGGAAGATATTACACAGGCAAGTACATCCCAGGACAGATTTTCATTTTGTACTTTAGTGACCCCTGACAGCGAAGACAAATGAACATAGACAAACAAGGATCCAGCACTTGCTTCCTTGAGTCTGCGTAGCCATGACTCTGAACACAGTGAGCGTTCAGGCTTGCCAGTGCACTGGAGAACTTATGGATCTGCAGCTGGCAGCTTTGAGAGTCAACAGGAAGATTTTGCCCACAAAGTGACCAGAGACGAGGTAAAGTCCTTTTATGGGCAACTCCCTGGGCCAGCAAGCCTGTGGCACAGACAGCCTCAGCAGCTGCCTGCATTCTGTCAGCTCATCACTATTTGCCCTGTGAACCTCTTTGTCAGCCCTGAGACAAGTTGCCACTCCAGTTGTCAGCTGAGAGAAGCATCCCACAGTCAGAAGTCCCCAATACGTCTTGCAAATAACCTCAGAAGGCCATATCTCACTATTTTCCTCACCTAGTGGAATAGAAGCACTTCTTTTTTGTAAATATTGAGTTTTTAAGGTCCTTAATGTGACTCTGTACTCTTTTCCTGGTGTTTACATCATCCACATCAGAAGACTTTTCCGTCATTGACTAAGCAGAACTTTTTAAAAGAGTAACTCAAGCCCACTGAGGCTCTCTCATTAGTTAGTCACTCACTTAAGTGCTCACCATTGCCCATGGAAGAAATCACAGAGGGAGACAAGGCTGTGGTAATTTTTGTGACTCTGTCAGAAATCACAGAGGGAGACAAGGCTGTGGTAATTTTTGTGACTCTGACACTGTGAGCAGTGCCAGTATAGGACAGGGGCCTCCAGGAAGACATGAGGGTTACAGTGGGCAGCAGAAAAACTATCTAGGCAAAACAAGAACCTGTGACAGGTCTCTTATTTTTATTTTACATGCTTATAAAGGTATTTACCTTTTCTACAAATCCAGACAGTAATTTAGGGCAATAAGATGCTTTCACTTTCTGAATACATCAAGCATTAAAAATGTCAGTATACATAAATACACACATAATTCTGGGATTTCAATGCCATAAACACTTAAAATGCAGACAGCTTTATGTGGTATTCAAATGAGACCTCTTTAATATGTTTTGGATATTCTGAACATTTGCCAAAAGATAAAGCAATGATGGCTAAATATTATTTATGATCACTACTGATGCATGATAGTCTTTTTTGTAAGTGTGCCCTACAGTCATTATTCTGACAAAATTATTCTTTGGTAAAAATGAATCTCTTACATAGAGAAGGGGAAAGTGCACTTCCTATAGAGGTGGTTGCTTTACATAACTTGTTGCTAATTGAATATTTACTTTGTTCTCTGAAAGCCCACTTCATTGTAACTTTGAAAAACCAGTTATTCTGGTTGAAGTAGTTTGTTTCCTGGTAAATAAAATCAAATTGTGCCAATAAAGTTGACAATGCAATTTGATAGTGAGAACTATGTAGTAAACTATAACAGAATAGAAAAGTATTGCTCTGGAAGAGGACGATTTTTATCACAGACTAATTGTAGAGGGAGAAACAGTAAATTAGCTGACAAAATATGTGAATAATCATAATATACAGCCAGGGGTCTGTCCCAGGTTGTTTTAGCCTGTTGAATTTATTTATTTATCCATTTATATTTATTATGTGAAATTTTGCAATGCTGAAGTGCTGAAGTGCTCCTAAAAGTCTACCAGAGTTACTTGAGAGAGAAAAGAAAGTAAGATATCACCACCTTCTTCTCTGGTTTTTAGGAGGGTTACACTGCAACTGTATAAAAAATTAATGTGTCCAGGACACGAGTTGGAGACCAACAGGTACAAGACAGCCCATATCTCTCCCACAAAATGTTATTTTCCTCCAGAACATTCCAAATGCTCTTTTCCTCCAGAACAAATGCTCTTTTACTCCTCCTCCTCCTTCAGCCTCTGTCCTTGGCCCAGACTGACAGCCAGACTGCTCCAGGGACTGACAAGGGGCACTTCTTGTTAACTTGGGTCCACACCACGACATGGACAGTTTGACAACAGAGACTATTGATTTTCACTGTCCAAGCAATGTTTGCTGGTAATGCTGGTGTAGGTGTATCCAGAAGTACATGATAAATTATTCCTAAAACACTCATTTTCAAAACACTTAAAACCGATAGAGAAAATAAAACCAGATCACTAAATGCTTCAATATTTTATTGTATCTCAAGTTTTATAATCTGAGATGTGTCAAAGTCACTTTTTGCTGCTCCCTCACAAATCTGAGATTTTCTTTGCCCCTTAGTAACCACAATCCCCTGCATCAAATGCATTTTCCACCAGAATATAAATGTTCACCTTTTGTTTTAATTTTCCCATTTTTAATGGCCGCTCAAGAGTCTAGTAGAAAAGAACCAGTGAAGGCCAGGTACGGAAAACAGTATGGAGACAGTATTCATGCAAATGAAAGACTTTCATACATCAGGTATCCAGAACTGGGCCTATCTTAAAGTTTTATTCCCATCCTTTTTTTCATGGGTATCTTTAGATATCTTCAAAACTGGAAAATGTTTTCGCCCAAATACAGTTAAGACCCGTTCATAAGGTTATAGTTCCATATATAGGAGGTATGTTCCCTCCTTTCCTCCTGGCTCAAGAGACAAGAAATAAAAGTCATGGTATTTATCCGTTTAGGCCTGAGACTTTTTTCATTTGTTGCTAGACTGTTTTTTATTTTTCTGTGTGTTTTTTTTGACAAAATCAAATCATTAATGGGATCTGGGAATTCTCATCTGTGCTGGATCTCATGAAGAAGCTTTGTTGGTCAAGTGGTAGTTATTGCTATGTAAATGATAACAAAACCCCACAAAATTCTTACTAAAGGAAAGCTTTAATAATTGCCATTAACAACTCACAGTGCATAAATTAGTGTAAATGTCTGTAAAAGTAGAAACCTGCTTAACAACTTCAGCTTTTTCTTACAGTACATCTTTGTTGCTGTTCATACAGGACAAAAACTATTTTGAACACTCTTCTGTCTAAGCAGACAGGAACAAAGTGAAGCTGAGGTTTTTGCAATGACTTGGAGGAAATGTTAAGGAGAAAAAAAGCACGAGGGAAAACTTCAGGTGGCAATTTAAGTGAGCTGAAAGATTGCCCTTTTTTTTTTTAATAATCATGTTTTATCAGTTTTTGTTTAGATCAGCTTGACATACAACATCACAAACTCTTATGCTAATAGATTAATTCAGGACAAGATGAGTTTTCTAACCTTCCTGCTGACTTGTGGGGCTGAACACACCATGATCTAATTAAAAAGCAATACTTGAGTTAATAGTCTACGAGTAAAATCAACAGCTCTTGTGAAAACACTTTTCCACTTTTCATCAGCAGGATTTTTTTGAGGATTCACAACAGGGTAAACCACTAAAATTATCTGAAACTCATCTTTGCTGAGCAGCATACAGCTTCTCCTAAGATTCATGAAAGCCTGGTTTTCTTGGGGGGGATCTCAGAGTAAAGTTGGGAGCGTGTTCTCAGGGATTAGATCCTAACTGCTGAAGTGAGCACAGTTTGCACCCTGTTTCATTAACCAAAGTTAATCCTTCATGTATTTTATGTCAAGCCCATTGGTTCTGGCAAAAACTCTGTACTTTGTTGCTGTGTGTTTGGGTTTCTTTACTCACAGATACTTGGATTGTGTATATACGAGAACAGTCTTCAATACTCATAAAATTAATCTTAAGAGGAAGCTGCAGAACTGTGATATAGTTTAACTTTTTACACATTTTTTGTACTCATTGTAAGAAATTGTATAACAGTCACAAAGCATCACAGCTACGTTCCACTTACTATATTTTTTCTTTAGATTTGAGCTCATTTATTATCTTCTATAGTTACACCAAAACTGATGCTCAGTAAAGCTCCTTCTAGAATGAAGAAAAATCCCACAAACACAAAACAGAAGCTATGTACATTTTTGAAGTGATATGCAATAATGGCTATTGTCTCACAGTGCTGGCAAAGAGCCTTAGCACACAAGCTGAGTGTTGACTGCCATGGTCGTATTAGTCTGTCAGTTTCTGGACAAATTCATACAAGATTCACCAGTTGTCCAGGTAAATTGTTATAATCTGTCTTTGTATTTATGGGGTGTCTTAAAGGATGCAAAAGAAATGAACCATCTAGTTCACCTTCCATTCGTTTAGGGGAAGATGACTTATGGGCGCATGTGCAAAATCCTGGCTTCCACTAATACAAGGACTTTAAAAAATGATGAAATAATAAACTAAGAAAATCATCTATAATGACAGCACATTACTTTCAAGCTGACTGAATTTTTCAGAGAATAAAGGTAGCCTATGTTGCTGTATTTATTCATGAGTTTCCAGAAACCCAGAGGTTGGAAAGCAAATCAGCTGAGTTTCTCTGATGAACTGCTTTAGTTAGAGTAAGGGGACACTGGCAGATGTGGGATTTTGGGAGCTCCCAGGAAACTTCAAATTCTAGTGACTTGTCAAGAAGAGATAGAACATCTGAGCTGGCCTTTCATTGAACCTAGTCATGTAGTTAGTACACTACCCAGTAGTCAGAGTTATAACAAGAGAGACTATGATTTCAACAGCAAAGCTACCTAGTTTAATAATGAGTCTGAAATCCCCTAAGGCAGCAGTCTAGTGGTTTTTTCAAATAGCTTTCATGCAGATTTGGAAAGTTGTGAGAAAGAGAGAATTGTCACTCCTTCAACCATTTTTAGCTACTGAAGCTGAGGAGAAGCTGTTTGGGCAGTTACTTAATAAGGTAGAAATAAGCTTTACTTTCAGAAGTCAATATATCAGATTCCTGTGATTTGCAATGGCTTTGTATTTTAAGGGAGAGAGCAGACCCAGCTTACTAAGCTACACTATTCAATTAGATGATGAGGTACTCTGTGAACAATGTCTTCCTGAGTGAAGACTTGCACCCTTTCTAGCATTCTGCAAAGCAGCATATTTAACTGTGACAGCAACCTGAGGCAAAGGAGTTTCGAACCAGTGGGTGCTGGCTCTCTAGATGATACAGAAAAAAATTTTGTACCCTTAGAACATGCTCAGAGAACCTCAAAGCAGAAGAAATTGATAATGTCTGTTTACATAACACAATCTAGATCTGAAAATAAAATAAAAATCAAACCTCAGAATTCAATGTCTGAAGATCCTGGGAGAAAACCAAGTGACCTGGTTATGGTGCTGGTGTGTCAGGTACAACAGTATTGATATAGCATGGCGCTGACCCAGCAATTCTTCTGAAGAAAACAAACAAACAAAAAACGTTCCTCCCCTCTGAAAAAAAAAAAAAATCCAATCAAAAAAATCCCCAGTCTGCACTTCCTCAGGATCACTGGAGTCAGTTTGTTCCCTTAAATTACTCCTTCCCTTTAGGAGCATTTGATGAATGAAGCTAAGCTTGTGTGCTCCTGCAGCTCCTGTCAGAATCATGCTGTGCCCTGTGCAAACAGAGTAAGAGACAGACTCAGCCTTCAGGTGTTCGTCTGCTCTTTGAAGGTGAAGTGTGATGATTTGGTTTAGCAAACAAAAGGAAGAGAGGAAATAGTGAAGGATGATGGCAGCACTGAGAGCTGGTCATGTGTCAGGAAGATAAAACTGGTAATAGCTACTGAAGCTTTCTCTTTCATAGGTCTGTAAAATCAGAAGAAACCATGATGGACACCTGGTTTGGCTTCTTTCTTCCCAAATGCCATTTGTCTCTGCTCCTGCACTGAAAGGAATTACTGTTTCTTGCTATATTAATCACTGCTGCAGTTGTTAACCCCAAGACTTGGATTAATTACTTTACTCAGCCTTTCCTTGGAGGCTTTCTGTGCAAATCTCTTTTTAGACTAAGTATTTGAATTTAATCACTGGAATCCCATACAGAGAAGGTTTAAAACCTCATCCAAGGTGACACCTAACACTGAAAGTATTTATTTCCCTGAGCTCTTATAGCACCACTTGTGCCCAGTGGTTACCAGAAGTTCAGCTGTGTCAAACACCTGTATTGGCATGAAGCTCTGCACATTCCAGAATTATCCTCTCTGTTGAAAGTGCCTTCCACAAAAATGTTTTTGAAGCAGTGTCCATTGGAAAGTCAAGCCTAAGACTCAGTTTTTAATAAAGTAAGATCTATTGTAAGATTATGCAAGAAATTACGTAAAAAATTAAAACCCTTCTCAAGAAAATCCTATATGAATGCTTCAGACTTCCCTAGCTGGACCCATGCTGAGATGGACAACAGGGAACTTTCATTCCTTTTTGTTCAAAAGTTTCAAATTGCCTGCAGTGTTTAAGGAGTCATTGAGTCAGAAGGAGAACACTAGGGAGAGAGCAACAGTGCAGCCTAATGCACGACCCACAAGGAGTGCATAGGAGGCTCTCAATTTTTTTTACCTTAAACTACCAGAAGATAAAGATACACAGAAAGCATTCAAAGAGGGGTGAAAATCCCATTCTTCCCCACTTCATGGAGCTGCTAGGGATCTGTGCAATCTCTCTCACTTCTCCTGGTCATAAATCTGAAAGTGTGCCCTTCAAAGGTGAAAACAGCAATGCTGAGGTTGGAGAAATGGTCTCATTCTATAAATGGCCAACTTAATCTGGCACTAAGTTAATAACTCCTGAGAAGTGTCTAGGCCTACGTATAATTTTCTAAACTTGTCTTCTATATCTTCTGGGAGCCCTTCCTTTAAGTACTAGCTTTAAAGCAGTGGAATGGATACATGCCCTTCTACTTTTAGAAGAAAGATGTAGCTTCTTGCTTATTACTATTTGTAGTACTGGCAAAAGGGTCTTTCTTACTGAAATGATTCTTAAATATATGTTTTACATAAATATATGGTATTTAGACACCATGTCAATAAACCTACATGAATGTTTCCCATAAAATGATATTATTCAGTTATGATGAAGAACAGCATCTCTTGGAAGTATATCTATGAACGTGAGAGTTAAATGGAGATACATCTATTTTCCTAGCTAAGATTATATTAGATCATACTTACTACATAGGTATTCCATAACAATTATAGAATAAAACTTCCTATAAAACAGTACAGGGTGTGGATATATGTGCTGCTGTTGTGCTTTATTGTCTTTGTGAAGAAATCAGAAGACCACAAGAGGATTGCTACCCCGTTGTGTTATTTTCCCCAGCTGAAAATGTGAGTGACTGGGTGCAGAGCTTGTACAACATAGGGGGAAAACAGCAGCATGTTATCTTGGAGAGAGCTGAGGTCCTGGAATTAATTCCTCTCCGTGGTCTGGACCAGCCTAAATCTGTTGATAAGAGCATTCAGTTTTCCTTAAGCATTTAAAAATAAAACTGGAGAAAAATTTGGGGCAGTAGCAACTGTAGGAGAGGAAAGATGATCTTAGCAGTAATTTGATGGCTGCTGCTTTTGCATAAATACTAGAGGAGTATTCATGGAATTTAAGGCATTAAAAGGAAGTCATCAAAATAGTCTTCTGGGCCTTTTGTCCTGTGTGCACCACTGGATTTTTCCCAGCAATTCTTACTTCAAACCCGTAACTACTTAGAAGATACAGCCTGACTGCCATGCGTGGTAAGTTCAATGCTTTGCTGTTTTCAGAGAGTCTTGATGCTTGATGTCTTAATCCAGGAAAATGAAGCTCCAAATGCCTTCTGGTTTTGCTCTATACTACCATATTTTATACCATAATGATGTTCTGATGTAGCCATTGGTGACACCTCAGGCAAGAGTGAACATAACTCCTTTATCCTTTTAAAGTCACCCTGTTTTCAGACTGAGGGGTGCCAGGGAAGCAGGGGCTGGTTTTCCCTCACGTGCATTGCAGATGAGCAGGCAGCCTTTACAAAATGCAGGCTCGCACCACAAAGGCAGGTTTCTCACAGTAAAATGCAAACCAGCATCTGAAAGGTAGCATCTGTAGGCTATCCTCACAGGTGCAGTGATGTTTGCTCCAGCAATATGATCCCTTGCTGTGCAGAAGCCTGCTTTATCCTCTTCTTCCAAATGGTTTTAAGCTGTTGCCACATGTCAAGCACATAACAGCTAATGCGCTGTTATAAGCACCACATGCTAAATCCATTCAGCTCTGACAGCTCAAGCAACAAATGCTGTATTTTGGAAGGGAGACTGGTGCTGCTTATTGGTCTTTACAGCCCTCACTATCCAAAATAGTCCTATGGTAGAAGTGTTCTGTGTGCAACTACCAGAAAAGCATGTCTGCAAACACTTTTTAAAGCTCTGTTTAGTTTATTTATTTATTTATTTTTCTTAATTATTATGCTTGTGAAAATAAGGTGATGTTTAGACTCTATAGAGAGGGATTTGCTATAAAAATTTGAAGGGCCTCTTAAAGCTTCAGAAATAAATTTCTTTGTTATTGCTATGGTTAGGATGGTGTCCTGAAGAAATTAATGATCATGTTTTCCAGTGAGTGTCAATTCCCAGAGAATATAAGATGACTGGGGTAACTGCTTCAAAACAATAGGAAAGTCTACCTAATCCTAATATATCACTGAGTTCTCAATAGAAAATAGACTTGAAGACTTTATGAAGCTTCATGTAATAGCAAGGACTCTGAAAGGCAGACAGAAAATGTATCATCAGGTGTTTCTGTAGGTATAAGAAAAAACCTTGACATATATTTTTTTTATGTTGCAAAACATAAAATTCTATAATATTTCATGTGGTATGACTCTTTCTTTCCAAAATATAAAGATTATGATTGGCTAACAGTGGTATTTTAAACTCAAAATGTGTCCAATCACAAGGCAGGATCTTATTCTATTGAAAGATCATAGCAGTCTCTGTTATTTCGGTAAAGAACCTTCTTTTCTCTTAACAGAGACAACTTTTATTTAAATCAGAGTGACAAGCTTTGACTCTTCTGTAGGAGGAATGTGGTTTTCATGTATGTTTGTTGCAGCTTATTAATATCAAAATTTCAAATCAGCATTACTTTGATTTAACTTTGGTTTTAGTTATATCCTAGGTGTACTTCAAAGTCACCAACAGTGGAATGTGTAGACATAAAAGTACTTGAAATGAGATACGAAATCTTCTGTCCTGTTTTCAGTTTTTATACCTGGTGCTACAGACTTCACAAGTAACAGATTTTATTTTTTTTTCCAGTTTCCCTTTACATTATGCCTGATAATCAGAACAGTGATGTGGGCCAGATTTAGCTACACAAGTTTCGTTTTAACTTTGAATTCTGTACTCACTCAAATATCCCACATTTGATTTTACAAGGTTAAAAAATGTGTAATATTTTTTTGTAGCTGAATGAAGTTTGTCAGTTTCAAGATTTCAGGCCTTAAGGAAAAAAAGAATATGACAGAATCAAATATGAGTGGTGGTTTGAATTCCAGGCTAAAGATACAAGCTCTTTTCTAATATTTATACCAGGACTCAGATAGTCAGTATATTAGGTATTTAAAGAGGTGACTTCAGCAACAAGAAAGATGAAATACGTTGTATTTTTTCACCGTAACTTATTTGGGTCTGACTGAAAAATAAATCCAATTACATAAAAGATATTATTGGTGGAAAAAAGGGAGCATTCAAGCTTCCTCAGCATCCCTACACTTCTACCACTAACACATTCTTACAAATAAGCAAAACTGTACATGAGTTTTCATCCTCAATGAAGAAGAATAAATACCTATTATTTCTGTAGCTCACTTGAAGGCACTTGCAAAAGTTGTTGCTTCAGTCATATCTTTACATCTTACATGAAATTTTCCTTCAGTTCACTGGATTCTTCTGGTAATGACTAAAATTTGATTTAAAATTTAAATTTCTGCCTAAATAAAATCAAAATATGCAGTAATAACTACTACAAATGGTCATATTTTTGCAGAGCTAAGTCTTGGAAGCAAGACAATTCCTGGAGAAGGGCAATTTGAGTAACAGTGTTTTCGCATAAAAATGCAGTGATATTGGAAATTTTATTTTAGATTCTTGCACTAAATGTCTAGGAATGTCAGCTGTTCTAGACAGCTAGTGCACAGGGAGGTTATTCTAGAGCAGAGTACCACAGGGACTTTGTCTCTTCCTTCTCTTGAGCCTAAGTCAATGAGTTGCATCTGGTTGGAAGGTCTGACTCTTGGCACTGTAGGTGTGGGTTAAAATGACATTTTCACAGCCAGGCTGAGTGCTTGGGAGCAGCAGATGTCCCCCAAAGAGACTGCAAGTAATCTGTCTTGTTCATTAAACCCTGCAGCACAAAGCTGCAGAGTATGAAACCCTTCTTTCCAAGCAAAGAGTCTCAGAAGCAGCTCCTGCAACAGCAGATTGAGATGAAGGGAAAAGAAGACAAAAAGAGGACACCTTGCAAGCAAGAGCTACCTGATTGTACATTTTCATTGAGACAGAATAGCTCAAATTTGCTTCCACCTCTGAGAAGTGTTCCACCAATCCCTGTTCCATGCATCCAGCTGAAGCACTCAAGCCATGAAGTATTTTTCGGAATTACTATTAACCTATCCACTGAAATGCATCCTCTTGATAGTCTCACTTTCTTAATTAATGTTATTCATAATTATTTTAATGC
Organism: Oxyruncus cristatus; assembly: GCA_013399855.1. Taxonomy (NCBI): domain Eukaryota; kingdom Metazoa; phylum Chordata; class Aves; order Passeriformes; family Cotingidae; genus Oxyruncus; species Oxyruncus cristatus. The sequence continues at coordinate 593,299 of VXAY01002711.1, read as the reverse complement.
ATTAATTAGTCAAATCCACTCACAACAGAATCTTTCTGTGTATTTTGGTAGAATACATATCAAACCACAATTTTCCTATTCCCAGAATTAGAAAACACTTCTTCTTTTGCATTTTGAAGTAATTCCCAAGTAGCATATTAGCAACATGTAAGAAACTCCACTAAAATTAAGATGAATGGTCCTCTTACATTTTTAAGGGCATATATTTCCTCTGCTCTGGATTCATGCTTATGCAGCAAAACCAAATTCAGATGCATGAATATCAGGTTGATGCTTAAAAACTATCCTTTCTAACCATGGTCACTTCATGATTTAGAATACCATAATCTGCAGATAGTCCTTAAACTAGTTAAAAAAAAAATGTTAAGGTATGTTGCCTTGCTTACACTTGTTAACATTGTAACAAATGTTAACAAACTTCACATTTGTTTAAGTTATGCAAGGAAAGGGGAAGCTTGGATCCGAAGGGGAAGCTTGGATCCAAAACATTCTGTTTCTGATTAGCTCTACAAAGTCATCAGAAGCCTTGTATTTTCTCAATAGAAATATGCAAGGATACTTTATCACAGTGGTGACCTTTTCATGTTGTTTTTTACTACTGTCTCAATGAAGCTGACGTTCCATTTCTAGCACTGGCTGCTCATTCACAGCTTTACACAATGCCTGGGTTTGTGGACTGGAAGGGGGTAAGGGTGGAAAGGGAAGAGACATGCAAAACACAACCCATGGCAAAATAAACAACATATAGATTTTTCCTCAATAAATAGGATTCAAAAGGAAGTCTGTTGCAGTGATTTCTGGAAAGAAAAAGTAGGCGCCAAAGTACTTGAGCAGCTCAGGAAAGGGTGGAAGAGCACAGAAGGATGGCAGAGGAAGGGGCAGAAGGAACAGGACAGTGTAGTCTCACCATGGGTTCCTTGTCTTACAAGGGCTACAGGCATAATGAAGTACCTTTGTGCTTGAGCATGTGCTCTGCTATCTCTGTGATGGTAGAAGTATATTGTCTTTGGTCCCTGTTTCATGATAGCAACCCTGAATCTGGCACCTCAGTTGTTCAGTCACCCCCTCAATGCCAGCTATTTCTGTGACCAACTCGGGATTCATGATCACGAGCTGTGAGGTGAGCTCACTATGATTTTATCATAACTCCTATGATATCTGATGCTTTCCTCATAGCCACAAGTCTATGCCAGTCTTAACTTTCAGCTAAGAGGAAAATTTCCCTGTTGTAGCAGAGAAAAGCTTAAAAATGTAACCTTAGTGAACTTCACAGTTTTCATATGAAGAAAATAAAGAGAAAAAAGAAAAATATTTTTAAGCAAAAAATTCATGATTATTTGATTATTTGGATTGGTTTTGCTTGTCAGTTCATTTCACTTTTGTTTGGAAATCAAAGAGAATTTGTTTTGACATGTGTAATGTTGTAACAGTACAGCATAATACACACCACGTTTGTTTTTTTGTAAGACTATCTGATACATTTAAATATAAAATTGTCTCTCATTATGATTTTCTAAAGGGAAGACTGCAACTGTGTTGTTGGATAAGTAGCTCTGTTGTCAGAATTGCCCAGAAAAGCAGAGAACAAAGTCCTGTTGTGCAGCAATCTCCACTGACCTCATGAGTGACATGCACTAATTACCTTGTAAAAAAAATACCCTCACACAGTCTCTGCTCACAAGGTGTTACAAAGCACGTTTGCATGAGGAACCTCATGATTTATGTGAAGCAGTAGAGATTGCTGGTTTTAGAGACTATGACATTAAGACTAATGGATAATTCACCTCAGCAGGAGGAAAAATGCTTATCTTTACTCTAGGAGCAGGAAAATTTTTTTCTATAATTCTAGACTGTCGTTAGTGAGCTGCTTTGAGCTTTTGGATGTTCAAAAAGTGCTCCCTTGAGGAGCTACATGGGATAATTCACAGAAACACTCTCAGAACAGCCTGACTCTCCTGTCCTCCTCCACCTGGATCAGTTAAATAACTGGCCTTTTGTTTTCTGCCTTCTGGAAAACATCCGTAACCTTGTCTCTCGGTACACATTTCTAACCTGAAATATGTATTCACTAGTTATTGCAGCAATTGTCAACTTCCTCAAACACTGAAATGGTTGTGGTTGTTCTTGTATGAGAGCCAACTGTCATGGACAACATACAAAGGAATGTTTATATGCCAACTGCACAACATTCATTTTTCTTGTGTTTTCTCCTTAAAAAATTCAGATGTGATGCCTGGAAATGCCTAAGCAGGCATTAAGGGATCATTCTTTTGCCATACCTGTTTTAAATACTGTGCTGACATTTCCCTAAGTAAATGAGTTAAACTGCACTTGTCAAAGTTAGTTTTCATTTCAATTGATACTAGTGTGAAATATGAGAGGAAAATAATTTAGTTCCAAAGATTATTTTGCATAGAGACCATATAAAGAACAAGGCTCTGTATTTTTAAGATAAGCTCCTGATTAAGGCATCATTCATTCTTTCTGTGGAAAAGAATTTCACTGATCATTAAATAAATGCCATCATCTACAATCCAGTCAAGATCACTGACTTCAGCCCTAATAAAGGTTTCTTTGTTGTTTGTAAATAGGGGAGTTTATTATCCAGTGGTCAGAGCTAGAAATCCGTTCCTCACCAAAAACCTCAATCCCAAAACCTGACTTTTTTGTGGACTAAAGCTTGCCGGATGCTGGACCTTAAACTTTGGATATATGGACCTCAAGAACCTGTAGGGATGAAGGTAGCACCCTGGGCAGGGTCAGCTCCACAGGGAGTTACTATTTCCTTGACATTTGTTGCAATTCAGCTGTACAGGTGTTGGTAAGCGTGAGATTGGTCCATGTATCTGTGAGAGAGTTAAACTCGGGTGCAATTTCAAAATCCTGCCATGGTGACCTGTGGTGGGAGGAAATGATACCTCACAGTGCCTGCAGGCGCCAGTTCACACGCACACAGGGGTGGAAGTGGTGTCTGATTCTGAGATAACCTGAATATAACATTTCACACAGGAATGTTCTGCCATTTTTATCTTCTTCCTTGCTGGGTCTCCTATCTTCAGTCTAGTCTCAGCCTTTAGTGAAATACTGCAGCCTACCAGCACTCAGTCTGTGTTTAAAAGAGAAGACTCCTTCATTCTTTGAATAGGTGATTGTGTTTTTCTGTAATCAAAGATAATAGAAGTAGCACCCTGAAAGGTAAAAGAAAAATGGTTTTGTAAGACAGAAAGGTAATTATTGGCAGATTTTTAAGAGCTGAGGTTTTCCTAAACTTATGCATCTGCAACAGTATTCCACCATCCTCTTTTTTTTGGCTGCCTTGCCTACTTTGAAGTCCCTCCCAAATGAGAGGATCTGGGGGAGGATCTGCAAGAGTTTGTAGCTGGATGATAAAAAGTCTGCAGACTATAAGTTGTGAATCTTATCTCATCATTATGCAATTGATCAGAGAAGCCACTTCTTGCATTTTAGACAATTCACCATCAGATTCTTAGCTGAATTTTTCTGACGAATTATTATCAGAGCTTCCTGCGAAATTACTACGTGTACATGTGTGTGTGTGTTCGTACCTCAAAGATGCTTACTGACATTTAGCATATTGTTCTCTTTCATTCAGTACCCTCAGCAGCTCTCTGTAGTTTGGAAACATCAGGAAAAAGTTCTGAGAGTCGAACCATTCCTCTCCTTTTCACATTCCATTTTTAATGCTGGTGTCTGCTCCCAATCTTTTTCACTATTACTAACAAGTTCTTCTAGCTATAGGTTATCTGTGATCATGCTCCTCTGTGGGTTTCAATGCAATATGAAACACTCTGAGGAACCATCAGGAGAGACAAGATGCTTTCAAGCATTTGGAAATAAGTTCGAGATCTAACAGAAAGAGGTTCCAATATCAGAGAAATCAGAAGTTAGTCCTAGGCCTGTTTTCCAGGTCTTCACAGTGTTTTTTAATCTACTGCACCTACGTGTTGGCAGCTGGATAACAGTCAAAAGCACGGAGGACTACAAGAGCAGGGACACCATCATACTGCGAGGTGATCTACTAATTTATGTTCTGTCAGTGACTTACTATTTTCAAAAGGTAGTCTCTTTCTAAGATAAAGATTAGGACAGATATGACTTGGGAAAAACCATAGAAGACACAATCTTTTAGCTGAAAGCTTTCAATTTCATTTGCAATCTATATTAGAAATGTCTATTTTGGAAAGTATGTTTAGGAAAAATGAAGAATGGTGATGCCCAAGCAGATTCCTGGTGTCTGTTGATTTATCTTCGAATGATTGAAGCTCAGTGTTATGTGTTTTCTTCTATATAGAGATGATCTAATATGGTCTAATAAAATTATTTGTGCTTTTAAATGGGTCTAAAAAAGACTTATCTGAAGTTCTACCTCTCCTTTTATTTTCCTCTGCTTGATTTTCCTTGTATCTGTGGTATAGGACTCAAAGGTACACCAGTTGCTGGCTGCACAAAGAGCTTACTGCCATAATCAGTAAAAGCCTTACTATATTATCATGAAGAATGCTCTAACAGGAGAGGCTCTGAGTAGTAACACAGATGGTATAAGGATGTTTGTCTGCACTTCAGTCACTTTCCTCCAGACAAATTTAGTATGACCCCATGAGCTGACTGACTATTAGCAGCTAAAATTTATTAAGTGTGATCCCAGAGTGCGTTCTCCACTTCAGTTTTACCTAAAGGGAACAGGGTTCATGTCTCCCGAGACCCCTCTGCAAACCAAGGTGCAGTGAGAGAACAAACGCAAAATTCACATGGAAAGCATCTTCCTGAGACAAACTAAAACAGTCATGTGGATGCACTCTTAAACACCTAAGTTGAAGTTCCAGTCTTTGCCCTCCAGAAAGATATGCACAACTCTGCTTCGGATGTCTAGGGGCTCTCAAGAGATCGTTTGATAGGCTTTCTTCCTCTAATGCAAGATTAACTGTATTTTTCCTGGTATTTTCTGTCTTATTTGTGAAGATGTCCAAAAATGGAGACTCTTATCACTTCCCACATAATCTATTCTAGTTTGTTCCCTCTTGGATATTTATTCACGTTGCAAACACTTCTAATAAAGATTAATCTGAATATTCCTTCACACTGTTAAATCCCCTTCTGCTCATCAAATCCACCATGGACAAAAACAGATTGTCCTGTTCCCTTTAGCAATAACCATCAGTATCCTTGAATATTATACATTGCTTGGAGGGAATTTTATTTGTATATTTATAGATATATGTGTGTACATACATGTATTTATTCATATATTTATAACTCTAACAATGAGCATTAAGTTTATGAACACTCCCATTCAACCAAGAAAAGATATGGAAAATGGGAATTATTTTATCCCTCGATAAAATAATTATGTCCTATAAATTTTAGTTGTGTACCAATCATCAACAGGGTTCTATGATTTCTTTCTGTGTTCATAGGTTTTCCATTGTGAAACGTATTCTTATTGAAAAAGAAAGAGATTTTTTTTATAAAAAGTGGTTCTGTCTATTGGGAGGTTTTTAAATCTGATTTAGCACCCATCAGACATGATGAAAATAATATTCTGACTTCTCAGGGAGGGAGCACAGCAGCACAACTAACCTTGTTTTCAAATTCAGACCAGTGTAGGCCCTGGATTTCTGAACATTCTGATCTTTCTAGTGCATTACTCAGAAAACTGCACCCCCAGCAATGTAGACTGGAGTAGATAGATATGCTTAGGACACTATGCTAGCATAGGAGTGTATTTTTTGAAAATGTTTGTGTGTGTCAGTGGTTGATACAAAGTCTGAAGTTGCTGGTGGGATCCCTGGGAATAAATGAGTAGAGAACTCAGTGTTTAGATTTCAGCCCTTTGATTCCTTTAATTCTCACATGTAAGACAAAAAGGATTTGCATTTGGTTTCAATACTTTGGACTGTAGGCTGTTAAAATAATTTTAACTTACTACAAGATGATTCAATAAGTTAGTATATTATTGATCAGATTTAGTATTCTATATTTTACCTCTAAGGTCTTGTAATGGAATTAATTTATTTGCACTACTTTCTGACAGGAAATTAAGACAAAGGATGAAAAATATTCTATTTGAAATTTGAATAATTAGAGGAAGATAATTTAGTAAGAGCTTCGAATTTTATGTAGTTTATTGCAAGGAAAGGAGGGGAAGGGAATCCAAAAAAATATCTAGCATAAGGAGTCTTTATTGAAGGATTTAGTTTCGTCTATAATGTCCATATTTTCCTAGGTTATTACATGCAATTATTCCAACTGTAGAAATTTCCCAACTGACTTCCTTTTTATTAAACTTGATTGCAGACAATGCCATGTACTCATATTCCTCAAAATTAATAAGCTTTTTTTTTAATACCAAGCCTTACAGAGTTAAGCCACTTCACAGAGAGCTAAATAACTGGCTAAACCTGCATTATAAATGTGTACCAAGTGATAACATTAATAAGAGGAAACCCAGTAAGTTGCAGCTGATAATAATTATGGTAGCTAGGAGACCAAGTGTTTCCTTATAGCATTGCGGTTATAAATCTAATACTCCTCTAACCTCTCAAATGGAAATAAACATATTGGCATGAGAGACTGGTGTTTTGTGTTGCTGTGTTATACTGTAGCATCTAAATTTCTGGTTGCAAAAGATCAGTTAACGTAGGAAGGCAAATCCAATTTACTAAAAAAAAAAAAAAAGGTTTGTTTTTTTTTTTTTTTCCTGTTAGGATATGCAATCAAGGTATTTATTTCTTCATTCCCTTTGTCAAATTCTTGTTGTCAGAAACAAAGTAGTCTGAATGTTATACAGAGTCATTATTGGAATAAGCATAGTTTTAAGCATGAGGGAAACTAGTAACTTTAGTGCTGTTGCATACATTGTGATTCATGATAACTTCTGCTGATGCATATTGCCAGTTTCGTTAGAGATGCTGGGCTGAATTCCACTGTGAATGGATTCCTGAATTATGATATTTTTAGAAACCTTTCATAATTTAAACCACATTGCCTTCACACACCCGTTAAACAATCTTCATACTGAAGTTCAATGTATTCCTCTGGATGTAGCAATCTTCATTTGACAGTGAAGTTTTGGGGGTTTTTTTGGTCAGGTGTAAACAATAAGAAAAATTGACTGACTTCTGAAGCATAAATTCTCCTCTATATCAAAATCAGAAACTATGCCACTTTATTCCTCCACTGGATATAAAAAAATTAGCTGAGTAACCCTAGTACAGAAACATAATTGTCAAATTAAGCTCATGTACTATACCCCTACTAGTTTTCACCCCCACATGAAATCACACTTTACTACTTCTGATAACAAGCGAGTTTTGAGATATGAAGGTGATAAAAAAAAACCCAAACTCTTTTTTGGGAGACATGTACTGCTTCTGAGAACACAGTCAAAAAAACTGATCATGATCCAATGTTTCAACTCTCTTTTATATCAGACATTAAAATAAATTTGATAAAATCAGCAGAAAGCCTGAAATGCTCATAGCGTCTCCCAATTTCTTGTGCCTTCCTTTGAAAATCCATTGTTTCTTGGCACCCCTGCTTTAGTGGAGGCAGATACAAAGTGTGATTCTTCATTCACTGTCTGTCTGGAAGGTCTTACTCATATCACCAAAAAGGTAATTCAAGGAAAACTAGTCATGTAAACCGCCTTTTGTTAGCAAAAGGCCAACATTTTTCCAATTTCCTTGTTCTAACATGGCTTACTACCACTTTTTTAAACCTTTGACCAGGAGAGATCTCCAAAGGAGGTCATACTGGAAGCAAGATGACATGTGAGTTCCATGAGCAGAAAGTCCTTAATTCAGAGAGGAAAAAAAATAACCTATCATTATATTCTACCATCATGTGAAGGATGGACCATGAACACTGAGTAGGCAGTCTTGATTAAACTTTCTGTTTTCTCCCTCATACTCTGGCTACCATTGCTTGGAATTTAGTGTCTCTGCCATACATCCTCTTCAGTGGTCACAAAGCTCTCAGGCAAACACAGCTATTTTTTTCCGTCTTGCAAATGTTCTGCCTGAATTACCTCATTTACTAGCTGATCACAACTTTATTTTTCCAGACAAATGGCTCTGGATTCCATCCTTTTGCTAAAAGCAAGTTCATGAGCTCAGACCAAAAAGTGAAGAGCAGAAAGATTTTTCCTGTCCCAATTACTGTTTCTTGTTTTAGTCAACAGAATTTTATGATACTAAAGTCTCATCCATCTGTTCTTTATGACTTCGGGAGAAGGAGTAATTTATATGCATGGGAAAAGTTTTGATTGCACACTAATTTTGGCCTGGCTTCTGACTGTCAGACTTTGCTTATTTCTGCTGAGCAGTCCAAGATCTCTTAAACATCAAAAATCTACATATTTTTCAGTATTAAATGATGAATTTAAAAAATATGCCAGAAAATATGATAAGGTATGTAGAAGAAAGTGAGATTGGAGTGGAAAGCTGGTGAAGGAAACACCAAGGAGTCATCAAAGTCCAAGAGGGGGAAAAATTAATTAAGTCATTTTTCTCAGCAGTGCACAGCATGAGACCCTAGCACAAAGGGCAGGGAGAGACTGTTCACTGATTCACAGCAGATTCTTGTTTGAACTAGTCTACTTTTTAAAAGAGCAGAAACAGCAACCTGTGTGGGAATAGACACTTAGCATGCTCCCCAAGTATATGTATTAGTGTCAGCCCATGAATACTCAATGAACGATTCAGTTTGTGTACCATATCTGCTTGCCAAGCTGCTGAGCAGCATCTCCTGGTGCAATGTTGGAGCAAAAAAGAGAGAGTGTTTTACTTCTGAAAGTAGAAGAAAAGAAAAATCGCTTGGGTTCAGGAGGTGATACTATTGCTTTTGGTGGGCCTGACTTGACTCACTCCATCTAGTTTTGAGACACTATTTAAAAAATACTGTACTGGCTTACCAAAGAATATTCTGATTTTCACATGTGACTTAGCATGCTGGCTGCGTGGAGTGAATGTTTTACTAGTGATCATATAGAGGTTTAGAGTTTATAAGAAGTATTAACTACTAAGTGATAACAGTTTTGAGCAAATTCAAGGAAGTTTGAAGGAGTTCATCAACCTTTCCAAGCATGTTCCTATCAATGGAGGTGGAGTTTTCTATTACACATTTACCAGAGGTAAATAGGCCTTCATGAATTTGTTCTAGAGCAGGTAAACATTACAAATACTGTACTTTAGTTTCGTTCACAGTAACAGATCGGATATATTGCAGCCTAAGGGTGAATGGCAGTCCAGGGACACTACTTTCATGATCACTGTTGAAAATTTGGTTAGTCTCCCTGTCACAAGGCCACATTAGGAAATTCTGTCTCACCCCATTTTCTGGAACTGAAAGTAATTAACAGCTGAAAGATACTGAGATATAGGGCTACCTATCCCCTGACCCCACCTGGTTTAGTCCAGAAACAAGAACACCTAATTTATCATGGAATTATTTCCTGGAATCCTGTAGTCATGCAATAAGCACAACATACTTGAACAATATAGTCCTCTGGTATTCAGTCATCTAATTTTTTGTTGGTAACATTTGTGTCTAGAGGAATGTAATTGGGTGTTCGTGCAAGGCAGCTATATCCGAGTAAGAAATAAATCAAAAAAGAGCAAAATACAGTGAATCTGCAGCATGTTTTTTTCATTACACATATTTTGCAAGAAAATAAATCTATCCGTTGAAGCTTTTTCCTGGATTGTGATACTGCCCCCTAAGGGGTAAAACAACATCCTTTTGCCTTTTGTCGTAACTGGAAAGTCTTCTACCACAACAGAGGTAATGTTACCACTCGGATAATATATATGCGGAGCCACATGTGGGCAGCTGTCACCAGTCTGAAAACTACCACAGACCTAATTAACACAGTAATGGGTTTTTCACTCTTATACTCTCTGAGTGACAGTTTAATAAGGAACTCCACAGTGATCCTGTAAATCAGAACCAGACTTTATCTTAACAAGATACAACTAAAGTGTTCCAAAAATTAATCCTGAGGAATTTGGTATGTAACATTTCCAGTGTACAAACATTATTGCTTATTTACATTAACTTATTTTATTATCTATGTTTGAAAATCAATCCATGACTATGTACTGGTAGTTTAAGAAAGATACATGTGTTTATGAACTAAGTGCTAGGTGAGAAGAATTGAACCTATATAAGTTCTAAAATTGTCTAATAACAGGAAACTATTTCATACACATAGCTTTGCACTGCAGACAGCTGTGGAATCAACAGCCTTTAGACCATCAGTAATCCTCAATTTTGCCTCAATTTAGTACTTAATATGTAAATATAATATCTGTAAACCAGCTCCATTGGAATTAATTGGATCCCTGTGCTTTAAATTAAATAACTTGAAAATAAGACACAGAGCACAAGCTTTTTGACTTTAATAAGGTCCATTTATGTTTTTGAGTGAATTAAGACCTGATCCAATAAAGCAATTGAGAGCATACTTTGAACTAGAACAGGTGTTTAAAGGCCTCACTGAATCATGATTTTAAGGACATAGAGGGTTAAAAACTGTACTTTCCTCTTAATGGAGAGTGAAATTATAATTCCTGGGTACCCTAATGCCAGGATAGAAAAACATTACAATTTTCTCAGTCCTCTGCATCCTTGATATGTTTCCTTTTTATTTGTCTTTCATGGATAAGATGCTTAAATGTAGACTTATAGGAAACATGAGCCAAAGTAAATCAAACTGTCTATTTTCAGTTCCAAAACATCTAAAGAAATTGAAAGGCATAACCAAAGAGACATATGGTAAGGAAAAAGAAAAATTAAATGCTTTTTAAAATTGAATGTGTAACAGGCTTTATTAAGATTATTAATCTATGGAGGTTTGTGAAACTGTCTCTGACTATGTACTAAGATAACTTTTTCATTACTTGAGTAACAGGGAATATTTGAAGCATTTTTGAGGTTGCCCCAGTCACTAAACTGTTCTCATGGATATTCCTGTTGTACGTAGAGGTTTTTAAATCCATGTATTATAGGTAGCTTAGTCGACACTTTACTTATAGAAATCAAACACTCCTTTGTCTGTTGTTATTTAGTCTCCTTAGGATACAAAATCACCCTCTAAGTTCAATATTCAGGTAAGTGCAGGCATGGACACATTCATATACACACAAACAGGTTCACCGTGCTGAACAAGTAGTCAGAGGCAAGATGGCAACACAGGCAAAACAAAGGAATTAAGCAAAAATAAGATTATTTTGAAAGGATATGAGAGTTATGCGGGGGTTATCTCAAAAAATTGAATCCTCAGCCATAGCTGAGATTCATATCTGGCACTAAAATGGAAATAAAAAGGAATTGAAATAGAAGAGGTTTAAATTTCTGTCCCACAAAGCACAGAACTAGCCAGTGAAAAATCACAAGCAGAAATATTTGCTGCAACTGTAAGCTGAAGTAGGTGATGTCATTTTGATCCTTTAAACCCCTTAAATGAGTAATCGTCAGTAAAAACCTCTAATAACAGAAACAACTTATGAAATAGGGACATAGCTAAACATTACAAGCTCTTCCAAGTACTAGCAAAACTGTAGGGCATTTATAAGGGAAAAGTTCTACATATTACTTCAATCAAGAGGAAAGAACCCTGAGACCATCAGATTAAAAGATAACTTTGGTGTGAGTGAACATGAAATTGTAACTTCATGACCCAAAGGGAGTGCACAAATAAGGGCAGAATGAAAACAATAGCTTTCAGAAAGACTTCAATGAAAAACAGAATTGGAAGGAAAGATCATTTCAAAAGGCTTGTATGAGAAGGTGTAAAAGAGATTAATAGTTTACAAGAATATCAAGGGCACAAAACTGAGAAACTGTAATCTCGTTGTCATTTTGAGCACAAAGTGAACAGCACAGAAAAGAGACACCAGGTCAAATTACTGAGGATGGGTGCAAAAACGCAGCACTGCAATTAAAGTTTGGGTTAGAAAATCAAGGTCAGAAAAGGAAACTTGGGGAGGAAATTAATCGCAATAGGAAACCAGTTACAAGTAAGTACTCCAGAGGTAGGATAAAAACAAGAGATGGTTAGTTTATTTCTGCAGAGATTGAAAGTGATTGACATACGATGCTGAAAATTTCTAAACACTTAATGACTTTTTCCACTCTTGCTAAAAAGCTCATTTGCCATCACAGCTACTATCAAGCATGAAGGATCAAGACTTCAGCAAGGAACAAATTGATACTTGACTTAATCAGGTGTTTTCAAACTGCCTTCTTCTAATGGCTTTTTTTTTTATTTCCAGAGCACTGAAAGAATTTATAAATAAAAGCTGAGCTTTAGGTTGCCTCTAATAAGTTATGATAGGTGGATATGAACAAAAAGTGAAAAGCGAAATGGTGCATTGTTTCATAAAGGAGGTTCCCAACTTCCTAACTTCCACTGCCGAAAAAAATACAGAGCCAAAAAAGAAGAAAACTGTGAACACACTGAGTAAAGCTTGAATTAAGTTGAATGAATAACCACCACCATTTGTGTCTCAGGAATGAATCATGTCTAAAAACCTTCATTTCCTCCTACGGATGGAGAAGGAACATCAGAAGTTATATTGCAATTGCAGTACGGTTTTCACCACAAGTTTGTACGCCTTTCCTGGAAAGAATATGGAAAAGCATGATTTAGATGAAAATGACACAGGTAAATGGAAAGCTGAGCAGCTCCCACTCTCCAAAGGGTCAGGGTATAAAACTATTAAATGTTTGAATGACACAGAGAAGCAAACAGAAGGTGTGCTCATTAAGTATGAAGGGTCACCAAGACAAGAAGATGGTAATTACCATCATGAAATTCAAAGAAATCTTGTCAGATTTTAGATAGGGCCAGGAAAAACCATGCTATTTTTTCTAGTGCAATTACATATAGACAGGAATAAACAAGCTAGGACACTGACTGAAAAAATGCCTGCAAAATAACCTACATCACAAAAAGATTAAGGTTGAGTAACCTTTTGCTGTTGGGGGAAAAAAAAGGCAGAGAGACAGAAAAATAATTTAAAAAGGAGCAATTTTCATGCAAAAAAAATTGTGCCTATGACATTTGAAGTAGATTTTCTCTGATCTCTGTATTATTGTGATAAGGTCTTAGCTGGAATATTACAGCTATCCTTGGATGCTATAGCAAAAAAATCTTTGATCAAATGAATATTGTTTGGGATGAGCAGTCCAAGTTTTGAAGTTACTTATTGCATACTCATGACATATATATTACTGAGTCCACAATAAATCAAAATTAGACACCTAAAGGAAGATTTAGAAATGCAGTGAAAATGTAAAATCTAGTCCCTACCTATCTGTTTGTCTGACTTGCTTTCTTTTTTTTTTGGTTCACCTAGGGCTAAATAGGGATTCCTTTTATAACGAAGAAGATTCAGATCAAACCCTCTCATTTTTTGTCTTTTGCAGTTTTCTACAAATAAATAAAATCTAATAACGTACCTTTTTATGTACTTCAGTAACCCTGAAATGTGTTCTTGATCTTACTTTTAGTCCTTTTAGGTCACTTAAGTTTGATTAAACATCTGTGTATTGGACTTCTGCTCACAAGAGTTCTTGGCATATATTAGAAAATTCAAGATCATTTAAAAAATTGATTGCCATTCAGATGTTCAAACTTTTCACAGACTTCTTATCACCGGTGTTCACTGGTTTTTTTTTGAGTCCTCCTCCAAATATCCCTTAAATTATAGGGCTTATTCCATTGAATTGTGCACTTAATTCTCATTAGGACTAGTGGGAATAACAAATATACACCAAAGTAATAAAAATTTTATTAGCCTAACAAAATTAGAAAAGTTGTTTAGAAACGTAAGCTTAGGAGTGTGTCTTGACTGCCTTTTACTATCCTCAACAGGACCATATGACTTCCTTTACTTTTGTCTTTTTCATGTTTAAGGGCATTTTAAAAGGCTCTAAATCAGAGGAATAGTATAAAATGCATATATTTACATATATATATATATATACACACACACATATATATATACACACATATACACTAGCATAGCTCAGCTCTGCTGAGAGATATTAACGTACTAAACCGGTCTGTAAGGCACAAAACAGTTGTGACCGGAAATGCACCTACCTCTATGACTTGCACTGTAGTCCTAGTCCTAAATTTGGGTTTTACAGAGAAGTAAGGTCCCTGGAGTGCAAAGATCCACGGAGTTAAGGTGTGCATTCTTCCTTGAATCCTTCTGTAAGTCAAAGGTATTTAAGATCTTAGTGTCATTTATGCTTTTACGTATCTCCTCATGGTTGACTTCCAGGTTGACTTCCACTTAAGCACATTCCTTATGCATACAGTTGGACAAGCTGTACTGATACACCTCTTCATTCCTTTTCCCTTTCCCTTGGTGCTTATAGCTGCCTGCAATGGAAGATATTCATGCCCCCTACTTTAGGCATCAGAGCACATGAAGTTAGATGTTTTCCTAGGCTATCAGTGGAATAATTAAGGAAGCTCTGACAGATGTTCCCCTGAGCTAGATGACAGGAGCACAATGTATAGTCATTGCCTACAAAGGCATTATTCCTCAGTTATACACCTGAAGGTGTCGGGTAATTGTATCCTACTACTTGCTCCCAGGTTGTTGTCTCTTAATGAATTTCCACCTTTGAAATTAAGAATAACATGCTCTGAATTTCATCCCCAAGCAAGTTCTTATGCCTCCCAGCTGCCAAGTCATTCTGAAAGTCTGGACAGCTAATGGACTCTAAAAATAATAGATTGTTCTCAGCAGTATGTGTGCAGCTGTTTATGGCATATAACCTGTGGTAATAGTTACAGCCTTTGTATCACACCTGTGACCCGAATCACAATCAACAACTCTAACACATCTGTTCTGACTTTTTCTATAGTTATATTGGTTTAACTCCCTTTTGTATAAAATACATGTTGAATGAAAGTATATTATCATGTTCTTTAAAGCAAGTAATGGAAAAAATGCCATAGTCCTTGCTAAGTGGTTATTATTATAACTCTTGTAAGTTGAAAAATTATGTCTTTTTATGTCTTTAGTCTGAACTATGTAACACTAATTTGTAACCATGGGACATCTATGCTCCACTATTAAACTCCTGTTTCCTCAGTAGGCACTTATAAGAGATTATCAAATAACACTTTAATCTTTGCTCAGCTTTCACAATCAGTAAATGACTTCTCAGATTCTCAAGCATCTTTCCAGTCTGCCAGGTGTTCTTATGGCTTCTCCGTGAAATTTTCTGTTTGCCAGTGATCTCCTTAAAGAGTAACTTCTGGGATATACAAAAATTCCTATGTGAGAGGGAAACAGAGCCAAACACAGATACTCTGACTGCCTTTACATCCGCAAATTGTGTACACATTCATACTATTAAAACCTCTTCTCAATATTCCCTGTTCCCCTGAAAGTTTCACCATTCCAAGAAACCTACTGAGGATCGTCCCAACCTCCTTCCTCACCTGGGAAGGTTGAGGGAAATAGAGGCAAAACAGGTACAGCATTTTAAGAGTTGCTTCTTCGGTTTGACTACTCAAGGGAGACCTCCTGTTCAGGTAGGCATCCTGCACCCATTGAGGTAACAGCTTCCTACAACCACTACAAGCTTCTGTCCTGTATCCACAGCTTGCTGCTTGTTATTTTTTTTTTTTTTTTTGCATAGATAGTTGGTTTTATTTTCAGTAGTAGGAAGGTTTAAAGCTGGTTTGACAAGATCTATTTTCCATAAACTTACACCTATTGGCCTGAATTACATTACTTTCCTTTAAATCTTTATTAATAACATATTATCATAAGTTTGTCCTCCCTTTTCATCAGGGTTTATGATAAGCTGACAAACATAATTAGTCTGATCATTCCAATTGTCTTTTTTCAATATTGGTTGTTCTATGAGCTATTGAAAATTAACATTAACTAAAGTTAATGGGGGATTTTTCCTGACCTATGTAAATGCAAACTTTCAAATTACCTGAAAATCCTCATTTGAATATGTCTAACTCCTGTAACTGTTAAAACCTTCCAAAGTTACTGACGCATTACAAAATAGTTCATCATACGGTATGAATGAAGTACTCATCTGACATCTTCTATCATATCTATTTCTGAACACTTTCCCCTGTCATGTAATTGAAATGAAAGGGCAGAGCTTGCCAACTTTCACTGATCAGCTAGATTTCATTTATCAGTCAAAAGATGAACCTGTTAATCAAGAAAATGTGTGATCAATACAACTCACTTCAGTTTCTTTTTTTTCATGTTCTTTGAAACATACTTTATCCTTCAATCTTCTATAAATGTCCTTATGTTTTTTCTAGAAATTTTGTCAGTTTTCTGAGTTCCCAGCTTTAGTTTATTGCAATAAACCTCCCCTTCCTTTTATTTGTATTTCTTCCAATTTAGTCTTGGTTTACTGTGATATTTTTGGATGGCTACTAAAATATTCCAAAACAACTCAATTAAAAACTTTAATCTTTAGTTTCTTCCCTCAAATTATTTGGCTTGGGGTTTATCCATTATTGAAAATGACCTTTTTAAAGCAGGAAGAATTTTTTTTTATTATTTTATATTTTTTCCATGTAAAAACCCAAAGTATATTATGATATCTTGCACCTCAACATCAGCTCAGTATGAGGCCTACTGAAGAATTCTTTTTACTCCAGATGTCACTTTGTGATTAACTCTTGTTTTCTGGGAATTACATAAAAAGGTTTCTGAAAATCCCAAAGATTCAGTGTCAGTAGCACTAAGGTGCAAGTACATACCAAGCAAACTGAAGTTCTTCACAATGACATTTAATATAGGAATTATAAAAATAAACCCTTAGATTGAAGTTGTGAGTGTCTAGCTTTTTGTTTGTTTCTTTATTTGCTGTTACAATAAATAAGATTATTTTCAAGTAGGGCTAAATTAGAAGATAAAGACTTCTTTTTTAGTATTTATATTTTTTTTTCCAATTTTCTATTATCAGGAAGTGTACCAGAGGAGCTAATATTCATCCAACCTGCAACTTCAAGAATGAATTGTCAAATGTACCCATTCATAATATATATGGCCCTGAAGTCACAGTAATGTTTCTTATTGTAAAGTTTAACTTTTCTGTTATTTGAAATTCAGTGGGATTATTTACATATCAAGATGATATTTGATATTACGATATTATTATATTATGGGTTATTTATAAAATTTATCCCTTGAACAGAGAGATGCATACAATAGTAGTAACAGTCCGGTTCCTTCTCCCAGTATTCTTGCACTGAACAACAACAATTATTTTCCAGAACAAAATAATGTTTAAAGCTCATTATATTCTCCACAATTAAATAAAAGTTAAAATTATAGTATGTGATGGAGAAAGAAAATAATTTCTCTTACAAAAAGAACGTAAAACCTGCCTCTCAACCAAGCAAATACACAGACAATACTGGTTGGGCTTCTTGGCTGCCTCCCATGCTGAGCCTCCTGCTTTACCCACTATAAATGCACAACTTTAAGACAGATATAAGTTCTGTCTGTGTTTTAAAACTAGCTTAAAAAAATGATAGTAAATAACTGCCATCATGTCACTTATACGCTTCTGCCACTGTGTGACTTACGGAGGACTTCTGTAAAAGGAGCAGACAGCCCTTTGCCCCATCCCGGCACAGCAGTAGGAAGGTGTGCTTGGATGCCCATGATGAGCAAGCTTGTACAGGGAAGGAGTAACATCTACCTTCAGATTATGCCCAGAAACAGAGTGGAGGGTGAATTCAGACATCAGCTGAAGCTGCAATCTGCTGTCGTTCTGCTTGTGGAGCTCCACCACTGCTCACCAGAAATTGAGAGCGAGTCTCTGCCTTGGTTTGATGGTGGTAAATGCAGACAGATGGCTTCATTTGTTCAGTCAACTCTGTGCTAAAGCTAATTGCCTTTAAAGGTAACAGTGCTTTTGCTCTGAGAAAGAACAACTTCTATGAACATGTATAGATACCACAGTTTCAAGTATTATCATCTGTGTGAGAGAAAGAGTGGACTGGAAATCCGTTAGTAAAGGGTGTGTTTTGGATACAACCTTTTTATTTTCTCTCTAAACCCTGCCAGTTATGTATGAACAATTCTGTGGGATACCCTCACTATCTTCGTTGCTGTAAGTATTTCTGTAATGCTAAAACCACTCACTGTAGTAATTGAGAGAATTTTTTATGTGTGTGTTTTTTTTTTTCCAAATCGTTTATATTTAGACAACTCATCTATGAAAAAAAAATTAAGTGCGCCGGGAAGAGTCTGAGAGTTAAAAACAGTTTGAGTTTGCAAACAGGGGACTAGAAAATTATAAAAAGCTACGGTATATTATGTCTGTAGTTGTATAAAAAGAAGTTATACTAGAATATATTTGTAAGTGGCAGAAAGCTTATATTAAATAGTTTGCTGTATCTGTCTCTGTTGCTCTCTTGCCTCATACTAATCCTACACAACTGCATTCCTGACTTTCATGGGCGTTGGTGGATACTTATTTACCCAATCAGCAAGAGTAATAGAAGCATGAAGTGCAATTTATCCCCTCTCAAACAGCAGCAATAAGACAGGAGCAGGCAATAATGTTATTGGCAGGAATGAAATGAAAACTTCACACCCAGGAAGAGTGTTACTTGCTCTTGCCTGTCAGGAAATGCTGCTCTTCAGCACGAGAAGGAACTGGTGTGGGGTCACTCTGGGGTCATCTGTCATCAAACACCACCTTCCTGCTCCTGCATCTGCAACTTGAGTGGTCAGCATGGACAAAAGTCTTCCCCAGGTGCTTTCATCTGCAAAGCAATGGCCACTCAGAGCTAATATTACCTTTTATGTAGTCTTCTGGGCTAGCAATACACAAAACAAAGGAAGAGAGGAAAGAAAACAAATTAATGAACTTTTTTTTTCTTTTTCTTTTTTTTTTTTTTTCTCCCAGAATATGGGTTAGCATTTCAACTGTCAGGTTTCAATTTAAAGAAGTCTGAGTTTGGAGTCCATTTCCGGTAATGTTCACTGCTGTCTGACCAGGATTGGTAGACTCTGAGGTATGCAACCATGCATATTTGCAGGATCAGAGCAGCTCCTAAAATGCTGGCCCCATTAAAACTTAGTGAGAGCTTCTTCAAAGTGCTCAAACAATTTAATTTTTCTACTATACAGTAGACAAGACACAAGCCATGTACTGCCCCCAACAAGAACATGTCAATAGCCTTTATCCCTCTGTCTCTGGTTCTGTTGGATTAGAAAAAGGGATACAAAATTTGGATCCTTCTTTTGAAACAACTAAGACAAAAAAAGTAAATGTATAGCTTTAAAAACATTTATATATAGCTTTTATAGTACTTTATGTAGGTACCTATAAACAGAATTGCATAATGACAATGAGTGTTCTATATTCCTACAAGTTCCCCACTAATAACTGCAAAAAAAGTCTTCAATAATCATATAGCTTTGGTTATGTTCAAAGAAAGACATCAGTAAGGGGAAACTGTTTTCATTTTTTCTTGTAGCTACCTTATGAGCAACAAAAAATATTATTTAGTTACCTTTTATGTTCTGTAAAATGATAAATGAGATATTTTGGATTAGAAATGTGTTAGAATGGATTAGAAGATACGATAAACATATTTTCAAAGGCTTTCAAAGGTTTTTCTAGTAATTTCCATTATAACTGTAGATACTTGAACTACAATAAAACCTTGACAATTCCCAGGGCCATTCTTTTTACTTGATTTCATATCATGTGAAACTAAAAAGGTACAAATAAAAGCAGGATCATAAGAATTTTTGTAGTTGGATTCTGATATTTGCTGTTAAGGACACAGCTGAGGTATGCCTGGAAATCCAACTGTCATCTGCAATGATAAAGTTGTAGTAATTTCTAATTTATAATTCATTTGTGAGTGAAAAGAGTAAACATATTGGTATGAAATTGAAACCTATTAACTTTAGAAGTAGGTCTGAGAACTATAATCATTACACAAAGCTTAAAAAGAGTCAAGTGTATCTTAGTAGCATTTAAAAAGTTTTATTCTGTAATATCTGAGTATGAAAATATTTATGATATCTGAAATTCACTAAAGAACACGGTATTATCTTTTTATTCCTATTACTTATTATCCTCATTCATGCTTTTCAACCTCTTTGCTTTAAATGTCCTTTAAGAAGACAGTATTTGAACTGCAATGACATACATGAGTTACCCACAAAGATATTTATTGCCAGGTATAAATTACTATAGTTGACTGCACTATTGCACTTGAATAAGGAGCATGTACATAGTCATCAGCAGTACAACTTCTGTTTCAGTCAGAGATGTTACTGGGCTTGTTGCATACAGTGGGATAAAGTGTAATGACCACGCTATGGTCATTATGCAGAATATGAAATACTCATTTAAAACTTTGGACTATGTTTTAGATTCAAATTTCAAATAAATTTTCAGATTTCTGGCTTTGATGCTTTGGAGTGAGGATACTTTTGCTGTTTTGTTTTGCATCTGGTGATACAGCACATTCTCATGAAAACTTACAAATGTATAGGACCTAAAAATGAGATACTTTGAAGTTAACTATCTTATTAACACACAGAAACCTAACTCTTCTTTTTAAGGGAGTGTGACATGGAGTGCTCCATCACTGTGATACTAACTGCACAACAGTTCGGACTTGGGAACTCAGGGTATTTTTTTCTCTATGAAAGAAGCTTAGGCTTATATTTAAAATGCTGAGCAACAAATAATAATGCTCTGAACTTCAAAACTATTAGGCGAGTTTATTTTAACAGACGTGGAAAAGCTAACCACCAAATGAAGTGCACTGAAAACAAAGTCTTTGTGTCCCCCACGTTAAAAAAACTGGCATAATATTTGATGTATATAGAGAAAAAGAAAACGAGGAGAGCAAGCTAGTGTTGGTTGCCATAGATATAAACAGATACAATTGTCAATTTGAAGAGAATTGAAAGAATAAAAAACGAAGAGTCAACTGCAAATAGACAGACCACCTTTAAAATTAAATCAGTGTGAGATCTCATACGTGTTTTCAGGTACAAGTCTACCACTGGAGACTTTGGCAATGAACTTCTGATTTATTTATCACTTCAGGTGAAATTGTTGAGTCTAGCTGTTAAACACAGATAAAGAGTGATGTAAAATTCAAGATTCTAAATATTGCTGAATGCTGGAATACTTTGATACTGTGATTTACCAGGCAAAATTCTCTAAGTAATCCAATTTTTATAATGCAATTGGAATTTCACAAATAATTTTTTTATTAATTTCTTGAAGGTATTGCTCAAGTACAGAGGTAAACACCTAAGTCTTATTTTAAGTCTAAATTTCATGACAACATGAATTTCATGACATCATACTTTGATGAACTATTCATATTCCCATGCAGACTTATCAGGGTTGGTTTCTTTCACCTTAAATACTCATGGACATACAATCTCTGTCCTGCCTCTTTTCCTTGCATTGCTCTGCCTCCAGTTCCTTTCTCTACCTCCTATTCTCATGCACTTTAGACCCTCCCTTTCTTACATATTCTTACATATGCACAGTACACAGCTATAATGAGTATAACAGAGGAAATTCAAATGAACTTCTGTAGCTGACAAATGGATACTATTTTCTAAAGTCTCTGATTTTGTTTATAAGGTGAATATGAAAAATCGAAAATTAATTTATCTTACAGTTAGAAATGCATATTGCAATAGCAGTTACATAGTATTTATGCTACTTTTAAGTAGCAATGGAATTCAATTTGAAGTATGTACTGGCCTTTCATACCTTACAACAACTAAATTTTTTGTCATTTTTTCTAAAATAATTACTTTTTGAGACAATATTTGTTGTGATTTCTCATAGCCCCTACTTTTCTCATTCTCCCTAACACAAAGGCCTGTAGTTCAGTTACAAGTTAAGGAACAAGTAACTGAAGGTAGGAAAACATGACAAAGCTTTTTTGTTATAATAAATGTCAAATGTTACAAAACTTGCAGAGTTAAGTTCAGCAGAGAAAGCAGTTCTTGATACGTGTCAAGGGCTTACTTGAGTCCTTCACTCACTAACAAATTCTATAGGGGAGGTCAAGCACAACTGAAATGCCCCTGCTCTCTGAGATGAAAAATAACTGTGATATAAAAATTTACGCACTTACTGAAGCTAAACATAAGTCAAATAACATTTAAACACATGATGATTGTATTAAATATTTAATGCTGTTCTGCTTCACCGAAATACAAATCTCCAGTAATTCAAGCACTAAATTCAAAATTCCAATTGGACCAACCAATGAAACAGTAAAATTTAGTCTATTATTGCATAAGGATTTGTGGTTAGAATATAATCTGTATATTTTGATATATAACCAAGCATTACACTGTAGTATCAACTAAAGCACTAAAGATTTGTATATCAGAATCAAAGGCTATGAATTTGAAAATCTGGACGAAAATGCTTTAATTCTATATATTCAGAACTTTATCTCATAACACTACAAGAGAGAATTTCAAATGAAAATTTTCTGAGTCCAAGGTTTAATCTGAGGACATAATTTTAATATTTTGTACCTTACTTCCAAATCCATAGAAGTGTCTTTTTAATGACAACAATACAGCAGTCCAAATTTGTTTACAAAGGATTTCCAATTATATTGAAAAATACTTTAAAAAAAGTGTAATTTACTCACGATGGTTTGGACAAGGACAGTGAAAGAAGAAGAAGGTCATTTAAGATTGCCCTTTTCACAGAGAAGGCTGAAATGTAACTGGAAAAACAACCCCAAAATTAAGTGAGTCAACTTGGTGACACATTCCTAAATGTGTGAGATTTCCAGATTGATCAACTGCAACTGGCTATGATTAACCAGTCTTTAATAATAATAAAATTCATTTTGCTGCAAACTGTCTTTTCAGCCTTATGCGTCCTAAACCAACAGTAACAATTTTTGAGGTTTAATTGTGATCATAATTATAGTGAGCAGTAGAATGAACACCTAACACATCATTCGATGACAATTGCTTTGTAACGATGTGTAACAATCTTACTACAGGAAAAGCCAAAATCTTTGTTTCTCATAGTTTTGTTGCACCTTTAGACCTCTAATATTTTAAAAGTATTCCTTTTACCTTATTAAAATCTGTATTTCAGTTGCCAGAACAAATTACTTAGAATTTTATTGCATTCATGTAATAAGCAGAGAGCACACTTTTATCATCGGAAATGAACTGGAGATATGTAAAAACACGTAGTTTCCAATTTTTCTAATGAATCCAGACTACCAACTGACATTTCATTCATATACAACCTATAGTCCAAAACTGCATGTGCCTGCTTGGCTTTTAACTTCTACAAACAAAATGACAGTGACTGAACTGTTGAGACATCATTGCAATTCCTGCAGATATGTAGAAGAGTGACGGGGTTTGTCCATGTGTTTTATCTGTTTTGTGTTTAATGTATCTAAATGCATCCAGAAGCAAATAATAACTGTAGTCTTTATAAAGTCCTTCTTTGCCTATTAGTGCTTCTCTCCTGGGGTGACATACTTGAAAGAAATGGAATGAGGATAAGAAAATTTCTTGAATGATGCCCATTCTCAACCAAAGAATCTTAAAATAGTTTAAATTTGTGCTTTAAGTCGTTTGCAATGCCGTAACTTCCCTTTCTCTGAAACATAAACACATGAATAAAAGTAAAAGTGGCATAATTCAAGCATTTATCAAGGACTGATCACACAGCTCTAAGAAAGATTTTTGATTAGCTTTCTGTTAAGTGGCAAAGAAAGCTAATGGTAGCTTGGGCTGCCACCTGGTCAAGGGAGGTGCTTCTTCCCTTTTATTCAGCACTGGCAAGGCCACAGTTGGAGTGCTTTGTCCAGGTCTGGGTTCCTCAGCACAGGAGGGATATGGTGCTACCGGAGACATCGAGGGAAGGGTCATGAAGATGATTAAGGTGTTGCAGTAAACCTGTAGGGTATGAGAAAACTGTTTAAGACATGTTTCAATATGGCTTTTTGTAATCCTTTTGCTACCTCGTGGTTCTTCTTCCCAGTGACCCCTACGGCAGGTATTGTCCCATGAAAGAATGTCCCTGAAAAGATACCTTGAGTGCTCTCATTGGCCCCTCTTTGACCCCTTCCTATTGGTTGTTAACCCCTTCCTGTTACCTGTAATTGGTCACCCCTGTGAACCCTAACCCTATAAATGTACCTCCCCAGCAATAAATCGCTCTCTTGCCTCCTCGCCGCGCCCGGGGTGCTGTGTCTGTGCCGTGCCATGGGACCACGTGGCCGGAGGGGAGGGGGAGCAGCTTTCCCCTCCAGGCTCGGGGCCGAAAGGAACCCCTGAGCTCTGGAGTGTTCCCCCTCCCCATCCACTCAGTCGGCGGAAATGGGTTCCTCAGATGGAAACAGAACTAGAACTGGGTCGCCCCTACGCCAAGCGGGGGTAAGAGACCCGACATTAAGGGACTGGAGAATCTCTCCTGTGAGGAAAGAGTGGGACAGTTGGGACATTTCAGCATGGTGAAGAGAAGGCTCAAGTGGGATCTCAACAATGTGTAAAAATACCTGAAAGGAAGTGGTAAAGAGGACAGAGCCAGGCACTTTCCAGTGTTGCCAAGTGGCAGGACAAGAGGCAGTGGGCAAAAACTGAAAGACAGAAGGCTCTGTCTGACCATAAGGAAACACGGTTACTAGGAGGGTGACTGTACACTGGCACCAGTTGCCCAGAGAGATTGCGGAGCCTCCATCCTTGCAGATATTCAAAAATTGTGTGGACATGGTCATGGGCAACCAGGCCTAGGTGACCCTGCTTGAACTGGGGAGTTGGAAAATATGAACTTCAGGGGTCCCATCCAACCTTAAACAGTCTGTGATTCTGCGATGATGGAGTCTTCCTCTCTGAAGAAAAACAGATTGTGGATGTACCAAAAGGGCGGACAAGGACTACGACAAAACACTTGTCTCTCAATGATTCTGTTGAAATACAGTTAAGAAGAGAGGTATAGAAAACTATAATTTCTACTATGCTCTTAGAATATCATGGACCATCAAAATCAAAATTTATCTGTCTTTATCAGAATTAAGTGGAACATCTCGAGGTGAAGCTGAAACTTGCTGTATATTAAAGGTGAACAAATCCTTCCAATTCACCAAAAATTATAAACACAATAGTTTCTTTTCAAAAAAGGAAATGAAGTACAGCCTTCCTGCAGTTCAGAAGTGAGGTACAGGCCAACACTCAGTCTGTACAGTAATTTCTGCCCAAGCCTGCAGCATCATGTAGACTTCTTCTCCTATGAACATATCTAGAGGATTTGTGGAATCCATAAGAAAGGCATTAAAGGGTATAATCCTCTCTATTCTATTAGTCTCTCTTTGTTGCTACTTCTCTGGCAGCTAGTTGCATCTAGTACAATGGAATAATTATTCTACTATTAAGACATCTTTTTTTCTGAATTAAACACACTGTACATGCATGTAATTTTTTAAAATAAAAGTAATTTCTTTACAAAGAATGAGATTAGACAGCTTATTATTTTCCTTTTAATACCAATGGAACAATGGTTCTTCTAAAAACAACTGAATCTTCACAAAACCACTATAAAAACTATTCATTTTACAGAAAAAAAAAAGAAGATAATGAGAAGCAACCCATCTACCATAGCATTTGCTATAGCACCTATGCAGGGTCTAGGAAAAGGGACCAATTTCCAATAGTATTGCAGAATCTCATACAAAAATTATACAGAATATTCATTTTTCTTTCTTATTTTTAGAAGTTAATTTTGGTTATGCTCTTTAATGTAGAGTCTATACTGCTTTAAGAGATTTCTAAGATTCATATACAGGGAAAATAATCTCTATCTCTTCTTAAGGTGTTTACAGTCCATCCACTTTAGTAACTGTGATTTAAATCAACATCAGCAATCTCAAAAAAAAGAAAAGCTCTTACATTTCACATTTTATATTACCGTAACCAAGAAAGCAACCATCTTTTGTTCATCACTGAGGTTTTTTCCTCTGACTTTGGAGCAGCATTAGACGAATCTCATTGTCTGTCTGCCTTAAAACAGTTGTTACACAAGCATCTGGCCACAGGCTGGTGATACAGGGAGACTGTGAGGAGCTGTAGGGTGTCTTTGCTGTGGGACCTGTGTCTGGCCCTCTTTACCTCACTTAAATGAGATCACCCCACTAGCTCAGGCACCTCTGTTTTATTCATCTTCACCAGAGGCAACTGTGTGGTGAGAAGTAAGGTCAGTAATTACTGCAGCATGGGGAAACTCACTGAGCCACGCTGATCTCAGGGCAGGATCTCTGCTATTTTCTTTTCCTTTCCCTCAGTCGGTTCTCACCTCTCTTTTGGTTGTTCAGTAGAAAGCTTCTGATCAATTGGTCACCTGCTGTTCATAACTTTCCTGGAAGGAAAACGTGTCCCAGAAGACATTTCGCCATTACAACACAAAAGGAAACACTTTACAATATTTTTTCAATTATACACTATCCACTGGCATAGTATTCTTTTTTTAAGCTCCAAAGAAATGATTGTTATGTTTCTCTTTTTTTCCCTTTGGAAAAAAGGAAAAGCTATCAGGCACATTTTAGAGCATAAACAACCTCAGAGCTTTAGTATGGTAGGAATTTATGTTTCAGCAGATGTTTTCTAGATCTGGTAAATTCAAGGTAGTTTTCCCCTTGCTGTGAGTCAGATTACATGCATATTCATAGGGCCAGCATGTGAAATCCTCTGGCTGATTCTTTTGAAATAACAGGTGTTCTGTAAATTAACGCTGAGGCATTCTTCACTGCAAGTTTCCTCATCCATGCCCTCTGTTCTGCCTTTTTCTGACTTCTTCAGTCTTGGCTTCTTGCCTTTTTGGCTCACCTACCTGGAAGCTTTCAGTGACGCAAGTGAGGTTTTTTTGTCTGAAGGTGCCTTATAGTCCTATACACATATTCTTATAGTAGTTTTCCTTTAAGTCAGTTAGTAACTAGTGTTTGTGACATGGTATAATTATTGAACCATTAATGAATGAATGAATGAATTTGTTGATTGGTAACCTTGGAAGGTAAAGAAAAAAAATCAACTCTCCTCCCCATTCAGCCTAAAATTTACCAGGTAAATATGCATAGAAATTAGGAAAGATTTAATTCTATGAGTACCCTGATTTTAAGGAGGACTAATTTTGCTTAAATTTAAAGCTATGAAATGTATAATATTAGGTGGTGTATATTTTTTCTGAATTTGTTTCTTCTGAATTTAGACATCTAAAAATAAGCATTTAGTTTAAAGTTGTTGTCTACAAACCCTGCATCATTAGAAGAAAGGGGAATTTTCAGACTGGCAACCTCATCCTTGTCTGAAAAACTCTTTGTGCCACATCAATCCTACCAAGAGTTGTGCTCCCTGGGTTGTTCATGTAGGAAGCACAGATGAGATGACTCATTTGGCCTATCTTGTCTGACTCATAGACCCTTAATGAATTCTGCCCAAAATATATAAAAGTTTTAGGTGAAAACTCTCTGAAATTTATGGGATTTTTTTTTTGTAAATTTACTGTAATGAGCTTAACATTTAACATTAACCTCTTACTCAGTCTGAGTCCAAATATTTAAAATTGTTTTATAAATATAGCAAAAATGAATGGAAAATTTTAAAGAATAGAGCCTACTATGGGATCTTAGAACATTTCTGCTGTAAGTAATTCATCTTTATAATCCCTAAATCCATAAATCAATGGATAAAAGCAGTAAGAATGTTTCTCTAATGACTATATGGAAAATAAGACTAATCATATTTGATAGTATAGCACAGCTGAGAAGACCTTAACTTACAGCATTTGGAGTCGGTTTCCTTCAGACAACAGACTTTTCTTACCCAAAGACAGAAGGCTAAGATATGAAAGAAAACTTCGAAGAAATCATCTGTGGCAAACCAGCAAAATAATCATAATTTGCATTTGCTTATGAAATAGTCCCCTGTGCATTAGTCACTGGGAGTCATTGGCAAGGGTTCCTCATTTCTATGTTTGATGGGAGAACACCTCCTGACAGCTCTCTCTAACTAGGTTCACAGAAATAGCTGACTTGAAAAGTAAAACCCTAGAATATAAATATAACAGCGAAAAGAATCTGTACCTACCTGTACTATTCCCCCCCTCGTCAATTTCTCTTAGACTTTACTGTGAGAACTTCTTTGAAGTTTACTTTTCAATAGGAAGAGTTAGAAACTGTTGCAGAACATGCCCTCAAAATGTTTGTTATTGATTTTCATTTATTTTGGTGTGGCTTATTACTGCTTTCAGTTCTGCGCGTCATTAGTGGCTAGTGGCGTTGCCACTCCAGTTTCAGTCTGTTAGGCAATGGAAATGAGCCAGATCATTTATAGCATCAGCTGTGGTACAGAAAGTAAGAGGCAAAGCAATGCTCCTGAAAACACGTCCATGCTCCATTTTGAGGGTTTTATCACTTCAAACAATGATCTGAAACAAGTGGAATCCATACACAAGAAGGCATAATGTAGATTAAATCCTAAGAGAAATAGTAGCACATGACATGATGCTGTTGCAAAAGAGCAGACCTACTCAGAGGTTTACGCTCAGGTAAATTTGCCAGACAGGTTTGAAAGAAAGCATATGGTGAATTGTGGCATGTGTGTTCAACAACACTATCAGGAAGGCTATATGTGGTGAGAGTGAAAGAGGCTTATATACCCAACCCTGCCGACTAGTGACATCTCCACTCCCATTATCACCTCATTTCCTATAAGGATTGTAATTGCCTCTTAGCATGCTTCCCGGTAGACTGGTTACTCCACCAAGAAAACCCGGTCAGATCGTAGGTGTAGCAAACCACTTGTCTAGGAGTGTCTACTAAAGAAAGATTAGAGTATAAGAACAAGTAATGGAGATCTTTTGCTCATTTTATCTTCCCAGTAGCCAGTGAGAAGATGTCTAGAAATTTCCTGACCTAAAATTTGAATTTGAGTTATTATTCATAATAGCTACAGCTGAAGTTAGCTTACACTTGACTCTAAAAAATTCCTGTAAAAATTTTCTCTCTTCTGGGTAAAGAAAGACTTCTTTTTTTTTACAGCCTGGTATCAAATAATTACACTCAGTTTAAGAAAAACAATAAATATGAAATTTTTATCTATACTTACCATACCATTCACAACTGTATAATTTCTTAGATCTCCCATCAGCTGACTTTTTTTTCCAAGCATAAGTTTCATGAGAATTATCCTTAATGGAGAAACATTCTCACACCATAATATTTTGGTAATCTTATTGCATATATCTATACTTTTTACTGGTTTACTACATCGATTCTGAGAAATTTCTGTGAAAAAATGAAAACATGAAGTCCATAATTTTTTATTGATTAAAATAGCAGCCCCCAAACAAACGACATCCACTGGGGAAGTTTTCTGGTGCCAAATATTGATGATACTCGAGGTAACTAGGACACTTGTTCAAATAACAGGTATAACTAATGTAAGATCTGTAAGAGATACATGATCTCCTGGAGTATTGGTTAAACATTTGATGTGACATTTAATTTAATTCAACATCTCGAATTATCTAATCTACCTATCTAAGGAAGCTGGAGTGACCCCTGCCCTTGAAGAAATCTATTTAAAGACAGAGTGTTTCAAATGAAAATTTTCTGACAGCTCCAGTGGCCAGTTTTCCAAAAAAGAACATTAGCAAAAGCACTGACTAATCTTGAACAAGATTGCTCTGAAAGTAACAGTTACTTTTTTCTATTCTCTCAGTGTGCAGTTATCCAGATGAGAAACAAACTAGAAATTAGTCTTTGCTTCAGGAGATATAAGGCAATCACATGTGAAAACTGCTGATGTGCACATTATAAAGTAATAAAGGAAAACCATTATAGAACTACTTTAAATGTGAAATAACCACCTAGGTATTCATTATGAGAAAATACAGACTCATAGAAATGTAAAATAACTATCCGTTGGGATTAATTTTGCATACATCTTCTTGATTTCTGAGGAGGAAAACCATAAAAAGTCAAATAGAAATGCAAAAAGAGGGTTTTGTAAAAATTAAATGAAAAACATTTCTTGAGTCCTTATGACAACACAGTGAAAATTGAGAAATATTTTCATTTGGCAAACACAGGCTCTTTTGTTGCTTTAAAGTTCACTATTACTCTAACAATAAATATATATATTATAGTTAGTTACCAGCAGAGAATAGAATTTTTATTATGTTCTTTATTATTATTTTTTTTAATTTATGTTCTCTCTTTATAATTTAAAAGTAATGGATTCACATCCATATTTTTCAGTATTTATAACCTCACGGATGGCAGTTTTTCAGGTGTTGAGAAATCAGACCTGAGAAAGCCACTGTTTTTCAAATGAGTCAGCCCTGACAAAGGGCTAAAGTTTATAATTGATATGTATGAAGTAAAGTAATGAAATAGCAAGCAAGAGCATTTTGACTGTTTTTCTAATTTCCTGGAGTCAGTGCTCTGGAACAAGGGCTTCATAGTTGATAGTACCTCAATGGGATATTCTTTTTTCATTTCCATATTATCAGTATGGATTTTATTTTACCACCACTAAAGAGTAAAGCATTTTTCTGTTCTCTTCTGTCTCGCTTTACCCACTGAGTTTATTTCATTTCATTTGCATAGGACAATGAGTCAAGGATATGGAAATTTTTGTGTCTAGCTATTTCTGATGAAACATCAAATTCTTAAATACCACTGAAGGATAGATTACTTTATTAACGGATCAGCATTATATTCTCACAGTAGTGCTTACTTGGATTTTTTGGAATAAGAAAATTTTTAAGGAAAGTGGTGATTTTTTGAAAACTGGTTATAGGAAGGCTTTATACGCTCACTCAACCTGACTGCTTGTCTGAGTCTTGGTCCTGGTATGTAACCCTGAAGTTCTACTGAGTCCAATAACTTGTGATTTGATTCATAGAAACATTCCCTTTAAGTGAATGATCCATCACAGTCTAGACAGAATAAACACTGAAGTTCATACATGAACTGGTATTATCAGTACACAGAATACACCTATTTTCCTTAGTGACTAAAGAGATTCACCATTCATTACACGATAACAAAACTCCAATATGCTTAAAACATTCTTCTAATGTCCTATGTTTTGTTAGATTTTTGCTGTTTTATAAAACAACATTTCCTTGTAAAATCTTGTTTTACAGTACCATATAATTTTTGTCTTTATCCAAACAATAGATTTTATATAAATACAATATATATATTTATATATATATATAAATAATATTTTATGTAACTGCCATGAAAACAAATGACAAAGCAAAACAGAAAACAAAACAATGATAAAAGAATATATGGAAATTATTAAGAGGTATTTGTTAAGACTAAAGGACTGAAAAGAATTTTATCATTGACTATCAAAATGTTTTATAGATAACATCATTTTAAAATAAGATTTTTAAAAAAAAGTTAATGGCCTTAACATTTAAAAATGTGAACTCTGCTCAAATGATCTTAAAAGCTCCTTTTAATGGCTTTGCATTCAGTAGTTCTTGCAATGTGAATGAAAAACAGGGTCCTTAGTCAGATTCAAGCTAAAAGAACACAGCTGGTTTGATGGGAAAGTTTCCAAGATAGTTTTTCCGTACTTCATAGGAACAACCATATTTAAACATGCAACTTTCCGTTTTGTTTGGGTGTACAGAGGCAAAACTTCCTTTTTTTCTTTCTTCTGCAAATGTTAATGCAATTAATTAGGGAGGAAGGGTTGGGTCACTGCGATATTCATTTCAGGAATAAAAGTTCCACTGTCTTCAACCAAACCAGGATTTAACTCCTTGAGTTTTGCTTTTAATTTCTCAGTGGAGTAAATCAGCAAGTCATTGATAGAAAACAAGAAAATAACCAGGAAATATCTGTGAAAAACTGCCACAAAACCCAAACCATCCAGTTTCAAACTATTTTCACCTGACCAGGAAAACTGGCTTTGTGAGATTTCATTACTTCCAATTCTAATAAAAGCAACATGATTTTAAAATTGTTCTGAAAGCTAGAAATAATCAGCTACAGTGTGAGTTTATGGTGCAAGTTCAGTTTCATTCCAGAAAAAATCTACATATTTGTATAAATACACATCTTTGAAGCAATGACTTCTCCACTCAAAACTATTCTTGCTTAAGTGACTTATTAACAGTTAAAGAACTGACTGTGGCTGTAGATTTTGGGTAGATTAGATTGATAGGATTAATGATAGAAAGTAGTACAGTGAGAAAACACACGAAAAAAATTAAGAGAAAATAGTAACCTATATATAAATGTCTCAGTGTTGAGTGACTTGTCTTACTTCAGGGAAGACTCAGATGTATATCCAGGGGACGGGGGAGCAAGTTATCTTGGAGGCCCAATAGACTAGACAGAAATCTAAATCCCTTCTGGGTCTGAATTCCCAATAGGACCTAGGATAAGTCATTTAATGTCTCAGTTTCAAATTTATGTAACAAAGACTAACAAATCAAGTCAATTTTTTTTCACTTGACAGGCTAGTGCTCAAATTTAACACCTTTACATTCTGTTGACTTTAAATTCACTGGGTCTTCAGCCTTTCTTTGCATATCTGCCTTTGATGGCTCTTCTTTACAAGGACTCTTCGCTGTTTTATTGTAATATGGCCCTCGTGTACATAGCCCCAAAGAAAGTACTGACCTGAGAGTTTATGCTGGAGATTATACATATCTCTGAAGAACCCTACCAGAAGAATGCAGAACGGTGGACTTCTGCTCAATCATCCAGTAAGTGTCCTCTCTCTTGTTACTTCTCCCATGGAGTAACATCTTTGAAAGTTAATATACGGCATCCTAATTAATTTTGATTTTCTCCCTTAAAAGGAGCTTTAGTGGGTGTCCTTTAGACTGTACCCTTAAGTCTTTCCTGTGTTGACAAAGGGAATATAAGAAATAGAAGCATCCACATCTATAGGAAAGTCATGAGCCCAACAGAAAACTGTTGAGAAACTAATAGCCCTGATTTTTAGTTTGCAACTTTAATAATGCTCTTTTAATGAGCTCTTTTCATGTAATTATCTTATGTAACAAACATATTGTATACCCCAGGTGGATACTCACAGAGCTTCTCTTTGAATCCCATGATATTAGGCCCACATGTTCTTATATTTCCCTTGATCTGAATGGATGCCAGGTACAGACAGTAACTTTTTAACCTCATCAGCAGAGGAGATTTTGCATCCTGGCTTCCCTAGAGAATCAGACTCGGAGTTTCAAAAATTTCAAAGCTTTTCCCCATGTGACAGCTTTACAAGCACTCTGGAAATATGCTTTTCCTCCATTTCAGAAGCACCTATGAGTGGAAATACAAATATCTCTTGTTTGGAGCTCCTGTAATCAATCGCACATTAACAGAGGAAAAATATTCATGCAGCTAGAAATTACAGACATTCACTCTCATCTACTTGTCTTGGATACCCCAACATTCCTAAATATGTTTTAGTCTTAAACCAGTGACTGCATTCTTTTACATTTTTTAAGTGTGTCTGCCTTTCAGAAAACTAATCTCCTTGCTTCTTTGCCCAAACCTCCTCTTTTCCCACTCTGACACTCTTGTAACATCGCTTCATTTTTCCACTTATAGTTTGGTTGGAAAAGGATAGTAGTGACAGGGGATTATAATTGTGAAATTCTTTATTGCGTTAAGGATTTTCTCTCATTTTACTACTAGGAAAATCACTACTAGCAATCAATCATTGTGATATACCATTTTCTTCTTCTACAGCCTTACAAGTCTTATTGGAAAGCTGTAATACTGGCATTTTATTCCATAGTTCATCATGGGGAGAAAGCAGCTTGTTATGATAAAAATAGCAGAAAATCAGAATGCTTAATGTTTATTTATTCCCAGTTTTTGTGAAGCACAAAACATTTGATATAAAGTGGAAGCTGTTGATTTTGATGTCATTATTAGGCAAAGATTCAAGGCCAGAGAACATCTTGTTTTTGAATCTCTTTTCGGTGAGCATCAGTAATTTAGAGATGATTTTAACTTTGAGCAGCTTCAAGTAATATTGTTTCTGTCTTTAAGTTTAAATGTTATCCCTGTGGCAAGCTTTTCAGGGTATTTACCCGTTGCTATTTCATTAACAGGAATCAAAATACTTTTGGAACTGGAAAACAAAACCAGCAACAAAATATATAAATTAATACAGAAATTTGTTACGTTAACAAAAGAAGCTTTTGCAACAAGAAATTGTTAAGAAAAGCTACTGAATTTCCTTTATTTTTTTTGTTATTTGTCTCCCTATTTTGCCACCTTCTCTTTGTTTTGCTCAGAAACTTTCCTCTGCTCTTTGCTTCAGCAGTCTTAGCTGGTTCACATTATTTTGTCTTTTTATCCATAGACTCAAGTAATTTATTTTTTTTAGGGTTTTAAAAACACAGAAAACAAAGCTAATGATGGAAAGAAGTGTAAAAGCTCATATAAAATAATAGCCAGAATGAAACATGGCCTAGAAATTCAACAAAAGAAGAATATTTTATTTTGGCAGGCATCATGATGGGAGACAGGGATGAATTGCTCAATTCAAATAAAGTTACCCTGTTTCTTTGCTTAAATGTCAGATTTCAGCTTCCAGACTCTTTGGTAGTGTTTTGACTTCATTTTATAGATAATAGAGTTGGACCACTAATGACGGTCTAAGAGATATCATCCTGTACTCGTTGTACCATGTTGCCTAAGCTGTGTTTGGAGCACAACAAAGTTTTTGTTATTACAATGCCCATCCAAGTGATGAACAGAATGAACAAATGAACAGAAGTGACACAGTATTTGCACTTGTTGGCAGAGCCATTCAGTTAAATTCTGTTTCAAAAGGCCAAATCTAGAGATTTTAATTCATAAAGCCTAAAATTAAAAAAAAAAAAACACACAAAAAACCATGACCCTGCAGACCCACATCCACAGTCATGCCTGAAGTCCTCCTGAGGCCCTTCAACACATCCTTCACTCTACAAGTAAGGGACTCAGTCTTTTAACTTTAAAGTGCTTTGTATAGAAACACCTCTTCCCTTGAATTGCATGCCTTTGCCTTCTGGTGGGTGAAGTACACACATGAGTATCCCACTTTATCTTCATCGCCCTTCTCAGTCAACAAAGATCAAATACACTATTTGTACGAGTGTCCCACAATCAATTGCTTACCTTCTACTTCCTTGTATAGAAATATCAGACAACTTGACTATGGCACCTCTGATTCCTGAGATTAGTTAAAGTACAGAAAATATTCCACGCTGCTGACTGATGAATTAAGGAGTTAGGGAAATGTGAAGATTATTTTACTTTCCCATAAAAGCTTGAGTTTTCAACTCTTCCCGTCACCCTCTCTCATTGAATTACATGAATGTTGATGGTTTGATAGAGCACAAAACACAAAAGAAACATAAGGACCTTTCATTCAAAACCAGCTTATTCAAAAGTAACTAACCAACCAGTAACTAATCAACCTTGCATAAATGCTCATTTATCTGACTGAAACTGCTTTTCTGAAAGATGTAAGGATCTCTTTTAACATTTCTCTTTGAAAGGAATGTATCTATCTATCTTAATTCCTAATCTACTTTTTTCAGATTTAGAACTAGTCACCCACAGACATGTAACACAATACATGGACCAGGTTAATGCAGAAAATACATCTGTCTGATGGCAACTTTTTTCAGATCTCCACAAAAGGAATGCCCGTATTTTATAACACAATCTCCCTTTTTCCATTTGAAGATCTTTACTATCCTGGGTATTATTGCACAGGACTACACAGCTAGGAGGGCTTGTTAAAAGATGTTACAGAAAAGTGAG
Source organism: Oxyruncus cristatus (assembly GCA_013399855.1). Classification (NCBI taxonomy): domain Eukaryota; kingdom Metazoa; phylum Chordata; class Aves; order Passeriformes; family Cotingidae; genus Oxyruncus; species Oxyruncus cristatus. Next base: position 557,418 of record VXAY01002711.1, on the reverse strand, counting down.
TAACTTACATTATTTTCTCATCAAGATAGGTAGAAATACAATATCATACCACTTTTCAGAGAATGTAAAGCACTACTTGCTTGTTGCAATTCTTTCATCAGCTCCCCCCACACTTTTATGAAATGGCCTTTTTGATGTTATAAGAAAACATTTATTCTGTAAAGACAACCACAGGCAGGCAAAACCAATGAATATTACTTCAAAAAGACAGTATTTCTCATGTTTCATCTTTTGGGCAGAAAAGTAAAGAAAAAGACAAAATATTATAGTATGCGGAAGTTATCTTGACTTTATGTTAACATCAGATTAAGAAATAATGGCAGATTCTGAATCTAATGCAAGTACATAAATTCTTAGGGAGGAACTAATCAGTTTGTGAAATTGTAATAATACTATCTTCCCATTTTGACTGGGATACTGTCATTTTATTTGGAGCCAGGATTGATTCTGTCACTTTTGACAAGTGCCAGAGACTTGCTCAGAGAGATAAACTAATATGTGTATGTGTTACCAGAAGTTTAAGAATGGTGGTGAAGGCTGTATTTTCAGAGTCTTGGCTATTAATAAAATCTGGATAATATAGATTCCTTACTAGTTCCTAGCCAGTCTTCAGGTTGACCAGCTGGTTTCTAGTCAGCTTTTTTAACAATCTCAAATAGATGAACTTTTCAGGGGAAAAAAAATGAAAAGGTTAAAATCCCCCACATCTTCCCTCAAGATCTATCTAGTCTTTGCTGAGGTACCACTAATAAAAACTTTACAATGATTATTTAATTAAAATAAGATAGGACTCAAAGTTGACACCATTTTCTATCCAACAGACCTACTAGGGAATGAAAGTTTGTTTTATCCCCTAAATGTGCTAATACAGAACCAGAGTACTCTGAAATCTGAGTGCTGGTTGTAGTTATTCAGTTCTCCTGCAAATACAAAAGAGATCATCTATAGACTCTTCTGGATTCCAATCCCTTCAGGAGCTCTCTGGGAGGGGCATTTGTTAACCACTAGATTTATTGCCTTCCCCCACTTGGAAACTTCTCACACTGATGAATAAATTCACCCATCACTATGCTGAGCAGCCATCATGGTTAACAAGACCATGCTCTCTGAGAATGTAAGGAATGTTAGATTGACTCCATCAAGTTATCTTGACACAAGTACCAAGTGAAATGTGGTAGATGATGTTATAAGGACTGAGATTTATAGATCTAAGGAAGCTCTTCTCCTTCCTTAGGATGGGAGAAGTAAATGTTAGATGAATATTTTATAGCACTCACTATAGAATTTAACAATTTTATTTTCAAGGTGAATAGTTTTCTTATCCGAAGGAACTAATTTTTAAAAGAATAAAGAAACCCTTAACACATGGGTGATTAGTATTTGCACTGTAAATGGATATGTAATACCTGCTTCCAGTTTTTCAGTTCAAATCTAAATGGAGTGAGAAAAAAATTAAAAAGCGTGTTGTTACCTTCTGAAAGCTGTATAGTGGCACATGATGAAATGAACTTTCAATCTAACAGCAGAAGTAGTTATATTTGCATTTAGGTACTGTGAGTGAAAATAGCAGCAAGGATTCAGCAACACAGACAGCTAAAGTGTTAATCCAGAGTGTCCAGCAGGATTTTCCAAGCTCCAATAAGTTCATGAAGCCATGAAAGCACCTTCTACATAGCAAAATATATGCATGAAGCAAATGTATTTTAAGGATTTAACAACACCAAAATAAAGTGTCAGAAGCTGAATGTCAAAGAAGAGTGGTTTAATCATATTCTTAACTTCTAGGACAAGTCTCATTAACAGTAGTTTTCCACAAATTTTAGTTACTGGAGGTTTCTCTAAGACGAAATAAAATCTGAGATTGTGTGGAACCTCTCTCTATATATTTCATAGAGAACCCACAGGAAAAGAAAAAAAAGGAAAAAGGAATATTGTTGGAAAAAAAATTATCTATGGCTAAAGTTCTAATGCTGGAGTTTGAGTCACTCCTCTTTATATTTCTAGTGACATATTCAGAGGAAAGAACATTCCAGCTAGAACTAGAAGGCTTTTCCCCTTCCTCCTTATAAACAGTTGTATTTGCCAGAAACGTACTTCTATCCAACTTGAAATCAGTTACGAAAAGTTCAGAGAAAAAGAAAAAATGTGATTGAAATACACATTACCCTCTAGAAAAAAAGAAATCTGCTTGAAATACAAGAGGTGTCAGATTAATTATTTCAATATTCTGCTTTCCAAAATGAAGTTAAGGTGTGCCACCACTATATCAGAGCTTTAGATATTTGTTTTTCCTTCTCTAATTATGTACTACAAAACACAATGTTCAGTTAAGCAGAAATTCTTCCATTCAGCAAGGCAAAAATGATTGCATAGTTAAACTAAATTGAACTGTATGAAGACATATGTATATTTTGGGGAAATTCATTGAGGATTCATGTGTGAAAATATTTAGAACAACCTTTTTATAATTATTTTCTATGAAAATTTTGACTGGATTATTAGTAAAGAAAAACAACTTAGACCGTGACTAAAGGTAGAGGCAATGACTCTGAAATTGGACTTTTCATGAATAATAAATAGCTTTGTGGCTATTTTGGTGAATGGGGGAGTATATATATATATACGAGCACGCATGCGACAGTGACTCATAGAAGCAAACTGACACAAAATAGGGCCCTGGAGTCTTACTGGGCTGTCAGTGCAGGAATCACCAAGGGCTGACACGGCCCACGCTCCCTTTCAGGTTGTTTTCTCTGCATTTCTCAATGTGTTTTGTTCCCTCTTCCTGCCCAGGGCACCACAGCTTTGAGGCAGAAGCAGGTATCTAAACCCGCATTACTCCCAGTTCATCCTTCTTTCCCATTTCCTACGCCAGGATCTTACCTTTCTTCCTGAACCCAGAGTGGTGTGTAGGGCTTGGGTTAGGTGAGAATGGCCAGAGTGGAGCTGCAGACTGTGGTTTCCTTTTCTGCCCTGACTTTCTGCAATAAGTTTCATGGACTTCTGACTCACGCAGGGTCTGCTCCTGGTAGACCTCAGGTTGACTCAAATTCGGTCAATTCATCTGCTGCTTTTCTCCTTCTACTCAGAAACCTCCTTTTCTGGTTATGGAGACCTTAGGGCATGGGAGATCTACACCCCTTCATCATTTGCCCAGGGATTAACCATATTTGCTGTTTAAAATTATGCGCTTCAGTTGCCCCGGGCTTGGTCTGCAGCTACTAGCCCTTGCTACTCTTCTCTCTCCTGTATTAGAGAGCCCTTTACTTTGCAGTGTTTTCTCCATCTAAAGATGCTCGTGTTCATGATTCAACTCATTTCTCAGACTTCCTTTTGATAATTTAAACACACTAAGCTCTATGTACCCTCCTGAAAGGGACTCCCAATATCCCTGAATCCATTCTTACATCTCACTGTCTCTTTGTATTTTCAACAACCTTTTCATAAATATTCCCAGTACAAAAATTCCCAGTACAGAAGCAAAATCACTTCTGCCCTTCTGCTCACTCTCTTTATCTGTATTTATCTAATTATTGAGTTAGGTCTTTTTGACCCAGCATTACAACGGCAGCTACAACTGTGTTGTCTATCCATTGTGAAGCCCTGCATCATTTTCTTTGAGATCCTTTTCCAAGACACCTATTTTCCTGCTCTATTTGTATGCTTTCCATTCTTCTTTTTCCTCAGTTGTGTAAAACTTCTCCTTTGGCCATATCACAGGTTTTTGTTCAAACAGGCAGGGTTTATCACACAATTCAGACTGTTCTACTAAGCAATACAACCTCTACCAGCGCCACAATGAAGTAACCCCTTGTATGCTGTTTGATAAGGTCTCTCTAGAGAAACTTCCCTCAAGATGTGCTGGGAAGAGGTTATTTGCTACCATACTTTAGGACTGGCCCTATGGTGGTCACTTGGCTCTCAGAATGACTGAAACACAGCATGCCAATAACTAAATGAGATATGCACTTGCCACTTACCTAGCCATTAATCAATATCTGCACAAATTTTGTCTCTTACTTCTATTCCAAGTTTAAAACAAATGCCTAGAGCAATTAAAAAAAAAAGTTACCAATCAATTACTAGACAAAAAGAGACTCAAGCTGAGGGTTTTGGTAAATAGTTACTTACAACATCCCTGAAGAAACAAAAATTTAACAAAAATTTGGATCTTCCTCAAGAAGGTGCAACCCAGCAAAATATCACCTCAATATAATTAAGTTGTAGGACTGTGTATAAACACAGGGGAATATAGGGCATTGTCCATAACAATGTGGGTAAATTTGTTTTTCTCACTATATATTTTACATGTATATATGTATGTGTGTATGTATTTTGCATATGTACTTGTGGAATGTGTTTTTATACATAGTACATATTTAAGAAGATTAAAAAAACTCTTGCCCTGGGCAGCTTTTCTTTTCAGAGTTTTACCCCAAACCAAAAAACATTTGTCATCTGAAGTGGATAATTCGGTAAGACTTTACCCACTTCCCACATATTTTTATTCAAAGAGTACAGATAGATTTAATTAAGTCCTAGCTGTACAGCAAAGACTGTCTCCACCCACCAGCCCTCTCCTGGTTGCTCCACTTCTACTCTGCTAACCAATTTTTAGTTTGCTGAAGAATAAGAGCACATTGTGGGGGATTTGCATATGCCTTTAAAAACAAACCAGAACATGTATATCTGTATGTCTCTTATGCAATAGTCATGGAGGTAAAAGATTCTTCCAGACCCCTCTGGGCTCTTCTCCCACAGAAAAACCAACCACCAAGAGTGGTTGGTAGCTTATATGTGCTCTTAATATTCTCCTTCTCTTACCTCGTTTTTTTTTCTGGTATAAATCATGCTTTTGTTGGTGTGCTGCTGCAGAAACTAGCATATAATTTAGAGCTATGCTATCAAAACTTCCTCTGACTGACTGATGCTATAATTGGTTATAAAAATAAAAAATTGCAGTACAGATAAAGAATATATAGGAAGATGTCTTTCTGAACACCGCTTTAACAAAAAATAGCGATGTGTAAAAATTACAGTTTCATGACAGACTTCTTAAGAGAAGACTATATTTTTGTATATAGTCCTCCTTCTCTCTTTTATGGTCAAAATTTCCAAAGATCAGGTTTTTCTTTTTCAAAACCAATTTTGCCACTGTGCTAGTGGGAGAGGGTCTATTTTTTAATGGTGAAGAAGCACCTGGAAGGCCAGAAGTGAATATCTGTTGAAAAACTAACTAAACCCCAAAGGTTTACTATTAAAAATTAAATAAAAATAATAAAAAAAAAAATCATAATATATGTCCAATATCTATTATGGCGTCCTTGACACTTTTCTGGAAAATCAGGGATTCATACTTTCTGAACACTGCAGGGAGCCGCCATCAGGGAAGAGAAATAGTCATCATTCAGAAAGATCTGAACTTTACTGTGGCTTTGAATATAAATTCTAACATCTTCAAGGTTTAATAAAAATGCTTGAGAAGGAATAATTACAGTATTCTACCTGGCTTATGAATAGTCTGGGATGAAGAAAGTATAACAGTTCCATAGGGCCACCCCTGTAATAGCAGGGAATCAGGTCTCTGGTGGTGCTTGGAGCAAAGCAGAAGTTGTTTCTCTCAGTCACATCAGATTCCTGTGAAACCACCCACGAAAGAAGAAAAACAGTACAGAATGAATATGGCTCAGGCATCAATAAACACAGAATTGTGTAAAAATGCTAATTTATTCTCTTGGGGGACTCTTCACTGATCCAGCATTGACAAATATAATGTTTTTAATTGCTCATTATCTTACCAAAAGTTTGTACTACTACCATTCTTAGATTATGAAATTGCCTGTGCTAATAATAAATTTATCACCCAATAAAGTAAATGGAAAGAAGACCCCAAATAAAGAAGAGTATGTACTTCGAGTCTTGGCTGGATTGCAGTCATGGTCTCCATATGCTTGTCAGTTAATTCAGAAATATAGTTGAGTGGGATTTTTTTGTGTGTGTTGGGTTTGGCGGTTTTTTTTTTTTTTTTCAGATATTTTGTTGTTGTTGTTATAATACATATTCCTTTTTAAACAGAAAAGAACACATTTTCAGGATGACTGCAAATTCTAATCCCAATTGAATTTCAGCTGCTTCAGCCAAAACCAACAGAATTGGTAATAAATAGTTTTATAAAAAGAAATATGTTGTCTTGATAGTTTTAACATGAAGCATTTAGACTTTTATCTGGCTTAAAAAACCCTTAAGGAAGACATTCCTCTTAAATCTATAATAGGTGATTTTCTTAAAGAAAGACTGATATTATTTTATATATCATTTGCTTGACCAGCAAACTTTCAACCCCATTCTTAGTCCAGCTCTACTCCAGGACAATTGATTATCCTATACCTAGAACCCCCTGCCTGTGTCTTTTATGGTGTATGAATTTTTTATTGACTAAATAGTATAAAAGAGCATAACAGAGGAAATTTTCCAGACAAGGCTGATGAATAAGTAGCCTCACAGTTATTAGTGTCATTTGGTGTTAAGTTACACATCCAAGCGTTACATTCAAGTCTCATGGCAATATAAGAACAATGAAGCATTAAATCAGACAATTAAAATTCAAAAAGGCTTGTTCTATTATCATATTTTTCTATAAATCAAGAGCTCTAATAAGCATTGACAACACTGTCGATTATAGAGCTCCTAAAGAAAGCACAGAGACATCCTCAAAAGATACTCAGTTTTCAGGTATGGAAGTACAGAAAAGATAAAAAATGCTGCCTTATTTCTGGGAGCAACAAAGTACTGTCAGAGAGGCAAGATCCTGACAGTTACAATAAAAAGGAAAAATAATGGAATGCAGAAAGGATGAAATCTGGCCCAAGTCAGTTGGAAATGTTCCCAGATGTAAGATATATAATTTGCTGTGGGATGAGTACCTGCACTCCTAAAGGACCAGAGAAATAAGAAAACACGGCTGCTGTTCCCCTCTGTTATACAGCATAGCCTTGTTTGTGGTAGCTAAGTGCATGTTATCAGTCCACTTCTGTGGATCAAGAAACTAATGAACCTGGGGTATGTCTACACACTAACAGTTTCAGCAGGGACACTGGGCATGGTATGTGTGTGGGAAATAACTTGGAGAAATAACTTGCTAATAGTGATGAAAGTATAAGTAACAGTGTTGGAAGCATATGTTCCTGCAGAAAAGACACTGTGTGAATTATTTGTTGAATTTGGGATATTTTGTTTTCTAATAATGACTTCTCTAGCAAAAGGAGGGTGGGCGTATGTGGGCAATCTCAAGGCTTCCCCAGTGAAGAGATCTTTTTATGCACTGAAATACACATAGATACAATATTGACTTGATAAGACTAAAATACATTGGGATGTAGTACAGTGAACCTGTAACTAACTCAAGTTTATAGCAGAAAGATAAAGTAAGCCTTTCCTGTAGTAGTGGATGGAGATCACTGACGGTTTGCTTAACTTTCTTGCAGGGTGAATCAGTCCAGATAGAAAAGCATCGGGCTGCCATGCACAGACCCTTCTTCACACCTGAGCTAACTCTTTTAAGACAAGAAGTGTATCTGTGTACGATGGTATCAGTTTGCTGTGTAGACTAACCTCTTGAGAAAATCAGTGACCTGTCCAAGCTCACTAAGAAAATTAGCAAGAAAACTGATATAAGAACTTAGGTATTGCTAACAATCAGTAGTTTCTCAGGGAATTGATTTACAAGTAAAAATTGAACCAAACAGGCACTCTTTAAACAATTAAATGATGAACTTACAATTGCTATAAATTGGATGGGCATTTAAAATAATTTACATTATTAATCCACTAAGAAAAGGTCAGAATTTATCTGGAAACTGGGTTTATTCCATTCCCCTTTCTCAGTATACCTTAAACACTCTATGGTCAACACCACTAGAGATTTAAGTTTCTAAAGTCCAGTCCTGTTTCCCACCATTTCTGCAAAATTAGGATCTGATTTCTGATAGAGTTTTGCTTGTGGATAAATATCTACAGCACCAAAGCCACCAACATGCTTAATATTAAAATGTGTAGGTGGTCTACTCTAACAAGTTTATTAAGTCACTCTTTCACACCTGGAAACAGTTCTCCAGAAAAAGTGGTAGACTTAATTGTAAAACATAATGCAGTAAAAAAATATGAGGTGACTTCTAAGCTTTAGACATGTAAGCATTTTTGACAGGAAGCAGTGAAAGAAGTGGATTACCATGAAGAGTAAATGATGTGGAGATTTATAAGAAATCAACTTGTTATTATAAAGTGCCAAGGTAATTTAAACAAAACAAAACAAAACAAAAAACAAACACAAACAACCAACCAACCAAAAAAAACCAAAACAAATGGTGTCACATATCTGAATCAAATAAAAGGAAATCAAGAAAAAGCTTTTACAAAACCAGTTCCCATCTTTTGATATTTCTCTTTCGGCTGCTTATCTGCCCTGAGCACTAATCTCTGTACATCTCCTAGCAAGGTGAAAGCATACAGAGGTGCCCAACTTCCAGGTATTCTGTTGATGTCTGGTAAGATTTATGAATATATCTGTCCAACTTCTTGGTGGTCCAGGTTTTCTGGCTCTGTTTTGCATCTTTGATGCCGTTGGCCCAGAGCCTGACTGCCATCCCCCTCTAAGGGCTACTTAAAAGTGAGGAGGGATTGATCTGAAAACAAACATCAAAATAATGAAATCTGGAAAAAACATAATTAACTTTTCATGTATAGATTTAATATGGTTTAACTCATTTACTAAAGCAGTTAAATTCTGTGAACACACCTCTAAATGATATGTTTCTATACTTGTACAGATGCATCTTAGAAAAGATTTAGAATTGTAAACTGTAATTACTTTTTGGAACAATTATTTAAATTTGGATTACCTACAGTGAACCGCACTGATTTTAAAATGGCACACTAACATAAAGTGTGAAAAAGTTCATTTCAAGTCAATCTGTTAGTCCTGAATGACCACTAGCCTTTGGCCTTTAAAAAGTTGTGTGCTGGAAGTACTGTTTTTCAGATATGGAACAGGACTTGGCAGAGGACAGCTATTCTGAAGCAACCATAATAATAGATATTCTTACTCATAAGTAAATTAATTCTAGCCTGGATTCACATTCATAGTGGATTCCACAGACCCTTCTTTAATTAAATTTAACTTCCAAGATCAGGTAAACCTTTATCCTCAGCATGCTTCCTGGCCCTAAACTGCATGCACATGACAGTTCCTTACTGTAATTCCTATTATGACATGTTTAATGGATCAATTTATTCTCTTTTCACAAATAGGATGTAAGAAATATGAGGTGACAGAAGTCTAACCTGTCTCAATAAATTTCTGATATCTGAGAGTTACTATATAGTTTGGGGCTGGCTGGGAGATAGAAGGAGCAAGAGAAGGGAAGAAAAGTTTAGGAGTGGCTGAAATACTTGGGAGGATGATACATAATTCACATTTTAACACAGCCTTTGTCTGATTTGAAATTCTTTCCAGATATGATTTTAAAATACCATGTATCTCCAGATCACTTGTAAACCAGCACCTTTGTAAACCTTTCAGTTTAAACTTTGTGAAGACCTCAACCATCAGTGCATATTAAACCCATCTAAGACCTCTAATAGTTTTCCCATATCCCTGTCAAGATGGGACTGTGAACCATTTTGAAATATGACTCTGTAAGTGCTTTAATGAGAACCAGAAGACCAATGACTTAACTACTCACTCATGACCCTAACAAGTAAATAATTCTTCCTTTCGTATCTCTAATTTCTACATTTTTCTTACAGGTTCATTTCTGACAAAGAAGGAGGCAAAATGAAGTAGAAGAAAGTACAGTGCCAGAACTCATTTTTCTCATAGTTCTGAATCTTAAGGTATAGGTTATTATTTGCATTGTTCGGTCACTTGTTCTCACTAGAGAATAAGATATAGTATTCTGGCTTTCTACTAGGAAATCAAATATTCTTTTCCTATAAAATTCTGTTAACATCCTCTTTCTTTTAAATCTTAAGGTTCAATATTATTTGTTTTTGACTCCTGTATGCAGACCCCTCTCATGAAATTATAGTGTATTTTTATGTTTTTTATTATTTTTTACATTTCTACCAAAAATTCTGACTAAAATTACAATGAATTTGATGGTCATGTGTATGTAAATATACATGTAAGATTCATCAGTACTTTTGACAGTGGTCCAAAGAAGGTCTGGTCAAAGGGTTTGGCTATCCTCTGAGTCAGAAAACGGTACTATATGATCTGGTAATGAAATGAAAAAATACGTATCTGCAGTGCCTATGAATCATTATGTCTTCTCCAAGTATCTGTAGAAAGCAAGGTGGAGGTATCAACTCATATGAAAAAAAATATGTTAAAAACCAGGATTTATTTCTGGCACAGTTGTCATCTTAATTCATTTTTCCTTTACAAATTTGGTTTTCCCTGTATTTTTTTCACACATACATGTCCATAATGTAACCGTTACAAAATAAAATCTGTTTGCATTTCTTTTATGTGTTTTCTGTTGTTCAGGAAATCAAACAACTCATTTTCAGGAAGCTTATGCTTCTTTTCATTCATTATGAAAAAATGTTATTTTTTATCTTTGAAAAATATTGTGTCTGGAATAGCTTAGCCTAGAAATTCAAACGTTACTGTGTTTTTGTGGGCTTATTCTATTCCTATTTTGAATCATATATGTAGTAGATGTAGTTATGATATCACACAATAAAATGACGAGACTAAAAACTTTTTTATTTCTTTTGTCAGCAACAGTAAATTGACTTTCCAAATATACTAAGTCAAACTTTGGAGAACGAGGACTGCTTAGTGTTGAGTCAAAACCAAGATCTATATTATTACATTTGGACAAATAATTCAACATTTCGAAGAAAAAACTAAGCACCTCTGTTGTCCATATAGATATTTTGTAGACATCTTCATCTGTCAATCCAAGACAAGTATACATAAGACAAATAACTTCAGAGCTAATTTCACACAATTTTTTTTTTTCAAGAAATACAATTAAAGGGATTTCTAGGAGTCCATATATTTCTACTTTTTCACCATTCAAATAGGACTGTGTGTCACAATATTATTTTTTTTTAACACATCTTCAATTTTATTGTTCTTCAACAACCTTGAAAAAAGGAAATTGACGTCTACTTACCAATTATACTAATATTGATTTTTTTTATCCTAACAATATAACCAAAACTTTAAAAAAGTATTTAGAGAACAAACCAATATTTTTTACTGCTTATGAACATTCAGCTGCAACTGGATAGGGTTTTTTTTAATATATCTTTAAAACTTTTGAATTCCGTTTAGCTACTTTCCGTTACTAGAACCTTTTCAAGAAATAATAAACCTACATAGCTAGATAACACAAAATGCACACTGAAGTTTATCTGGTTCTTCCACATCCAAGGCTGATGAACCATTGTGCCTGATCTCAAGGATATTCATTTTCCTCAGTTCATGTCTGTAATTTCTTTCAAAAACAAGTAACAGAACATAGTTCCATCCTTCTTTGGCATTGCATATCATTAGTTTATGAAATAATTTCAGCTAGGTCATGAATAGCATGGAGTAGGAGATGAAGAAAAATGGTGGCTACTTGCATAAGAGGAAAAATATGATTCACTGGAAAGTTTTGTGCAAGAGTAACTTGAGGATAGGACTTTGGGAAATTATGCATCCATTCTAACAGCTGTTTATGGAGAAAGGGAAAAGACAGCTATGCTGAAGACAAGCGTAGGATTGAAACTTGGATTACTGCTAAGAAATGGAGAGAAAGCTGCTGCAATGATACATATACTCAAATGCACTTTCCCCTTCAAGTTGTCATCATTCTGAAAGAAACTGTGAGACAGCTGATATTCCAAGAAATGATATAGACCAAGGGTATTGTTACGATAAGCCCTTGGTGGTGGGAAGGCTTTTCTGTGGAGGAAGACCAGTGCAGAAACATATGGAGAGAATTTTATGGAGAAGTTTCTCCTGAACCAATTTGCAGTATTACACCAGATTATGTGTCTCCTCAGCAAGTTAGCTGGTGACAGAGGATAATCAAAACGATTAAAATATTCTGTGAAAAAATAATAATCAAGACCCTTCACTACTTCTCATCTTTTAGTCATTCCTTGAGATTCATTCCTACCTCTGATCATCACCCTCCATCTTCTTCTGTTTTCAAACATGCATCTGTTCTCCCTTTGATGATTTAGACCATAACTAGGAAGGTTGGGTTTTAAAAACCTGCAAAGTAAGATGTTTAACTTCTTCATAATCCCTTCTAAAATGTATTTTTCCTTCCAGGATGCCTAGGGGAAACAAAGTCTAGGCATCTGTTTATTTCACATATCAACAATATATATTTATTGCTGTTTCTCTCTGTTTTAGACAGACAGAATATTTCATCTTACCCTGTTGTTCTTAATTCAGTGTTTTCTGGACAGATGCAATGGAGGGGCCATGGCACTTCACAAGAGACCTACAAATCTTATCACATTTTTTTCATCAGTGTTTCTTGTCAGGTTATCTCATCTCTTAGACTCCAGTATTTTCATTTGTAGTGCGTAATAATAATGTCTTCTTACACTTGCAACAGTCTTTGAGCAAAAGAATACAGTAGCATCAGACATAAACATTTATTAATCTGTGGCTGAAATAACAGAAGGTAAAAATAATAAAACCAAGCACAGTATACAGGAGTATTTGTTACACATTAGTTTTTTAAAATGATCCATGATATTTGCCTTTTTGGTTGAATACAGGGTGGATGAGGGTACTCTGATATCTGCCAAGAAATCACATCAACCTCAATTAAATTTAAATCTACTGTAAGAATCAAGCATTTTTGTGAATGTCAGAATACTCTGTGCTTCCAGAAAAAGCCTGGAAAGCATAACATGAAAATATCGCCTGCACCATGACCTGGAGGGTGTATGGGATTTCCTTTTGCCTTCAGAGGCATGAAGGTGGTAAATAAAGGAAGGTAACCATGAGAGATCATGAATATTTGATGTTCTGAGACCCAGGAGAATTATGCAGGCACTGGTGTGATTCAGTGACTTCTGAGATCAAGCATACTAGAGGAGGATTTTGAACACTCTTGCCCCCTTACAAACATGTCTGCATATATTAATAGTACAGTATGTTTCAGTAAACACAGAAAATACAACAGGCGAAAGAAATTAGAATACATTTAAGAATCTTGTTTATTTTTCTGGTTTATGAATCCTTTAAAAAATGAGGAATTTTTAAGTGTTAAAGTTAAAGCCAACAACACACATTTAATTAATTTTCCTTATAAGAAGCTGATGTGACACAATGTTAGGCATTTCAATATATTTTTTCATTACTCCACATACATATTCCACTATATGACAAATTTCTGTTATAAGCACTACCTAAAATCTCTAGTGTTAATTACATGATCAGAAATTCATTATTTTATTTTGGCTTTCTCATTCAACATATGTCCTTTATATCTAAATCACCATCCAGATTCTGTCATTTATACAATGGGATTTTATGGCCCTCATCAGAGCAACTGATGATGGGATTCTCACACAGCTCTGTATTTCACAACGTCCATGTAATACGAAGACTTACTGTTATCCTTAGTGAGCATTTGGAGCTACATGACAGAAAAATAAAGCATGCTTTCCAAGAAGAAAGTTCCCAGCCAAACACCTCAAGAAGATTTTTTTAGTGTGCATCCTTAATTTACTGTATCGTGCAAGACACAGCTGGCATTTGTCTCACAGTGAGCAAACTCTGGATCCAAATCCAGTTTGGATCAGTTACACAGCACCTGAGGTCGAAATCCCTTGCAACTCCACGACAAACTATGGTCAGCAGGTGGGCACTTGAAAAACACATCTGGAAATCTTAAGAAATTCTTTTTTCAGATTATCTGAACTGAGATTTTTCAGATAATCGAGAGCCTCAAGCTGGTTTGCATTCAAGTATGCCTGTGTAGAATCAGTTTGAGACTGAGACTGACCAAAGCTGTATGCAAGCTGGCCTTAACTTACTGCTTCTGGATTTATGGGGCTGATGAAATACACATCAACAATTTTCCAAAATTGACTGCAGATTTGGGTGATTTTTAGCTTTACTTATAGCCTCATGTTTCAGACAGCTTCAGACAACCACACATTTGAAATATAGGCCTTAAAGTACCAAAAATCTCCAGGTGGCCTTGCACAATCAGATTAGTAAACACACATGTGCTAGTGGCACTGCTCAAGTATCACTGTTCAGTCCTGGGGAAAGAGTGAAAAGCTTTGTAACGAAAACACCCCGGAACACAACCTAGATGACTCTCTTAGTCACTGAAGGGAGACAGCTGGTCACACTGACATGGCAACACATTTCACAGTCACTTCTGTGTAAATACACTGCTGTGACAACCTTCAGACACAGACCCTTGAAGGCTGGGTCTGGCAACTGGCACTTTGTTGAGGCTGCTGTTGTCAAATAATGCAGGTCATATGTTGCTGGCTGTGAAATCCCAGCCGGCTTCTGCTGCGTGAGTTCCCAGCTTCAAATGCTGCTACGCAATGATGGATTTGTTTTCACAGGAATTTTGCCGATTCACAACAACTGACAATAATTTTATCAGCACTGTGTGATCTATAGATGGTATCCATTTATGTGGCACTTCGCCCCTAAATGCTCGCTTCATAAAAAAATTAAAATGTAATTAATATTTATAAACATAAATTTTCTAGTGGTTTATCTCCATTATCACGTTATTGTCTTCCCCAGCATCCCACTACTCCATCACTATTTAGCTTCTATAAGTCACGTTATGCTGGAAATTGATGCAGTCTAAGGTCATCCTGATTGACATGAAAAAAACACCTGAAGGACTGACTGTGTAAAATTTCAAGTCAACAAGGGAAGAAAACAGTCAAATACCAGAAAATTTGTCACCTGTTAAAAACTGGAATACTTGCTTTGTGTGTTGTATGTTGCATATACATAATATTAACAGTTGATCAAAGAAATCCAAACAGGACAAACATCTGGAAATCTTTACTCTGACTGAAGCACCAAAAACACTGTCATCATGCCCCACTAGCACAGGGTTTTAATCAGGAGATTTCAGGAGCTTCTGCTTGCAGCCTACAGTTTATTAGAAAGGCAAGGAGGAAAGAACATGCAAAAGCAGAAGTAATTCCAAATTAGACACAGTGACTGGTGAAGCAATGAACCAAGAGACACCCACACAGACATTTCAGACGGTAAAAGTGCATCTCGGGCTCTATGGAAACATACTGTCACGCTGCTACACCCTGCAGTGATGGGAGAGTTTTGTAGCATCTCACAGGGGACAGGGTGAGCTCACCACATCCAGCAAGCAGACAGAAATCACTACCCTGAATGCACGCCAGACCACAACTATTTGCAAACCAACATCTTGAAGAAAATAGTCACTGATTGTAATTGCCCTTCAAAATATCACTCATCATTGACAGATACTGATTATCCTTGATTTTGTAGCTTATTTGAAAATTAGTGGCAGACAATGCTTCTTACTAATTTCCTAGGAGGAAAGGGGAACATTTTACATAATCTCTTGCCACAGCTGTCTACATGAGCTGAGAAATACATGTTACACACTTGGCTTTTTATACTTTGCTGAATTGTATGCTAGCATTGAATTCTGATTTGCACATACAAATATTAAACTCCAGGTCTTGGTTTGAAACTAAAAATCAATAACCCCTATTTGAACCTAGCAGAGGAGTTGCACTTCACCAATCTTCAAGTGAGTGCTATGCTAACCTGAGATAACATGGTTCCAGTAAAAACCTTTGTTCTGTACAAAACACCAAAAATGAGCTTGGACATGTCCTCTTCCCACATGGTTAGTAGATGTCTTCTTCAAGTACAGAGGAAAGCTCTCCTACCCAGTGGTGCAATTTCCCCAGATAGAGGTCAAATAAAGGCATTTGATCAAAACCATGTGTTATTGCCATTAATCCTCAAACCTTATTCACACATTTTATACAGATTTGAGGGTCCATCAACATAGTGCACCTGGATGTTTCATGGCAATGGCAATTTTTTCTTGACAAAATCTATTGTTCACTAACTGATAGACTTATTTAAAATAAAAATGGCCTAAAAAGTAATTTTAACCATAATATCCTGCCTTGCCAATGCACATAAGTTTTGTCTAATAATTTTAGCAGCCATAAGCAAAAACATATTAATTTTTCAAAGTGTTCTGTTCGTGAATTTTCTAATTCTGTGTACTTTTTTTTGTCCTGTACAAAAGTGAAATGCTGAATGAATCTATAAGGTAGTTCTGCATTTTCAGCTGTGGGTGGGAGAGGATACATCACTGACCCACATCACCTTCATCAAACATTTAATATCTCACTGATCCAATTTATACTAGGATTCATATTAAGCACATAGGAGATCTCTAAATTTAATTTGCTTTTTTTCACCAATAACTTGCGGGTAATGATCTTATTCCCTTAAACCATCCCTGGATACCATGTGGAGCTTTGACCTAATTTTAGATGATTTACTGAAAACACATTCCCATCACAAAATCCATTTTGATGCAACAATTGCTGTTCACATGATAATCTATTACTCAGCATGAGTAAAAATTGCAGAATCTGTCCTATGACATGTTAAATGAAGAAAATCTTATGAAATTTTTCATCTTCACAGAAGAAACAGTGAGACAGTAACATGAGGTCTCAACCTCCTCCAGTATTAAGGCAGTTCACGTTTCCTGGCAGTGGCTAAGGGACATTTATACATATTGGCCCACAAGCTCTTCTGTGAAGATAACATTCTGAGGTAATGTCACAAAATATTGTGCTTATGTTCAAAGTGATAGTGCATTCATACCCTTCTGGGATCCTTCAATCTCTGGAAGCTTTCATATACCTTGAAATGCCCTGTCTGTAGCAGCAGAATATATTTAGCTATTTTCTGGGTTTCAGATGCAGAGCTAAAGGAATGCAGATCTTTGTTTTTCAACCCCATCCATAGCTATGCATTGGTTGCTGTTTGGGGGTTTTTTTGTTTGGTTTTGGATTTTTTTTGTTTGGTTGGTTTTGTTTGTTTGTTTTTTGGGGTTTTGTTGGGTTTTTGGTTTTTTTCTGGGGGGGGGTGATTGTTTGTTTTTTAAATCTTTTCTATGTTCTATTGTGAATAAATAAAATTATATATGAAGAAGTTGTGAGGTATTTAGGAGTTTGGGGTTTTTTCTTCCTAAAGATTTTTACTATAACAGAGCTGCAGATCTAAGCAAGACCTTTAAAACAAATCTGACTATTTAATAACTCTTTTAATGACTACTAATTATTTAAAATACCTAATATCTTTAAAATATTTATCTTACCCTTATACTCTTGTGGCAGAATTAGAAAATTCTGATGATTCATTCTTATTAATCTTCAGTGGATAATTTAACTGCACCTATTTCCATCAAAATATAACCTGCACAATTGTATTCATTATTATTTCAGTGATGTCACAGTTTTCAAAAGAACCCATATTATTCTAAGCCTTTTTCTCATCTACAGAATGCATGATGTTTTGTAATTGCAGAGCCAACCAAAAATGAGCAGAGCAGAGTCAGTGCTTAAGTTAGTTTGATTTTAATTTGTTGCCTTGCACATTTCTTTTGGGTGTTATTGTAGGCAAAACTGGTTCATGCACCAAGGGGCATTTCATTAATTCACAAATAATGGAGTAGCAAAAAGGTAAAGGTAGTAGAAAAACCAGCATGAAATGGAATCACAGAATAACAGAATCATTAGGGTTGGAAGGGACCTCTGAAGATCATCCAACTCCACTGTCAAGGCAGATCCGATTGCAGAAATGTGTCCAGGTGGATTTTGAATGTCTTCAGAGAGGGAGACTCCATGACCTCCCCAGGCAACCTGTTCCAGTGTTCTGCCACTCCCTATGTAAAGAAGTTCTTCTTCATGTTGAGGTGGAACTTCTGTTTTAGTTTATGGCCATTGCTTCTCATCCTGTCATTGAGCACCACTGAAAACAATCTGGCACCATCCTCTTGGCACCCAATTTTGAGCTGTTTATATGCATTACTGAGGTCCCCCCTCAGTCTTCCTTCTCTAGACTAAACAGGCCCAGCTCCCACAGTCTGTCCTCACAAGAGAAATACTCCACACCCCTAATCATCTTTGTGTCCTCTCTTGGACCCTCTCCAGTAGCTCCTTTTCTTTCTTGTGCTGAGGAGCCCAGAACTGGACACAGTATTCCAGATGTAGCCTCACTACAGCCACATAGTGAGAGGGAGGATCACCTCCCTTGACCTGCTGGCCACTCTCTTCCTGATGCACCCCAGAGTACCATTGGCCCTCCTAGCTACAAGGGTACACTGCCAGCTCATGGTCAACTTATCATCCACCAATACTCTTAGGCCCTTCTCAGCAGAGCTGCTCTCTAGTAGCTCAGCCCCAAACCTGTACTGGTACTTGGGGTTATTCCTCCCCAGGTGTAGGACCCTGCACTTTGCTTTTGTTGAAACTCATTAGGTTTCTCCCTGCCCAGTTTTGCAGCCTATCGAGGTCTCACTGAATGACAGCACAACCTTTAGGTGTGTCCCCCCAGTTTTTTTTTTCATCAGGACACTTTTTGAGGGTACATTCTATTTCTTTGTCCAGATCATTGATAAAAAAGTTGAATAAGGCTAGATCCAGTATTAATCCCTGTGGAACACCACTGGCTACAAACCTCCAGCTGGATTCTACTCTGCTGATCGTGACCTCTGCCATTCAGTCAGCTCTTGATCCAGCTCACTGTTCACTCATATAACCCATATTTCCTGAGCTCACCTACAAGTCATCATAGAATACACAGAAGTCAGAGAGGTAGCAGCTAGAATTATAAGAAAAAAATGAGAAATAATATTTGTTGTTCCCTATGCAAAGTATTTAATCTTTTTCTGCCCTTCCTCACAACCATATATAATGGTCATGTTTGTATTTTTCTTTTTTCTTCTTGCCTATTTCATTTGCTGTTCTATTCCCCTTATTTTTCCTTCATTGTCTCCCTGATGATAATAAACCTCAACGCAATTATTCCAGTCACTATTGGTGTCATTATTTCTATCATTCATAATCTTGCCATTCCTTTGTAATGGTTTCATAATCCCTGAGCAAGTAATGAAGGGGTCATAAAAATTCCATAACATCAGTTTCCTTGTCACTTCTGCCTTTCAGATCTCAGGAATATGTACTGCTCCACACCAGATCACCAATTTAAGTCACTCTCTCAGTAGATTTACAGCTTTGAGTCAATTGCTGTTTGTTGACCTTTATGAAAAGTGACCCTAGTCTACATCAAATCTCTGGTGTCTGAGGCTATATATTAGAACCTTAATTACTCTTGATACTGTCAGAATCAGTTAGCGAGAAATAAAGTCAGAGAAAACAAGCTGTCTTCCCACCTAAAAAGAGGGCTTGTTTTTTTGCTCTTTTCCCACACTGGGACTGAAGGACATCTGATGGAAGAGTACCTGCAAATTAAGGAATGGAAAATTCACAGAGAATACTAGGCTCAAGATTGGATGATATAACAAAGGTTCTGACGTGTTTGCTTATAAAGTGAAAAATTGTGCTGCTCTTCTGCAAACACCAAGAACTTAAGTCTCCAGGATGCTCTCTGAAGTTTTTTTTACACTCACTAAATTAATTTTTTGAGAATCCTAATAAAAATGAACTCTCTTTTTCTTTTACTTTTTTCTTTGTCTTTTTTCTTTTACTTTTTTCTTTTTCTTTTTTCTTTTTCTTTTTTCTTTTTCTTTTTTATTCTCTTTTTTTTTTTTTTAATTTTGGGCCAAAAAATAAAGTATAAGCTAGGATTTTAAACTATGAGTAAAAAATGTGTTAGGCTGTGAATTTTTAATTAAAGTGATATCAGTACTCTTTACCACTGTAGTGATAAAGCAGCACCTTCATCTCCCTGGATGCATAATTATTAAGATACTTTCCCCAAAATTGTGTTTGCACAGATAATTTGTATCTTTCTGCACTTGAGCTTTTTCCATTAAAAATGAGAATCAAGTGTGGCTTCAATAGCAGACAAAACAGGTCAAAGTAACTTTTCCTCTTCATCTTGCTCTGTAGTGGATAGTATCACATTTCTCTTTAGCAGCCAGTGACATTTTCCGACCCTGATCTGATCCCTTTCTTCCCTGAGGATTTCTGACAGGATGTAGCCTTCAATAAATCTTCAATAATGAACCTAATAAAAACTACTAAGAAAACAAACAGAACCCTTCCTCTTCCTTCCATCTTATCCCTGTCAAAAACCTATTTCTAGCAAAGAAAAATGGTTAAATTTGACAAGGAAACAGATGATCTCGTAAAAGAAAATTCATTTTCAACTACCACACAGGGACTGACGAATCCATGATTTGTCATACTGACAGTGCAGCCTTTACTATGAAAACAAGATATGGTGAATGCTCTGAAGAACAAAATTATTGTTTGGGTTTTTCTGCTTTAATTTCAGAAGTGATACATTTAATACAAAATATTGAACTCATTAGTGAAGTACCTATTGGCACAGGTGATGCCCAATGCAGTGTTCTTGCTCACCACCTTAAGGAAGCTCAACTCTCTGTGAATAGAAGGGCATGACCCTGTTTTTTCAAAGGTCTTGTCAATGTTTAGATAATAAGTGTGGAAAGGACTTCTCTGCTGAAAAACAATAGTAACTCACCTTCCACTTAGGGGAGGAAAGATGCATATAAGAAAAATGGTTGTTAATAACACTAAAATTTAGAAGCTGCATCATGATTTACCTTTAGCACAAACACTAATAGTTTAAGGTCCACTTAGTGTTTTCTGAATTGTTAACGGTAACAGTCAATGAATTAGGAAGAAAAAAGATTATTTTTCTGAATCAGATTTGATTTTTTAAATTTATAAATCTAAAACACATATCCTCTTTAAAGTAGGAACCATAATGGGAGAGAGATTTCACTTTGATAGAGTTTCTGTTTCTAGGTAGTGCAAATAATCCTTGCTGCAACAAAACAGTTTCAACAAAAGGAAAATACCCTTAATAGTCTGGTGATTCATACACCCTCCTAGTAGGAGATAGATACCAAGATCTATATCTATCTCAAAGACTTTTCTGACCACTATCTCACAGATGTCAGTGGTGGTGAACAGTACAATCAGGTTTTTTTTCCAGATCCCAAACTTATGGTTTAGACATACTCTTAAAATAAGTATAGGAATAGTCTGTTTGGAGAATGCCTATTTTTGAAACCCCAGCTATTCCAAATGTGAAATGCATGCCAAGGTTTCCAGTGTTATCTCAAATATAGAAAAAGGGCAGGGCACATAAAAAAAAAAGAACCGTTCTCATAGCCTTCAAATCTAGGTCCTGACAGAGCTGGGCAGCATCTGAGAGGGGGATTTTCAGTGCTGTTACTCCTAAATGCAGCAAAATCTTTTACTTGAATCAGGCCCTATGTGACAAACTAGTGGGTCACAGATGCATTTGTTGTGTAGTAAGACAGAAACACAACAGTAATTGTATTTCTGGACCTCTGGTGGGAAACTAGCTATTGTCTTGTGCTGTGGGCATAATTCATTCACTGAGACATATTTCTTTGTCTTAATGACTTTTGATTATTTATCATTCCTAATAAGTAATAAACTCTCTTTTCAAAACCATAACAGAAAGGTCAAAGGAAAAGGGGCATTTGGTTTTTCTATGTCTTTTTTTTTTTTCTATAAATAAATATGGTACAAATCATTCCCATGGAAGCTATACAGGACTGGAATATCCCTCAGGCAAGACATATATACATGCAATAATCAGAAATTACTTACCCTAAAAGTCAGAACTACAGTACTAAAGGAATAACAATGGAATAATAAAGCTTTGCCCATACCAAGAAATTCAAAACAGGCTGGCTTAAAATTTAACATTGTCAAATAGTGTTTCCCTCACTGTCCCCTTTAAAAGCATATAGATCCTCATGGATATCTCCATTTCTGCCATGACATGATCCACGACCAATGTAGACTGGCAGTATAAATCTATGTGAGCTTGTGTAAGTAAGCAAAAAAGGTCAACATGATCTTCTGTAGAGAGCTATCAGAAGATAAATTTGGAATGCAACATTTCTACTCTCTATATCTTGTGTCATTCTTAGTACAGGGTGAATACAAAATGGAGAGCAGTCACAGGTTATTTCAAGTGCTCAGAAAAAGACAGGAGAGTGAGAATTAACATGAAAAGATTACGCAAGTTAAACTCGTACTAAATAAGGAGGTTAAAAATGTAATTTTTGTATTTAGAAGGGTGAAGGCAAAAATCTAAGAATGAAACTGAAAAAGGAATTATCTTTACCATCATGAGCAACACACATATTCAAATACAGTATAGATTCCAGAGGCTGGAGTGAGGTAAAAACCTTTTCTTGGACAGACTTTTCAAAACACTAGCCAAACACAGTAGTAGACAACATGATAAACCCAAGAATGGTGAGGGATAGTGGAGTAAAAATGTGTTCTTCCAAGCTATGGTGTGTTTTCTACATGGTCTTAGACCTGTGAAATGTTAAAACACCCTTACAGTTCCATCAGAACTGTGTATTCTCCTCCTCCTCCGTTATCTAAACCTTGGTGTGGACCTGTGAGTAAAAGAGGAGGAAAGCCCGAACTTGGGGCAGGGCACAGTATTCAAAACCATACAGCCATGAATGCTCTGTGGGTCCAACCATCTCACTAATGAAACTGCTGCTAGTACTTTATTATGTGATCAGCAAAAACCTCTGAGATTTTCTATTCTATTCTTTTTTACTTCATATTATTTTTTCTAGCTGGTTTATCAAAGTGTAGAACAAATGCAGTTTAAGCACATCATAGTTTTGTCAGTAGTTTTTTCCTCATCAGTTAATGACATGTCATCAGTAAGGAAATCTAGAACTAGGCCCAAAATGAAACTGTCAGCTTCATTTTGAATAATTATCAGCTTTACCATACTCAAAACATTAAATTAGGTTATTAAATGTTCAGAATCCTAGAAAAGTCTGAAAACTAAACACGAGGATCTCAGTCAGGTAAAACTAGAGTAATGGTGTGTATCATTAACAATTTTTGGCATATCAGACAGTGAAGAGTGATTTCAGTAAAGATATACCATTTGCATTAAAGAAAACTCCTTCTTCAAATTTACCTGTATATAAATTTTAAAGCAGGAATAAATACGGTATACAAATGATCATAAAATGATCGTAAAATAAAGTATATATACGATTCTTTAAATTTTCCTATTGTCTAAAAGAGAACAAGGATTTCAGTGTCTGTTCAAGTATTAGGTGTTTTTGGTTATGTTTTCAAATCAGAACAAAATTCCAAGAGCTTCACTTGAGTAGTGAAACTTCAGTTTGAGCTTATGTACTAATTTCATAAGGCTTCTCTGAAGAGAACTTCAGAAACACTTTACCTGGCATTCTTAGTTTGGGGGTGCAGTGCTTTTTGTTGTTCATTTTGCTGCTGTTGTAAAGTCCACACTTGGGTCCATGCTATCTTGTTATATTATGTAGGTAACTATTAAGTTTCTTGAAGAACTCAGTTCAACAAAGGTATCTAAAAGGGTGAAAGGTTACTGAGAAGATATTTCACAGCATCTAAGCATACAAAAAAGGCCACTTTTGAACGTTTCCCCATTCCCCTACTGTCAAAATTTGAGTAAATGTGCTGAGGACTTGAAGCATAAAGACTCCAAAATCTAGTAATTCAACACCAATCTTTGTATTTCATATAAGAGTGTTCAGTTCTGGAGCAGAAAGTTAAAGAAAGAAAAGGTATTTTCATACTTACTGCCAGTTCTCTCTCTCTAGCTAAGTGAGAACGACTTTTAACTAACTTAGAACTGCTTAGACAGTTTTCTTCAAATGATATTTGTTTTATCCTTTTCTTAATGGGAAGTTTTTTTCATTAAAGAATTTATTCAGAAAAAAATGTAAATAAATAAATTTCCTTTTAATTACATTAAGTTTAAAACCAACCACTATTACAATTTTAGTCTTAGTTTTTATTAAATTAGATAACAATGTATGGCATGTAGATGTTTTATGTTCCTGATAAGTGTTAAGACTTATTTCCCTGCCCACATACCTGACTAGAGCTTTTCACATTCAATCTAAAGAGATTTAAATCAAGTGAGCTTCAGCTGGAAATGAGAGGGACTACGTTGAATTACAAATCAAAGGTCACCAACATTTACGTGTGCTGTTTTGAAGTACCCTACTTTTTAAAATTAATACATAGGATGTAAATACTACTCAGTGCTCTATTGAACAGAGAGCATGAACCTTCATTTTCAGTCCAGTTTCTTTTTTTGACTTTAATAGTATATATTTTATGATACGTTGTTGTCCTCCCATTTAAAGGGCTCTCTAAGATGAAGGGAACGCAGACAAGTCTGTGAGACTTTATGCCCCATATCATTAAATATATAGATATAGATATTAACTATGAGATTTCAATCTGTAAAGTTGCACAACACCATAGGAGCAACTCCTGAGTTACAAAATCTATTACCTGCGTTTATCAGGAAAGCACCACTTATTGAAATGCACCTTTCAAATCTCTCTCTTTAAACTCACATTCCTCACAGATCCAATAACATTTCTTCATTGTTTGGTGATGGATGGCTATCAATCAAAAATGCTTTATTAAGCTCTATTGGACCTATGTGTGTGTGAAAGATCAGACATGATATTCTTCCTAATAACAATTAGAAATACCTATTTTTATAAATTGTTACATTATAGGACACCATATTTGCCCATTCTTTAAATCCAGAGATTTGGGTCCCCATGCAGGTGAAAAAGAAAGGAAAATAATTCCACGGAAAAACAACCTCAAAACTGGCAGATACCTTTATACAATAAGAAACAATTAAAATGGTTGGAAAAAAAATAATTTAAAAGACAAAGGTAACAATTTTTGCACTATAGACAGACACAGAGACAGGTTGAACAGGACTTTCTAAGTCCTTTCAGAATTGCACAGCATAAGATTTTGTACTTTTGTTGGCGTTAAAAAATAGTCTCTTGAAAGTGTCGTGAGGCAAATTCTTTGTTATAACAAACCAGTGTGTTTCAAATTCTGAAGAGTTTGTATTCTTGTTATCGACTATAGCTGAAGAGGTCAAACTGGAATCATTACTTTGACTACAGAAAAGAACAGGGATGCCAAGTGTTTACTAGATGTACTGATTGTTTTCTTGTTTACTCTGCTTTTGCAGTGGCAATTACACTGCTACATCCAATTTGAAGACCACCAGACAGTATTTTTAGCTTTTACCACATATACCTAGAAATAAATAAAGATTTCATCAGGTTAGCTCTGGTTCAAGCAATATCATTCACACATGCCTTCTATAGTTCTTTCACATGACCTGGCCTGAAATAATCTAATCAGACATCTCTCCAAACTGACCCATAACAAAATTCATGGCACCATATACTCTGCAAAGAATCCTTGTTTTTAAATATGCTCTGTAACCAAGTAAGAGTAACACAACCTCAAACAAAAAGGCACATGGGAATTGTGTTCAAAATAATAGAGAGAGACAGGTTTGACCTCAAGAAAAGTATTTAGGTCTTTCATGCCCAAGTTTTCTTGCCTCCACTACAATGAACCTGCCATCACATTAACAAGCAACAAGATCTCTGTTGGTGGAGTCTGCCACATCCAGCATGCACTGACATTTTTATCTTCCCAGGACCATGCATTTTCTTTGCACATGAAAAATTTCATAAACTAGAATTTGAAACTATAAAATCAAACCTCTTCTTGGGGTTTTCCCCAGAATGCACAATGTAGGTGCTAAATATAGAAACTATAGAAAGCATACTTTACTGCCCATAGGGTTTTGTGGTCTTACCAGCAATCACTGCTCAAACATACAAAATAAATACATTTGCAATGGAATAACAGAGAAACTTATGACTACAAACTGTAGAGCTCTGGTGATGTTAATAGCATATGGGTCTACCACTGCAGCTGTAGTTCATGCCCTTCACATGACAAAATCTTCTTATGAATAGGTAACTCAAATAACAACTGAATTGTACAAATACTGATTAGGATGATGAGCTTACATAGGGTTTTTTATTATGTTTAGCACATGAAAAAATATACTTGCCAAAAAGCACAAATTTTTGGTCCTTCTGCTTTTAGAGTATGTTAACCTTATGGAAAATAATTATAGCTGGTAGCAGAGAAGAAGGAAGAAATTTAGACAAAAGGATCTGCGTGAATTTTAATAATAAAATCAATAGCTACTTCTATTTTCTCTGTACCAGAAAAAAAGCTGCCTCCAGCAAACATAAATCAGGATGTATTTTGCAGAACTCTCTGGCAATTCAGTTGTATGTAGTATTTCCAGTAGTTATTATGTGAGCCATGGGATCTGTTTGGCAAAGCAGGTGGTGACTGCAGCATACCTACAAAGGCAGTCTCAGCTGTAGGCATACATAAAAGACTGAGACTTAGAGGCACAACCTAGTGCTTTTTAAAACACAACACTTCATATAAGGTCATCAACTTTACTGCCAAGCATACTGATTTCAGAGTTGCTACTAGCCTGTGGGCATTTCAAATGCTCTATTCTAACCACAGGTGAGTAAATAAGTAATTTTTTGAGTGCAGTTTCATCTACGTTAAATTATATTACAGATTTTTGTTATGAAACACAGTATATTGACAAACTGAGAATGTATAAATCACAACCACTAAAAATAAAATTTCCTTTATTTTTTTCTAACGTTAGCAAAACACAAAGTGAAGATTTAACAAAAGCACAATAAAAGTCACTTGGATATCTGGATAAGGAAAGATCTGGTAAGCCTGTATGTGTTAGCTTCAGTAACATCTGTAATTCTTCATTTACCTAGTTTTCTTCCAGTTCCAGGACTCAAAATTATATGTGAAATTCCGAGTAACAAATTGAGTCCTAAAGCTTATTCAAACATAAGCCGTCAAACTGGTTTGTAGATTCATACATGTTAAACACAACAAAACTTCCAATATGAAGTCCAGAATCATCATCTTGAAGGAATCCTTCAATCAGCTTCAATCACTATTAGTCCTTCCTTCTTTAGTGGTCAACCACGTCGTGGGAGGTATCAGGTAAAGCATCGCCAGCCGGTCAAGGGACGTGATTGTCCTGCTCTGCTTTGAACTGGTGCAACCTCACCTTGAATATTTTGTGCAGTTTTGGGCACTGCAATATAAGATATCACGCTATTAGAGAGTGTCCAAAGGAGGGCAACAAAGGTGGTGCAGGGCCTTGAGGGGAAGCTGTATGAGGAGAAGCTGAGGTCACTTGGACTGTTCAGTCTGGAGAAGAGGATATAGAGGGGAGACCTCATTACAGTTACAACTTCCTTGTGAGGGGAAGAGGAGGTCAGGCACTGATCTCTTCTCTGTGTGACCAGTGACAGGACCCCAGGGAGTTGTGTCAGGGGAGGTTTAGGTTGGATATTAGAAAGAAGTTCTTCACCCAGAGGGTGGTTGGGCACTGGAACAGGCTCCCCAGCAAAGCGGTCACAGCACCAGGGCAGTCAGAGTTCAAGAAGTATTTGGGTGATACTCGCAGGAGTGTGGTGTGACTCTTGGGAATGCATGTAGGGCTATGAGTTGGACTCCATGATTCTTGCGAGTCCCTTCCAACTCAGAATATTCTGTGATTCCGTCAAAATCACATCCTTTATCTCACACTCTACCCCACCAAAAAAAAAAACAAACCTCCCCTCCCCCAAGAAAAAAACCCCTTCAAAACAACAAACAACCAAAAATACTTGTATTTTAAATACCAATTGCCAACAACAAAAAGGGATCTTAATGAGTACGTTTCCATTATATCAGCCTTATCAGCTCACTCATCAAGTTAGCACTACAGCTAGTGACTTTTAGAAATGTAATATTTGGAAATGAGAAACAAATAAAAAAGGTAAAATGTGAAGCTGTTGTTTTATACACAGTTTTATACGTTTTCGTCCTTTCATTTGTGTGTAACTGCCACACCATCACGCTAAACTTACTGGGGCAAAATAACAGACTATAGAGCAAGGTACACATTTTCTTACATAACTTTCCTTTTGGTTTTGACTGACGATAAGAGATTAAAACCATGCTTAAAGTTTGATAAACTAAAAATTAAAGTACCATCACTTTCTGCATAAGTAAAACCATGGGATTTTACAGAGTTTGAGAGGGAACTATTGAAGACATGACACAGCTGGTGGCAAGGGTCAGGCCAAACATACAACTAACTAAATACTAAGCACTTAGTCCTATAAAAAGTTAAAATCAGACTACTAAATACTAAAATTAGAAAAGTTACCAAGAAAGGAGAAGCATATTATTGTACCATCAGCATTTTTTAATGTGTGGGGCTTAACTTTCAGTTGAAGAAGTAGCTTTTTTTCAAATAGGTTTTTTGAGAATTAATCCTTCACTCATGTGTTCTTTTTGAAACTATTACTAATCTATCAAAAGAAAGTCATCAGGTCCTACCAACTTATACAAGGAATGATTTTATTACAGCATAAATATCTTTTGGTAAAGATTATAAAATTTATGAAGAAGAAAGATACAACAATATCATGATGATTTTTCCCTCAAGGTGCATCACATGTCTCTAAATCACAGGAAGAAGCAATTTAAAACTATGCCAAGTGAATAAAAAAAATCCAAAATTAAATTCAGAGATAGTACCATGACTACCCTTGAGCTTTCAAGGAAATCTGACCCCTGCTCTTCTCTAACTATTAATTAGTTATAAAGTAGTCACATGTAATACACTTAATAAATTATGTTTATTTATCAAAAAATGAGAGAAAATCTAATCTAGAAACCTTTTTAAGCCACACACTAGTGCAGGACTCTTCATGTTCTTTACTTCAGCTTCCAATTTCTAGCTCATTATAACATATGAAATTGCTTCAAAATATTAGTAGGCAATATATAAGGACGTACTGTCTCAAGCTCCTTCCTTTTTACCTTGCGCCTTGAGGGCAAGTTATTAAGTAGTCACTGAACCACTCTGTGAACTCCAGTCCTCTTTCCGGTCCTTGAACTCATGAACTCTTTATTGAAGGTGTTGATTTTCACACAGCTATCCTCAATTCACACGTGCTTTGGACAGGATTGAGGTAAAGGGATTGAGGTAAAGAGACTTTAGAAAATGCTCAAATAAATTGCAAGTGCGTAAATCTTAAGGCATAATACTGTTGAATATGCACATATTTATAAACATAATTAGCCATTCAAAATTTAGGGGTCAACACAACAAAAAGGAAACCCAAAGTAACTGTCTCCTTTCTGTCATAATTTTGTCTTCAAATGAGTAGACAGAGGTGTCTCTTACTTTGTGGTTTGTTTACAATGTCTGGAAATTTTATTTATATATAAAATCACTCCTTAAAAATTATATACTTTTAAGGCATTATCCTTCATTTTAAAGGAGACTAATGGTTTGGTAGAAATTGCTCTTGCTCCCTAACATGCTCCATAACATTCTCAGAAGCCAGCTTCTCCCACCATCTCCTGGAGCAAAGGGCAGCACAGCCCCTCTGCTCCCCACAGCTTGCCAACGGTTACCTCATTGCCAGATAATGGTCTTGCAAAGTCAGCTCCACAATATTTTAAGAATGAGTCCTGTAGTACAGGCAATGTCTTTACTGATAAAAGTACTTGCTATATATGTAATTGCCATATAAACAGCTTATTTTTCTCAAATTCGGGGCTACGGTTACTTAGCAATTCCTTCTCTTCTAATTTCTTCATTGCCAAATGCTAGCACAGTTGTCTGTGACACCTCAAGTTTTCCTCTGATCAGATCTAACATTATTGTGGTTCAGTTCCTTCCTATTCTTTTCTTACCAAGACATAGATTCAGAGGGTCACAGTAAGCAAGGTTCAGAGAGGATTTCAGGAAGTCAGCGACTATTCTCCTCTGCCATAGTACAGAATCAGCCATCTATACTGTTCCTGCAAGATCTTTCCTGGCACACTCCCTCCAGCAAAAGAGGGTCATCAACCTGCCTGAGTAACAACAGTCTGTTTTGTTTTTTTTTTATTTTAAGAAAGCTTTAGTTTTTCCTGCATATAATTAGAAGTTTTCTAGATAAAAATTATATAATAAATAACAATGAAATTATAATTAAATAGTTATTAAATAAAGACATCCCCAATAAACAGATTTTTCTGTGCTTGCTGCTGTCTAAACCAATGATTAAGTCACTTCTCCTATCAAAAGAATAACTTAT
This sequence comes from Oxyruncus cristatus, assembly GCA_013399855.1. Lineage (NCBI taxonomy): Eukaryota > Metazoa > Chordata > Aves > Passeriformes > Cotingidae > Oxyruncus > Oxyruncus cristatus. The sequence continues at coordinate 527,080 of VXAY01002711.1, read as the reverse complement.
TTACTTGATTTTTGCAAGAGATTTAGTGTAACTAGAGAGCTTTATCTTGTCTTCTCTTCCAACTTTCTTCTGTAGTATTTAATGATGGCTTTTTTTCCCCCATTCTGTCCTTCCAACAGTTTTGAGTTTTTCTTCTGTCTCCCCCCTTGTCTTTCTCACTTTGTCAACACCTCTCTTGAGATGTGCTTCCCAAATTTGGACACAGTATTCTTACTCAGTCCTATCAGTCCTGACCGAAGCTACAGGGCTTTTCCATGGGTCTTACTGCCAGCTGGCACATCTACATATGTGAGTTTCTTTTCTGCAACAACAAAACATCGTTGGCACAAGTTCAGCTTTTGACCAGTGAATATCAGTTCTTCTCTTATTATTATTGCATACACTGTTGGAAAACCTTTTAGAGGTCAAAAGGTCTCTACTGTCCATCCCACAGCAATAAAGACATTGCAAGTCAAGTTCATTTATCAATGAAAAAAATTAAGAAGTGAATCAGGTTTCTTTGTCAACAAAGGCTGGTAATTTTCCAGAGAACCCACCCCTCACCAGGAACCAGATTATCTAATTATATTTGTGTACACACGGACTCTGAGCAAGAGACAAAGAGAGAGACTAGAGGTAATAACTGGAAAGTTGATACACTTCAGCGTACTTCATGATAATACATGCAATTCTTTCAAGCTGTGGTATGTTTGTGTAAAGCATCAATATAGATAATAGAAGAGTTGAAAGGTTTGTTTACTAATGAAAGCCAAAAATAGCCAAAAGATTCTGTAAGTCTTCTTCTTGTTGACTCTTTATGCCTGTGTGTGATATGTAATTACACATGAATATATACCTAATGAAGTTAATAACTTTTCCTTTGAAATCAAAAAAAAACCCCACACAGGTATGATTTTTAATTTTATTTATAGCCCCCATACTAAGGCTTCTGCTATGGAACATAAAGGGACCATCAATTCCAAAAATAACAAAAAACAATGTATTTTATATAATATGATGGTTTTTTGATCATAACAAGCTGCACCTTACCCCATATTCATTGCAAGTTTCAATTATTCTATGCCAGAGTCTTTGAAGAATGTTGAGTGTTTTGTTAATATATGGTATGCAGAACAGCAAAAGGTTTCACAATTTTTTTTTGGGGGGGGGTTGTGTGTTTTTTTGTTTGTTTGTTTGTTTGTTTGTTTCTGTTGCAAACAGTCCAAGTTGTTATGTTATATTTACTTTTTTCCTAAATTCTCCTTAGGTGTCTTGTGGCTCCTGAACAGAGGATTCAAAACAGTTCAAAAGGCCCATCAAAACAGGTAGAGCTGTTTCAGAAAAATGCCGGAGTTAATATTGAGGGTATCAGAGAGGTAATATTCTAAGGCAAGGTGTTCTGTTGCTTTGAGCAGTATTAGTTCATTCCCTAATTTTTTTAAATGCAAAATTATTAAAACTTGTTATTTTTTAAAAATGTAGTTATTAAAACACCCTAGCAAAACCTTCTCTTCACACATCCACATTTCAGCAGAAAAGTGAGTCTCTGTTAATATATTTTTGAGGTGTTGAACAGTGTTTTTGAAGTGGAAAGAAATAAACAGGGATTTTTATGATTCGTGAGGCTGAGTCCACAAGTATTGGAGATATGTTTTTCTGCAGGGTTAAACATCTTGACTCCATGTCCATCTTAATATATTTTGTCCTGTGAAAAATTAAAGTGGTAATTTCATGGAATGCACATTATTTTCCTATAGTTCTAAATTTCTCTAATATGTTATGCTGTTGTGTATGAATGCATCTGATATTTAACCCACTAAGGGAGTAAACATATCTCTTAGGGTTAACTTAAAGAAATTTCCTCCTGATTGTTGTAAAAGGAAGAGCTAGTAGAGGTTTCCTTCCCTTTCAAAAATGTTGAGGAATGAAAAAACTCTTTTGTTATTAATAATATTTACCCCCAGTGCTTTCCACCTTTTTTACAGGAGCTATTTCTGGCTTGCCCATTTCGTGACTGTCTATGCATGACAGGTAAACATTGCTTATATTATTAAATAAAGATTCTCTTTAGCCACATTCTTAAAAAAATATAAAAAAATAAATCATAACTTTTGAAAGCATGTCAGTTAAGGGGAAACAAAAAAGACAAACAAAACTAAACAATAAAATAAATTAAAAGAAATACCACTGACAACAGAAAGTCATCGTCATTAAATCCAAATGGAAATTCAAATAATGCAGGGCTTTCAAGTATCCTTTCGTTTATAGTTTGAGTGGACATTTAACAAGTAAATTAAGTGAAAATATCTTCAATATACTACCTTTTACTTGAATCTGTATTTATAGTGCATTTGCCTCTAATGACAGTAAAATAACACATCACAAATACCATTTTTGTAAGCATGTCTGTGGGTTGTCAGGAAAACTAACATCAGATCAGAACAACTCTTTATTACAAACGCGTATCTATCTTCAAATACGAAACTACTTCAAAAAACCTTGACTGAGTAGTTTTGTGGCATCCATACGGATTCTATAACTGGTTTCACTTGAGGACTAACCTCAAGTGGGAACTGAAAGTTCTCACAGGAGTGGAATTAACCTGTAGTTCTTCCAGACCTGAAAGTCTTGTTTTTTCAATACTCTGTAGATATACATTAGCCATACACAGGGTACCAAATTTACCTTTGATGTAAGATTGGCGTTATGTGGAGTTCCTCCAAACCTAAAGTGAGGTGATAGTAACAGCTTAGAAAGGAGTTTCAAACAACTCTGTGTAACCTCCCTGAGAAAAGACGGTCTCTATCAGGATATTACACAGTCAGTGGGTGACTTATGGAACCACTTCCAGTGGGTGACTTATGGAACCACTACTAAATAATGGTCTTAGAGGAGGGTGAGTTCGGAAGGAATCATGCCAATTCAATTCATGGTGAAGCACAGATGAGGTTACACAGGTTGCTTTTCAGATGTTTTCCTGACACCCTGAACATTAAGGACCTATGCAAACTTGCTGTCCAATTTTTCCTCTGCATAGGAAAATTGGCGGGAGAAACAGTTGTATCAAACACATCACCCTCTTTTAGCTGTCATGTATGCTTACCAGATTTTGGAAGAGTAAATTCTCTTTTCTGTTACAGGAGTCTGTTAAGAACAGCTAGAAGAATTGTCTTTTGTGCCTTTTTGTTTTGTTTTTTTTTTTCACTAGCACATGCAATCTTTCCAGTCAGAGCCTTCTCAAAGTTGATCAGGGGGAGCATAAATGACTATTAAAATGGAAATGCACGTGGGTATGAGTGAAGTTGCAGCTAACACTCAAATCCAAGATAGGAATTTTGATTAATATATTTAAAAACAATTCAAGTAACATTATGCAATTATTTGCATTTCAATCTTTTAAAATTAAGTATGTGATCAGCTACTAATCACTTCACTTGAATTAAAGCTATGCTTTAAAAAGATTGCCTACTTTTTCTTTTCACTCTAAAGTGAATAAGAGCTTTTTGTTATTTCTTGAACTGATTTACCCTGTGAAGCCTCAGTTCTCACTTTGCACAGAAAACTGCCATACTTCACACATCAAGAAAGCTTTTCCAATTCTTACTGAAGTGCCTTCCTTCTGCCCTGAGGACCATGAGTGAGTGGGTGATGTCTTCTGTGGTTTGACCATCAAATTGATTCAGGCCTTTCAGGCTGTCTGCAGTAGAGATATCAGAACTACATGTCGAAAACATTAAAAAAAAATCCTAAAAAAATTCTTTCACATCCAAATCCAAGTTGGAAAGCAAATCTCTCACAGCGGCTGTGTACTCCGGCTTGATCTCTTATGCCTCTGATATCATTTCAGTCTCTGATTCAAGAAGTTAAGGCATATTTCAAACAGACACAGTAGGGAATGCAGTGGAGAAGTGACAGCACTAAAAGCCTATGTTTAGCTTGTAATTCTTCTCAGGTTTTAATACCATTACATCCTCAAACAAGCAGGGAATTTGAGGGCTGAATACCAGGGCTTTAGGGAATGTAAAACATCTTCACATGCATTTTTCTCTCTCTCACTTCTTGTTTGTTCCCAAGATGAGTTCATCCATCTTTAGATGCCTGGGGCCAAGTTATAGACGTGGAAGTTAGTGAAGGAGTGAGTAAAAAGAAGAAGTAGTAGGGGGAAGAGAAGATTTAAGCCTCCAAAATGCTTTAGCACATTTTAAAGAGTGTGCTTCCTCAAATCATAAAGCTTTCAAGAATCCCAGACAGCCAGAATACACATTACTTTCAACATCTGGACAGTCATCCTTTCCTAACCTTTCATTCTCTTGTAAACACTAAGTGCACAGAACATGAGAAGTCTCATATTAAACATCACTACTTTCACTACATTATGTTCTACAAACAAGCTTTTGAATATGGAATAATAAGAAAGTTAGCTATCAAAACAAGTTAGCTAAAATTAAACAGTTACCCAGCTTTATTTTCTGGTTTGTTTTTATGAGTAAGGAAAGAAGTGGATGAAGTGATTGCAGACAATTTGAATTGGCAGGGAAAAAAAAAAAAGTTATTGTAAGGGGGACTCAGAAGTGTAATTCTTTCTAAAATTGTTATGAAACCTAAAATATAATGCAGGACAATTACATGTTGCTATACTACTGGGAGATTTTGAGGGAATGGTTGAGAAGAAAGGTTGACAGAAATAAACATATCAATCTGCAAGTAGCATAGCCAGTAATGTCAGGATCTGGTACATCATACTAAGGTGTCTTAAGTTTTGTTTGAGAACATAAAACACTATCTCCCTAAGCAAATTATCACCACTTTCCCACTTGAGATTATTGCCCTATCAGATTTGCTGGCATCATCACACACATTCCCTTCTATAACCTGCTGCTCTCAAATGAACTTAGTGGGAAAGGGAAAAATCCCAACCAAAGCAAGAATCAACCTCCCTCTTGAACATATATGGACTTATATATCCTTATATATCCTTAAGAATATCTTTTTATTCTTACAATAATTTTTCATTGAAATGGCATTACTCTTCTCATATTACCTCCTAAAAAATAGACAAAATAGACACACAGATGTATTAGTCTTACAATGTTGCTTTTTGAAGTATAGACATTATGATTTTGGTAAGAAAATGTTTAATTTAATATTTTAGCCTGTAGCTATGCCAAAAGTATCAATGCATATCACATCACAAACTGAACAGCGGGTTATTTAATTTGACTGTTGGTGATTTATCTTAAAATGTCTGTTGTATCTGAAATTAATTATGAATTACTAGTCTGTCCAGTATACATAACACTAGATTCAGTTTGGAAATACTTATCATCTCAGATCATACCCACCATTATTCAACATAAATTTTACCTTCAAGCCCATAACCACACCTTGGACAGACATTAGGGTTTGTCCAGAGGCACAGGATGATGGCGATTTTCCAGGACATGGGCTTCGAGGGAAGAAGAAGCAGCAGGAAGATTGTTATCTGTTGGCTTAATATGCAGTCTGACCAAATCACACCAAAATAACTCCGTGTCCCTCGGACTGTATTCCATTATGCACAAGTGTTGAAAGACACATTAAATCAAATGGGTTTCAGAAGTGTGAGTCCAATGAATGTAACACAGAGAAAGCAAGAAAAACAGACATTTAAGTGTTTAATGCACACCCTTAGTAGCACCAATAGGCACTCCACCTGCCTCTCAGGCATCTATGTACACAGAGGATGTTCCTTCAATTCACCAGTGAACACTTCTTTACTTATGTTTCTACAGAATCGTTGGCACTCAGTTCACGATGCATAAGCTTTTGATTCCTAAAACAATGTTTCCAGGATGGTTTAATAAAAGACCCACAAAAATCCCAACCAACAGCAGAAAAAAACAGGTATTCCCCTTTGCTGATGCATGTTGAACAGTTGTTATATTTAATATATTGTAATATTTCATTTTTTTACTGAGAAAACATTCTTGTGGGTCTATATGGTTTGAATGAAACTTTGAAAAAGAAATTCTAATTCTATCACCATTATTAAACAGAAGCATTTTATTTTTACCTCCAAGTCTTATGAAAATTTTCCATGCTCTAATTGCTAATATTGAATGACAGCATTCAGAGATATCAAAGAGGGATTTGTCTTCTCTTGCAAACCTAACAGATACATAATGCTGACGAGTTTCTATTAGATTCTAATTAGGAAACATCTGTTTTTGTGTATCCAGATCAAGTGGATGAGTTTGCTTTATTCTGTAGTAATAGTTGAGGATTTCCAGCAGAGATCTATATGAATTAGCTTTTTTACACTCTGTATGTACTAGGGTTGCAAACAGTGATCCTTCACAATGTGTAACAGTGCAAGTGCATTGAACAGGTGATTGAATTCAGTGGTGCTTCTTGTGAAGCTCATATTTCTCCTCCTCAAGTAACAATACTTTTTTTCTGGTATATGAAAATTTATTTCATAGCTTATACGTCATTTAGTATGATTTTTACTATTCACTACTATAAATTCTAACAGAAGTAGATGTACACATAATTTGCACATTGTTTACAGGCTTTCTGAATTATAGATGTTGTGAAAACTGCATGCTCTCTCTCTTATGCTTTTTCTAGGTAGAAGTAACTCACAATAATGAACACGTGACCTTTGTGTATATGGTTTATCTTTCTAGAAAACACTACTTCTAAACCCCCAGGATCTTTTCAATTCAGGAGCATGAAGTCAAACGGAAGCAAAAATAGTGAGAAAATTCCCTTCATCAGTACGTTAATGTAGTTTCTAAATCAGTTTTTATTTGCCTTTTAATGTTGTGGGGATTTTTATTTCATAAAAAAAATGAACAGCTGTACTTCTTGATTCAGATATTTCTGTGTCACAACTGAACATTAGACCTAAGTGAGAGAGCAGGTCATTCATATTTTGGTATTTGAGAAGGTGTGACTTGACTATTTGGTGTTAGCAGACAGTTACGTCAGACTCTTTTTTTTGTTTGGTTGTTGTTTTGTTTGTTTGTTTGTTTGTTTGTTTTAGGAATCACTTTATTAGTGATAACCCCCCCTACTTACATCCAAAACCATGGCAACACAGCGGTTTTAGCTTTTCTTCATTTTGCTTTGTTCTTCTAGGAGAATATTATCTCATGTACTTTTCATTTGCTTTCATGTAACAAGCTCCTCAAACACGTTAAGCAGCAGTTGAAAACCTCCTTTTTTTTAATTTATCTTAAATAAAACCTTTTTCACCCCTGAGTTTAGTAATAGTAGGAATTCTTTAGGAGGAAGACCAGGGTTGCAGAGCTAAAAGGCTTCCTATTTATTCTTTGATGAAACCATTTTTAAGGCTGACAAGGTCAAAGAAAGGACATTATGGGATGTACAAAGTCAATTTAATTCTTCTCAACTAACATATTATAGGAGTGCAAACATGATTAGATATTTGGAAGTGCCACATACTGATGAAAAAGCAAGACTTAAGTCCTGTATGTATTCAGATTCAAAGAAGTACAAATAATGTAGGTTATGTGCCTTATTTCATAATAATTAATCTTCCATCTCCATTTCTCTCTATCCCTCTAGATTTTCCCTTTCTCTTCCTTTGTTGTCTGTGATTGTTACTTATTCTATCCTGTTATTCTATCCTTTTATTCTATCCTATTTAATCCCACTTTTTTCCTAAAGCACCTTGCCTATAATGGACGAACCATCTGACTATACATAACTTGCCCTCTCTCAAAGCAATTACTCCTTCTCATTCTCCAATGATCAATTCTCATTTCTCAATAAAGAAAAACTCATTTTAACTACCCATCATAGTTCCATGTTGGTCATGTATCTGGCAAGTGAAATATTTTCTTAGAGGTGCATAAAATACTCCGTTTTTCTGCTCCTGGCACTATTTTAATGAAAACTGTTCAGAGTTATTCTCTTCATGACCTCCTCCATGTAGAATGAACTTTACTCTGATTTACTGTCTCTGAGGAAGTGAGCAATGTCAGCAAACGTTGTCAGGCACATGAGACAATCACATATGCTGTGCATGCTCCACTCAATCCTTGTAGTTATCACTCATGGCATATTAGCCACAAAATAAGAGAATCCTGACCTTTTTACTGTCTCCTTGTGATTGCTGCCAGCTCTCCAACTGCCAACAGCGTTGTGCTGAAGCCTGCTGTGGGCTTGCAGACTTATATTAAATGGTGCTATTATCTGACCATTCAAGAATTAGACCTTGAAACACAACTATCCACCCAGAATATTAAGATAACATGAAACCAGCTAGAAGATACTGCAGGCAAAGAAACACCAAGAGGGCAATGGAGATTATCTAAAGAAAAAAATTCAGTAGTTGTTGCACGCATGTTGTAAACATGTGGCAAAGCAATGCAGGCAGTGTTCTGGTAGGTGACAGGCTTCACTTGCCCTCCCTGTCATCAGAGTATTCAAAAATGATGAAAGCAAACTGTAGAATATTTCAATAGCATAAACAACTTCCACTTTCAGGCCTTGTCCATATTAGATCACTCGAGCAATCTAGATCACAAAAGCAATTCTGAGCGTGCTTCCTATGCAAAGGCATTCTATGCTCCATTAAGCTTATTGCTCACATGTTATCATTCTAAAACTGAAGTGCAAAGCCTGATACAAACCGTAACTCAAGTCTTGCAAGTGAGGAAATGAAAATGTGAAGGTGTGATAATTTTCTTTTTATTTTGTTTCAGGAATCTGACACATCAACAAAGTGTTTTATTTCAGTCAATAACTGAAAGGGCTTCCAAAATTCCAGGATCATTTTGCACAAGAGGGAAAGCCACAAGGACATGATAAGAAAGGAAGGTAAAATGTTCTCTATTACATTTGTGTAAAATTTCTCTATATTCAGACTTACTAATTAGTGTTTTTAAAATGTTCTTAGTTCCATATATGCATTCTCACTCTATCTCTGGTGATATTTTCCTAAGAGGTCTTTCTAAAAAATCAGCAAAAATACAGAATTCATGGAAGATTATAATCTTTTGAACAATTGAATATTGATTTTCCTGCTGGCAAAGGAATAGATTTGTTCTTGATTTGTTGACCTTGGATGAACTAAAGACTCTCAAAATGCTTAATTCATGGATTTCCAATAATGTGGAGTCTGTCATCATTCCTATACCCTCTCTAGGTAAGATTTGTACCTGTTGGAAATTATTGACAGCTGTCATCTGAATATAGGTAACCCTAAGCCTATCTCCCTCGTGACCTCTAACTGAAGATAAACTCTAACTATCAGTGTCTCCTAAACTTCTCTCCTATGTCCCAGTCATCACCTGAAGCTGCACTGCCTCATTCTTAAGACCCATTAGATTTTTGTAGCCTATATTTTTTTTTTTCTTTCAGAAGAATCCTTGGGCATAACATGGAATGAAGAGAATTTTTGATTTCTAAGTCTCAACTTTTCTGGTTGTATTTTTAAACTGACTTTGAAAGTAGAAGAAAAATTGGAATGTACCAATATTAAACCAAACTAAAAAGTTGAATTGTATTTCAGACAAGGGAAAATGCCACAGTTTTACTGGACAAGCAATACTACCTGTAAAAAAATGACCTGCCAGTCTGAATAGCATTTTTATATCCTAATTTTCATTTTTAAAGCTTTATAAAACTTGAAAAAAACATTCATAAACACACTAGTTGGGGTGTCTGTAATTTTGCATTACAAATCCTTATGACTTATGAGAACATCATCCAACAGTTTATGTTTTGCACTTCAGTGTGTGGTCTCTTTATACGTCTCAGTAAGACCAGAATTAAACCAATTTCATACATTAGAGTGCATAATGCTTCCTTCAATATCACACCATAAATTACCAGAAATAAAGCATGTAATGAATATAGGAAACTGCTTATATTCAGAGTAGCACATCGTTATAAGGATTTCATTCCCATTTCATAAATTAAACAATTCCAGTAGGGAAGACTAAGGAAGACTTTGAACTCAGAGCTGATCAAGGAGAACTTCACCCCTCAGTCTGGTAAGGTCCCTTACCTTACCCTACCAGACTTCTCAGGCTTGGCTATCTTATTTCTGTCCTAGCACAGATCAAACCACACCACAAGGTGACTGTCTCCTGGTTTGACATCTGTCAGGTTTTTTGGCAGTCTTCTGTGTGTGTCTGAAATGTTTAGTCTAATTGTTATTTTCTGCACTATTTCTGGCAAAGACACTGTAATTATGGCTGGGTACAGAGCCAGTATATGTCCCCACCTGGCTCCTGGTGGCTGAAACTCAGGGAGCAGCAGAATCTCTGGCCCATGCGGGCTGCCATTGCCTACCTGCAGCAAAGCAAGAAAGGTGGGACAGAGTCAAAATCTGACAACTCATTTATCAGTGGGATTTGGTGTCCTATTAGTTGTTCAAAGCTGATACTAGTAGTTGAATATATGTGCATGCAACCAGCACTTTGTTCTGTTTATTTCTTTTGTATGTTCTTGTAAAATCTGTTTTTCTTAATGTTTTCCTATGCCATAAAAAATGTCATATTATGTCCTTCTTTTTTTCTAGACACACATTTAACAGAAAAATAGAAACGTTTAGTACATCTGAATAATGTAAGAGTGCCCTGCTAAGCTAGAGTTCATTTAACACTCAGAGACAACTATGTTCCCATAGGAATGGATTCGCTATGTTATTTTTTTGTAAAGAAATGAGAAATGCCTTGCAAACATAATAAGAAAAATATTTCTGTATTAAATGGAAATCATGGCAGTTTTCAAATCCATGACTCAATTTTCACTGTTCATGTAAAATTTATTTTTCTGTTAAAGCAAAAATTAATTTTTTTCCCAACTCTCAAAGTTAATCTGACTGATTTGAATGTATATGACTGTGAAAGTATATGAGAATTTATAGTCTAATTTAAAAAAGTCTATATTTTTTGTGTATGTAGCACAAGGAAAAAAATTAAAAATAGTGTAGAGAAAGAGATACATGTTACATATAACACTGCTCTTTTTTATATTATTAAGGGGTTTATATCTGAGAATCTTAATATGTAAGTAAAATGTTATCTCTGTTTTACAGGTCAGGAAGTGAACAAAAAGAGGTCAAACATGCCAACATCAGGATCAAGATTGTAAATCACTGGCCTTGGACTATGCGTTAGTGATTAAATGTTGCTGCATGTGATTTTCAGCTCCCAGTTTTCTCGAATCTTTGTAATTGTCTGAAGAAAAAGAAGGTAATATTCTCAACTGAACACTTTGAATTGCTTAACATCAGCTATGTGCTGTGAAATATCTAATATAACTATTACAGAGCCATACCTGTTAAGCACAGGACTGAGCTTGGCCACTTTTCATTGGTGAATAACACACTGTTAATAGCAATGGTAGAAGCTAAAATCCTTTTCTTCTGGTCTTGTAGTTTTGTGTTCCAAATTTATTGAAATACGGTGTACTGTGTTGTGCATTATCTTGAGTCATTATTTTCTTTAAATAATTGCTCCCTTCAAAAGTACTCTTTCAAGGGAAATGCCGGACTAAAAGCACTCACCTCTACATTATCACATCTGGAATAAAAATGCTCTGGGTTAATGGTGTTATTTAGCTGAGTGATAGGAAACTGAGATGAATAAAAAAACAAAATGTAACTCAGTTGGAGGCAGTAAATATGAAGCAGTGCCTTACTGCAGTGAAGTTGCAATCTATAGAGCTGTTAGCAAGATAGTGGCATTCAAAATGTGAAAACTCTTCGCTTTTAGCCTCCAAAAGCATTGGTTTTTAGTATGAAAAGAGTAATCTTTTTTCTTGTGTTGCTTCTTGATGCAACTTTTGAGATTTGTCACATTTTACAAATCAAATTTGTTTAATTTGATTTAAATTACAAAGATGTTTGAAACATATTTGTTAAAAATCAAATTGTTTTTTCTTTACTTCTGGTCTCTAATTGAGAAAGCAGAGACATTGAACTAATAAACTTCTGTTCATTAGTTATGTTTTAAGTGGAGAACGAGGGTGATCACATTTTATAGATATGCTGAACCTTCACTGGAGTTACTAATATATTTTGCAGTATTTAACTACTGAGAGGATGTCCCTGGCTGGTGAGACAAACTTTCTGTTGAAAATTGTGCCTCTGTTTCATAGAGGGGGTTTCATCTCTTACTCAGATTTCCCTATCACTGAGATGGGCAACGTGATGGGAGTTTTAAAAATTCATAATACTTATTTATCTGAAAATAAGAAAGAGACAAAGGTACTTTATGGTGTCCACTTCTAAATGCTCACATGCAGTGAAACAAAAAACAGGTGATTGTAGAAAGCTTGAGTGAACCTTACAGATATTTCTTACATTTGAGAAAAAAGAGAAAATGTATGCTTTATTTAGCTAAGTTCTTGCTTACCTGTATAAGGAAAGGGACAAAATGTAAAGACTTATTTTATTTTCTAGGAAGATTTACCTTTTTTTAAGCTAGTAAAGAGCTTTTTGAAGAAATAATTTTTATATGATGAAGTGAATTTTGTTGGGTATGTTCACACTTTGTAACTCAAAGATGTCTATTTGTACTTAAATTTGCATATTTCATGAATCATGTTACCTCTGATTAGGAGGCCCCAAATGATATCTAAAGACTTGTGGAAATAAGAAATATACAGAAATGCATACAATAGTCTCTCATTCAGCTGTCTACAAACCTTTATATTTATTTTCATACGATTTCTGACATGAAACTTTTATATTTATTCTATATAAACATGACAAGATTAAAAAGAAAACCAATTATATTATTGTAGATATCTGTGAAATAGCAATGGCTAAGTTTGTTAGCTCTGTTGGACAGACAAAGCATTAATACAGTTTCCAGCTATGAGCTGCATGTGTATAAAACTGGAAGATTTAAAGGAAAGAAGCTGTGGTCTATCTTTCAGTATCAGTGAAATGTGAGTTTCTAGAAGAATATTTAACACTTTTACTCGAGTTTTTAATTAACCAGAACACACTTCAAGATGTGAAGCAGCTGTTAAGAGAAATATTATTTGCATTTTTAATTATGATACATTTTGTTACATTGCTAGACTTTGAAAGTAATATCAGATTAACTGTAAGGGAAAGAGAGAGACAGACAGACAGACAGACTGGTCCGATGAATAGTACACTGGACAGGGATTTAGTATCTGTATGATATGCAGTGATCTTGGTCAATCTATTGCTGCATCCTTTGTCTCTGCTCTGAAGTCCTTTTTTGTCAACAGAGATGAATTGATTGGTATTTACCTGATGACACATCACTTTAGAAAAGCGTTCTTCTTCATGAATGGTTGTAACCTTTCTGAAGACACTTTAAACCCAAAATTTTTAATTTCAGTCAGGTTTTTTAAAAAGAGTTTGGTTTTATCTTTTGTTTTACTTGTATATAATGTATTACTTATAATGATGTTTATGTTACTGAAAATACTTGTCCATTAAAAAAAAAAAAAGTCTGTTTACAGAACCTTAATCTCCCCATGGACAGACAAGATTGTATAGGCAAAATATTTTGCATAAAGAAGTTAACATTGATTTTTATGGACTGTTTAGGTTTGAATGTTTCTTCTTTTCTTTTGTTTCTGTTCCTATTCCTGATCTGATCTGATTCATGTAGATGAAGTTACCCAGTCCCTTATTAAGTTCCTGCAAAGTGTTATAGCCCTGTGAAGTCAGAGTCCTGTTTCAAGCTTCAGCGGACATTCTTTGCACATGTATATTCACTGTATAGCAACGAAAGACTACAGATTACCTGGGAGGACATTTTCAGGACACAGAAACGTAAGAGCTCTAATAGAAGAAAGAAAGATGGAGAGAAAATCTGAGAAAACAGGTAAAATCATAGGTAAGGGAAGTAACCACTCTCAGTAGATGTTGAGGATTTCCTAAATCTGAGAATCTTACAGAAAACCTAATACATACCCCTAATTTAGTGGTATGGAAATCAGCAGTAAGTATATAAAAACTATAGGGAAGAAATATTTGGGCAGTGGGTGCTTTAGGAGGAAAGACCCTTAATCAGAACAGAAGTTCTTGCAAAAAATATAATAGTTACGATTAAATAAATTGTAAAAAGGATTAGCAATTGAGTCCCTACAAAGAGAAACCAAATGGATACTTTAAATACATATAGATAATATGAGCCAACCCTAAAAAAGGAGCACCTTTATTTCAGGTAAAGCTTTCAATAACAATTTTTCAGTTTTGTTCATCTCCCACAGTTCTTGGTCTTGGTCTAGCTCAGACAGACCTGAAGCTTTCTCACTATCAGGAAAAATAAAAAAGAATGTGCATTTCTATAAACTGAGAATCAAGGAGAGGTATAAAGATGAGAGCCAGGGAAAAAAAGTAATATTTTTTGCCAGACAATAGTAGACAGTGAAACGGGTTTGGTACGAGGAATCTTGAAGTACAGTAGGATCTGTTTTCTCAACATAATAATTAGTTGTTCTGGATTCATGATTCAGCACTTTAATGTCTGTAGTTTATTATCTTTTGAGTAATAATGCATAAAATAATAATTTTGAGTCTATCATAAGGGCAACTAAGAGTCACAGGTATCATGAAAGTAATGTCCTTGGAGAAACAGGAATATAATTTGGAGATGGTATATGCTTATTTGACAAACTAACAAAACCAAAGGACACTGAGGACTTGGTCTTAGGAATCAAGCCAAATAAAATAAGTAATATTAAACCTGGCTGGAATTCAGAATCTGGTCACAATATTATCAAACTAGAAGTCCTCTGGAGGGTTTAATGGTAGGTGTCATTTATAAGGCATTTTAAAAGCAGAGTCATGTGAACTTCATTCAGAGTACTGGATCCAGAAAGTTTGAGAGTATGAGGAACTCTTCTAGACCAAGGGTTGGTGTTCCATTTCCTACAGAATTCATAGCTGATTAATAAATCACAGAGTCTCAATGTAGCTCTAATCCATGGAAGGTCATTCATCCACCAAACTACTGTTCTGCATAACATGCACAGAAAAATATTGTTTAAAAGTACTCCATTACATGAAATGGTAGAAAATGAAGAATGGAAAAGCCACAGGAAAGGGTCTGTCACCCTAGAAAGACAAGAATTTAGTGGATCAATCAACAGACTCCCATTCAATCTGACACTGAGAAAATGGGTTGAATAAGACACAAGTATTTCCTTGCTGTTTGTGCCGAGAAGGTGTCTTAAAAGTTTTGTGAGTTCTTGGTGTTGCAAGACTGATTTTGAAACTTTTATGTATAACTCTACATCTATATCAAATATGTTTTGTAGTAGCTGAGTGAGCCCCTGGATATGATCCTTACTGGTTGCTGGTTTCTTGTGTCCTGTATTAACCTCTTGGTCACTTGCAAATCAATTTGTTAGCTATTACAAAGAGATGTTGGAAGATTAGCTTGTTTCTGCACATTGTTTCTTCCGTGGTTCATTAAACAATAAAAGCACACTTTAAAAACTATAAATAGTTACAGAAATGTGGCTTATGGCAAAAAATATTTTTTATAAACACAAGAATCTATTCAGATACTGATTTCAAAACTTGTACGTGTGGTGTTGGTCCAATTTACCACTTACAAAGATGTCACCAACCATGCTGTGGAAGATAAATACAAATTAGGTAGGTAACTGTGATTATATGTAGAGAAAATAAATGGCTTTTTGGAAGGATGTTAAGAATTTAAGCAAGAACCTAATCTCCTATGAACTGTGACTGCATGATAAATGTTCAGGAGATCAGCAATATAAAAAGCTCCTTTTTAATATCAAATTTGATATTTTGGTAGAGGTAGAAATTCAGGGAATCAAATTTTGTACATAATTATTGAATAAAAAAATCTATTTTCATCATGTTTTACCTTTTTATCAGGAAATTTGAAGTGGTTTAATTTATATTAATGACATATTTTCGAGGCACTAATCTACGATTGATATGAGAGTGTAGCTTAACTACTTTCAGATTCAAACAGTTCTTCATGGAAGAATTCCTGGTAAAGCAAATATTTTTGTTTGCTTTTCCTTGCTTTGTATTTAAAACTTTGTGGCAGACAGATAAATCTTCAGCTGCACAAAAACATTCATGTTCTTGATTACAATTATTTGCTTCAAAGAAATCTGGAGAATGGGAGATATTAACGTAATAATTTGAAAATGGATATACTGTGATCATGCCAGTGAAGATTTAGTATCAAAGGCATCAAAAAAGCTAATAGAGCTGAGCCAAGTGTGACTAAGTGGGATTGAACATAGTAGAATGACAACCTAATAAGTTTTGAAAGTCATAAAAGCTATGGTAAATAGAGCAATTTGTGAAATTATAAATAAGACCAATCAAAAAACATTCTTCTAAGCAGACCATCCAGAATATAATGAGTTTTTTTTTTTTTTTGGGGGGGGGGATGGCATTTGGTGTAATTTCACAGGCTGTGGAGAAGACCTGAGGCATAGGAAGCACTCCCCTCACAACAGTGACAATAAAGCCTAGTGTTACTTAAAGACTTCTAAGAAGTGGCCCACATTATATTATTATAAGACAGATATTTTAACAGGAATGGATCTTGTGAAATATCTTTAATAATCCAAAATTTTTGTGTCCGCAATGGCAACTCAGGATGCTAATAAAATTTGGGAAAAGAATCCAGGAAATTAGAGATAATAAAAATGTGTTCTCCCCAAGCTAGACATGTGAATAGAGTAAGAATAAACCGTATTTATGTGAAGGAGATCAATGATTGGCAGCAACACCTCTAAAATTCATCGCAGGTTACATATAAAACTACTCAAAACCGAGCAGAATAAACAATGAGCAACTTTGGAGAAACATGAAAGACAAAAGGGAGGATAAAAATAATACACCTCTTCATAACAGAGAAATGTGGAAAAAAACAGAAGAATTCTAAGTCAGTCAGATTAGATAGTCAGAAAATTGCTGAAAGAAATTATTAAGTAATCAAATTCTAAATGCTGAGATAATGAAGGAACAAAATAACTGCCTACCATGAAGTTGCTGAGTCCAAATCAAGACAATTTTTTCTGCAACATGCACAGAAAGAGAAAACAGTCGGTCCTAGTGTTCACATGCTGTTTTCATAAACAGGCTAAGGAAGCGTGATTCATAAGACCAGTGTGAGCTGAAACAAGAAGCAGTTAAAAAATATGTTCAGTGAATGGCTGTCAGTGACACAGTCTCACACTTGCAGGACTTCCAGGTGGGACACAAACTTGGTCTGCCCTAGCCCAGGTCTCTCTTCTATATTTTCACTGAAACCTTGGGAGATGATAAACAAGCATGGTTATCAAATTTGCAAGCTATACC
This sequence comes from Oxyruncus cristatus, assembly GCA_013399855.1. Classification (NCBI taxonomy): domain Eukaryota; kingdom Metazoa; phylum Chordata; class Aves; order Passeriformes; family Cotingidae; genus Oxyruncus; species Oxyruncus cristatus. The sequence goes on along the minus strand of VXAY01002711.1, from coordinate 509,793 downwards.
AGGCTAAGAAGGGTGGCAGTCTGCAGGGAAGGATTGAATGGGTAATTTTAATTCTTGTTAGATTGGAATACGGCTCAAAATCAAGACAATGAAATTCAGAATAGGTAAGTGTAAATCATTGCAGCCAGAAAGGAGAAATCAGATGCCTAAATGTAAAATCCAAAAACCTGACTAGGCAGCGTGTTGAACAACAGACCAACAAAGATCTACCATGTGATATTATTTTAAATAATGCAAATTTTATGATATGGTATACCAACTAGAACTTTTTCTACAAGGTGCAGGTCAATATTTTATCTGTTACTAAGTTCTGATCATGTTTAAACTGGCACTATGTGCTATTACAGATACATTTCTTCAGCACAGGATTATAGTCTAGAGGTAAGTAACAGAATACTTAAATGTTTTAATTTAGCTTTTTTTCAATCTAAAAAAAGGGAAGACTGATGACAGCTTTCCAAAAGGTACAAATCTGTTACAATCTGTAAATTCTCCTCCTTTTCCCCAAAGACAGAATTTGAAGTCATATATGGGGGAAATTTTCCAAAGCCATAAATCCATGGTAGTATAGCAATCTGTCAGCTGAATGGATTGTGTAATCTCCTTCACTAAAGTTTTAAAGACAGTAAAGACAGCATAGATTTTTTCAGGTACCCCAGATTTATTTTTTTTTTTTGCTGCCTCAGCACAGAGAATAGGAGAAATGACTCCTTCTGATCTATTTCTATCATGTTATGGCATCACTTACATCCTTACTTCTCCCCTCTTTTTACCTCTTTGCAAATTGAAAGTTCCATGTATTATATCACACCTGGAGAAAATGTTGTCAACATTAAAAAAGGTATTAAGAAGATGCCAAATAATCTTCACAGCATAAAATGAGTTCCACTTTATGTTAAATAGTTCCTTTTTACCTCTGTTCTTTTCCCTCAGTGAATTCATTGGTAATTGCTTAAGCAACCTCCATGATACTGTAGCTCTGGACTAAATACAGTTATTACCATGAGAGAGAACTTCTTCATTATCCTTTTATTGAGAAACAAAGCCACTACAATGTTTAGCCACAAAATCTCAACACTGATGAGATTGTCTTGCTCAATCTGAGCAGGACAGATTAAAGTAACTCATAGCTGGTTTATACATGCTGCAGTGAACGTGGCACTGATCAAAGTTGATCAAACATTATGCTTCTTATGTAAAGTTACTGCTATAAGAATGTATTTTCTTGTTTTGCACACAATACTGAAATTGAAGTGTAGCTGGTATTAAAAGATACTTCCCCAAATATTTATTTTTAATACTCCATTACCTGTTCTTTGTTTGAATATTTTAGTCCTTCCTGAATTTGGAGCATTGTTCAGTAATCCTTGTCTCTGAACCATGCTCAAGGGTTGTAAGTAATCCTACTCTGCTCCCAGATCTAATTAATGGATAGTTGAAGCACTGATCCATCCTTTTGGAAAAAGGAAAGAAACCACATAGGGTACAGCTCTGATGTAACTGTGAACCATCTGCTCCATAGCTCTTCCAAATACTTACAAGTACTTTTCCAAACCTGAAGAAAAAACCCAGAAGAATGCATAGATACTACAGTGGTGGAGACCAAAGTGGTAAAAACTGTTATCTCTGTTACCACTTCACCCTTCAAGAAGTTAAGGAAAAATATGTGATTTGATAATCTGATAATTTATAATCATCTAATTCACTGGCCTTGTGGTGTGGGAAGCTTATAGTTATTTCACTCCTTGTGATTTGCCCACTGGCACAGGGGGTACAAGGAGGAGTTGAAACGGCAGAGAAATTGGCTTGCTGGAAGGGATTGGTTTTGGTATTTGTTAAAAGCACTACCTTTGGAGAAGTCCAAACCAAAATCTGACCAAGAGAAACCAGGAGAATGAATTACATAGTTACTATACAACTGAGTAGTAATTCTGTTGGTCAAGATCTGCTGATGTGACTGAAGTGATTGCATTAAGAAATTTATGTACCTGTGGGCAAAGGAAAATAATGTCCATGTTAAGACAGGTATTTTTCAAAGCAGATGGATGCTCACAACAAAGGAGAGCAGATTTCTGGTGATTTAGGACACAGGCTGAAATCTTTAGTTTTCTTGGATTGATCGTAAAGGATGGGAGTATGGGCAAGTGTGCTATGGTAGGAATTTGAAAGTGTCAGGAAAAAAAGTGGGAACCATATTTAATTTGGGATACCTTTGAACAACATCTCTATATAGTTAGCATAAATAGGATAATAAGCAAAGAAGTTTGATTTCAAAGGCAATTACGTATCTGAAACCAGGCTGCCATTTTTTACTAGAACTCAGTCCTCCATCCTAATCAGTTGGACAAATGAGGTGAGGTAGCTGTTAGTTTTGTTATGTCTGAGATATAACTGTGGTTATATTTCCAATATTGTGCCAAGCACTGATATGGGAGAGGCCTTGCTTTACTGGACTTACATTTTGAGAGTGGTCATCAAGAACTCACATCAAACCACTGGAACTCCTGACTTGTGAATGACTGACTCTCAAATTGGTGTAGAGATCCATAATGCCAAAAGAACATCTAAAGATAGAAGTTAGTGGTCATGCACTTTGAAAAATAGGAGAGTGTGTTATTTCTCAGGGGTTTTTTTGTGACTATTTTTGAGGGCAAGATATTGAAGTATGAAGTGTATTCAATACTGATCACCTATAAATTAGAATTTTAGTAGAAGTGTTCCAGCCCTTTGGGAAAAGCAGGAAGGAAGAGAGAAAAGGAGAAAGAGGATGTTTAGTAATAAGGTAGCAATAAATATATCACATGACTTAGCAATTATTTCTAATGTGACAACTGGCACTTGAGAACAAGGTTTAGTGGTGAGCACCACTTGAGAACAAGGTTTAGTGATGGTGGTAGGTTGACAACTGGACTTGATGGTCTTAGAGGCCTTTTCCAACCTTAAAAATTTAATGATTATATTACTCTGATCATAAGCAGGCAGACCATGTAAATTTTTAAAAAGGTAACAATGAGACAACCTTTCTTAAATATCCCTCTTTTATAGTTTTCTTGGTGACATTTCACAGAAGATCATCGAGTCAAACTCCTAACCCCAAACCCTACCCAAGAGTCACACCACATGCCTGAGAGTACAGTCCAAACATTTGAACTCTGTCAGGCTTCGTGCTGTGACCAGTTTCCTGGGGAGCCTCTTTCAGTGCCCAAGCACTCTCTGGGTGAAGAACCTCTTTCCAACATCTAACCTACACCTCCCCTGACACAACTTCAGGCCATTCCCTCAGGTCCTGTCACTGGTCATCACAGAGAAGAGATCAGTGCCTGCCCATCCTCTTCCCCTCACGAGTTAAGAGTTGAGTCTCCCCTCCATCTCCCCTTCTCCCGGCTGAACAGACCAAGTGACCTCAGCTGCTCCTCATACGGCTTCCCCTCAAGGCTCTTCACTCTCTTTGTTGCCTCCTTTGGTCACTCTCTAAGAACTTAATATCTTTCTTATATTGCAGTGTCCAACACTGCACACAATATTCAAGGTGAGGCCGCCCCAGTGCAGAGCAGAGCGGGACAATTACATCCCTCGCCCAGCTGGTGATGTTTTGCCTGATGCCCCCCAGGACACAGTTGGCCCTCCTGGCTGCCGGGGCACTGCTGACTCATATTCAACTTGCTGTCTTATCATCAGACACCTCTCTTCTAAAACAGGCAAGACTTACTTTTGGGGTGGCATGGCAATGCAGCCCTACAGTAAGGTGACCTATACTAGAAGAATTTGGGCAATATTAAAGGTGGGTTCTTAGCTATCATATTCTTTCACCAGCAAATGCTGACCCTAATAAGAAGGGAGGAATGAGAGAGTAAGACCCCAAACTTCACAGCCTTCTGATATTCCTATAATATTAAAGTCCAATTTGATCATATTCTGTCAATCTTTTCTTTCTCCTAAGAAATGTTATGCTAATTTTCTTTTTAATTTCTGTCTTAATCGTCAACTAAATCTGATTGGTAATGAAATAACTGTTTCTCATAAACCATAAAAAGTGATAATGAAATTGGTGAATAGCTTTCTCTGTTGTCTTTCTCCTAGAGCACTTCTTATGATGGTTTGTTTTAGCAGAGTTGTACCTACTGACAGCTATCTAATGGAATGTGGGTAAAAGTAAATTATCTTAAACTTCTATATCTGTTTTTACAGGGGATGACAAATAACTTTGTTATGTGCTTCTCCTTACACTGGAAGAAGGGAAATAATGAGAGTAAGGCAGACACTCAAAGATGTTTTTCAGAGTGAGTGATGTGCTTTATCACTTATTGCTGCTGCGAGGTATGGTGCAGTTGCTTTATCCCTGTGGCTTCCATACAGCATTCCACTGTTTTGCAGATGTTCCTACTTGCTTTTTGGAAAAGTTCATTCCAATTTGTTTTCTAAGCTGAATCAAACTTAAACTTTTCTTATGTAAAAAACTACAGATGTCACAGGGAATAACTTTCATGTACATTTGTGGGCTTTTATCTTTTAAAAGATTGAGAAGACAAAGCCAAGCTCTTCTTGACTCATGCAGGAGTCATAGAGGGTGAATATTTTCAACCACTTGAAGAAAAATACATAATGCCATGTAAGCCTAGGCTAGATACTGGTCTCATCTGGTGGCTGCACAGAGCATGGTTTGAAAGGCATGTTTCCAGGCACATATATGGTGAGAAAGTGAATGAAAAAGACTCAAGGCAATAAAGCTAAGACCACCTACAGTGTTAGCTACAAACTTAGCACTAACGGGGTTTCGTGCAATAGCTGGATTATTCTCACTTTATTGTATTTTCCTACCATTTTGCAAATTTCTAACTGAATCACTGGAAATAAGCAGAGAAAAGGAGAACATTTAATTTTTCTTCTTGACTTAATCTTTAGGAAGATTTCTGTCTTTTGCTAATTAGTTTCACAGGATGTTATGGTCTATGAAAAAATCAGAGCAGCATTTCTAATTGCAGAATTTTTTTCCTGATATGTCAAGATGGAAAAATACCAGAATCCACCTCCTGGATTTTCATTCCTTGAAATTGTTATGTGTTTTCAAGATAGATGGACCCAAGCCCAAACCAGGGCTCTAAACCCAAACTCTTGCAAAATGCTTCATCCCCAAAAGCAGACACACTTGTTTTCTGAACCCAAATGCTGAGCTCCCCTGTGTGTGCATGGCCATCTCAAAGGCCTGAAAAGTCTCACCTTGGCCAGAGAGTGTAAAAGCAGGACCACGTTTGGCAGGGATGGTCATATTGTCTTTGGAAAGCCTTTGCTGTTGGGATCTTCTACATGATGTTGTTTTGGGGGGTTAAGTCCTGTTTGTTTGGGAGTGAAAAGTGGTGACTAGGACTTATTCTCTGTTTTCTTTAGACCTGGTACTGTTCAAAAATGCAAACTTTGTTGATCCTACATTGCTGATGTGAGGTCCCCACAGCCCTGCCATACCTGGCCTTATTGCCCCACCAATGCTGGCCTGTCTGAGGACCCACTTCCCAGTATGGCCTCGCATGGTCCCCAGGGAGGTGGCTGATGCCTGGGACTGGGGCTGTCTTTAGAGCAAAGTGATGGATGTTGAGAGCTACAGCTCTGGGACATAGATGTCAGTGGCTTTCACAGAAGGACATGACTCTCATGAGTGACAACTCTCCAAGCAAGTCCTCCAAGCTATTAGGATAAGCAAAAACCCAAACACCCAGTGGTTATGTGTTGGGGTTGGACTGGAACTTGAGACAAACTTTGAACTACAGAAAAATAACTCCCCAATCCAGGCAATCGAGATGTAGGAGGAGGAGCTGTTTGGCCAGGGGTGTGTCCCTTCGTGAGGAGGAATGCTGCAGAGAAGCAACAGTTTACAAATAAAACAGCTAAAGTAAAGTATTACTTCCCCCAGCCAATTGTGATTCCCCCAGTTATCTTGTAGACTTACCCCTCAACCCGTATCCTACTCTATCCCATCTTTAAGTTTTACGTGTACCACCCCTATTCCGCCCAAGTTCTAGCCCTTTCCACAAGAGACCCTTTAAAAAGCTTTCCCTTTATCTAACAAAGGAGTTCACCTTTTTCCACCGTCCCTGCTGTGTTCGTGTGGTTACTCTACGGTCAGGGGCCACTCCCTGCTGCTCTCCTACTCCCAGCAGTGGCATTGCCGGGCCACAGCACGGGACCTCCCGCGGACTCGTAGGTTACCCCTGAACCCAAACCGGGTCAGTTATGTGTCTGTTGGGTTTAGTTTGGACTGGGAGAAATGCTGGGCTGGTAAGGAAAGGACTCTTCTGAATAACCTGTGCCCTAGAGAGAGTCCTGAAAATGAGTGGCAGAGCAAGCTTACTGGTCAGGAATTGAGCCACTGTTAGTGCTCTTCTAAGCAGTAAAACTGTGCAGTGATAGCAAATAAAGCAGAGAAATAGCAGAGCAGAGAATGGTGCTTAGGCAGGGATGGAGGGAGGTGGAATAGGAGGGGACTTTAATGGTTTTTAGGTACAGGGGAGATCCACGTACGTATGTGAGAGGGGGAATCTCTGTGTGACAAATACACTCACCTGACTACCTAGGAGTTTTTGAAAAGCTTCAGGCCAAAAGCATTTGAATTACTTCTGCCTTTTCAGACTATTTCTAGACTAATTTCTAAGATTATATATTAGTATTCACCACTCCAGTAGAATTGTTTCAACTGTGAAACTTCTGCAATAAGTAAACAACTGAAATGTGGAATGAAGCTCTTCTCAAATTAAATAAGCAACACTCATGGTAAATCATGAGAGGAGTAAACATTTTCTCTCTTTATTGCCTTGAAGCACAAGACCAGAAGCAAGCTTTACAAATATTTAATACAGCTTATAAATAAATTACACAGTCAAAAACTAAATACCAGACCTAGGCAAGGGTGTTTTCACTGAGAAAAAAGTACCCTGTACTTTGCCATACAGTCATCTTTTTCTACAGAAATAAAAAGTCTGGGGTTTATATCTTGTTTTCTTTCAACTTTGAAAAGAGTTATCAAGGCTGAAATTGATAGAAAATTTTCTGTCTAGACATCTTCCCTAATGCCCCAAGGGAAAAAAAATTAAGAAGTTGACAGAAGAAACAACTGATCTGCAACAATGGCATTATTACTCAGGAAAAAGCCCTGCCCTTGAGACAAAGGACAAGCGCATGAAATGAAACACTATTACTTAGTGTATCATACTAGAATGAGTTAGAATTTTTAAGATTTTTAGCTTTTTGTAGATTTTAATGTAGCTGGAGTTTTTCTCCACTTTAGACTCTTACTTTCTCACAGTTTGTGAGTCACATTCCTGAAGCTTCTGTTTAACTGCATTTTAACTGCCTTTTCAAGGCAATAGATTTTTTGCAAGAACATTCCATTAGGATATGCACCCGGACTGGGATAATAAGAGATATGGTAGACAAAGCAGGATAGAAGGCTCAAGGCCTTTGGAGGGCCTCCACTAGTGCAGTTCTGAGGGAGGTAGCAGGGCAAAAAGGGTCTTAGGATTGGATGTCCCCATTAGATATGATAATTGGTAAAAGATATAAAAGTGTCAGTATTTCGTATGTGGGCATGCACCTTTGTACTCCGTGGCCAGAAGGCCTACATTAAAAGAGCGGTTCTCTACCTTACCTATACTTATTTACTGGAGAGTCCTTTTCTCCCTATAATTTTTTAGGCAGCAATAGCAAGACCCTTGGTAAGTACAGATAGCACCACAAACCTCAAATAAAGTTTCAGCTTCTTTTTTGGTTTCTTATTTTCCCCCTTTTACTTAAAAATCAAGGGGTTTCCCACTAATCGTTTTTCCCCATAGATTTAAAGCTCATTTTGCCTTTTACGAGTGTTTGGAGTGTGCCTCTTGTCTTCTTAGAAGCAGGACAACGCTATCATGACCAGAGGAGAGTTTATAATCAGATGACATGCAGCACAAAAGTGTGTTTGTAGATTGTGAGAGTGATCAGATCTACCAAAGACACGTTTGCAGTATATATGTGGGACTGTGATGTCTACAACAACCAGAAAGAGAAGTTAATATTTTCACAAGCATATTTGAAACAGTGTATACACAATGGAGACTCATATCCTCAAAATATTAATGACAATATTCAGACACAAACAGGTATTGTTTTCCCTCAGTATACTACACTGTATACACTAACACTGTATGTTCATTAGTTGGATCTGGTTTCACACAGACCTTTTGTCTTCAAATCCTGTCTTAGCTGAACAAATTTTTGTGACCTGTTAAACTGCAGGAATTCATTGCCTCTATTGTTGCGGATGTTTATTTTCATGTTTTTTTACAACTACTTTGTATTAATAACTATGTATTCCGTGCCATCAAATCTGATTCCTGATCCAGGTCTGTGTGGGAATTCACATGCAGCAGTTGGGCTGGCAAGGAAAAACAGCAACTTCAGCTGGCATGGCCTCTGAGCTTCTGAAATCACCTGCTTCTAGGCACTTGCTGTTTTCAAAGCACCCAAATTTATTCTGAAAAAATGTGTGACTCCTGAATTAAACAAATTACCAGCGTGCAAATGCAGAAAGTTCTCTAGTCATCAACATACATAAGAGTAGGGTGTCTGTAGTTAACAGAACATTTTCTTTAACTCTTTTATAGCCAGGTATCCAAAATCTGAATTTCAGCTTCTGAGGGAAGGCGTGGAAACTCAGGAAGTATTTTTCTGGACTTTAATGTTTTGTCTAATTTTTTTTCTGATTGCAGTTCACAGTAAAACTTCCCCATCCCTGGGAACATTCAAAGTCAGGGTGGATCGGGCTCTGAGCAACTTGATCTAGTTGAAGGCCAGTTCCAGCAAGTCCAGAGGAGGACTAGGAGGATGATCAGAGGGCCAGAATAGCTCTCCTATGAAGACAAGCTAAGGCAGTTGAGAAAAGAAGGTTGCAGGGAGACCTTATAGCAGTCTTCACGCACCTAAAACACAGCCTAAAAGAAAGTTGGGGAGTGACATTTGACAAGGCTATGTTGTGATAGACAAGAGATAAAGGCTTTAAACTGAAAGACAGTAGGTTTAGATTAGATGTAAGGGAGAAATTCTTCACAATGAGGGTGATGAGGCATTGGAACAGGTTACCCAGAGAAGCTGTGGATGCTCCATCCTTGCAAGTGTTCAGGATCTGTGTTGGATGGGGCTTTGAGCAAACTGATATATTGAAAAATGTCCCTGACCATGGCATGGAGGTTGAACTCTAAGATATTTAAGATCTCTTTCAAACCAAACCATTCTGTGATTCTATGCTTCTCTACTCTGGTAGGATAAAATATTATCCTTCTGAAAAATCCCATATTAACTGCTGTTTAGCATAACTTTAAACACAGGTGATGACAGTACCATTACCGCTAGTGTTTTGTTTCTCTTGGATTTCAAAATGCTTCACTGGTGAAGACAATCTGTTTTACAGATGGGCAAACTGAGGTACAGAGAAGGAAGTGACTTGGCTAAATTTGCAACTCTTATATTTTAACTAATCTATATTTACAAAACTATGTATTTTCTAATATTTTCTTTACTCAAAAATATTTTTTCTCACCTTTAAAAGAAGAACAAGGTAGATTACTGTGGCCTTGGTTTAATTTGATTAAATTCTTTCAAAAGCATAAAAATTCATCTAAATGGGGGTTAAATTTAAGTCAACTAAGCAAAAACAGCTTGTACATCACATACTGTATTTTGGTCTGCAAGACTAGATTTAGCTTTCATGTAGTCTCAAGTTTCATGGCTGGGGAGTTAGATTATCTAAATTGATTTTTGCCCACAGCACTCATAACTGCAAATCAGCTCTGACCAGACCCAACCAAAAAATTATTCTTATCAAATTTCTCTAAGTGAAGAATTATAACTTTGATGGCCTCAGCTTTAATTCCTAGAAAAGGCTGTTACTATCAGGAAACCTGCACTCATTTAGTGTACATTACTGAATAGGACTTGTCAAGAGGCCAAAAGCTTGGGGAGCAGCTCCTGTGATATAGAGGCTGTGATCTGAGATAAAGAGCTCGAGCTCAGCAGAGCAGACTCCTGCATGCAGCTTTTTCCTCTCATCCAGTGCCTTCTGCAAAGAATGCTTCAACAGGGTAGGAGGTGTTGGGGTGCAAACATTGTGTCATACTCCATGTTAGTCACAAGCAAGTTTTGAAGGCTTGATACTTTCTCCGTCCAGGCAGAAGGGGTGAGAGGATCTCTTCTGCCTGGCTGAGGGAAAGAAAAGGGAGATAAGATACATTAGCAATAGGATCAGAAAGCAGCTTATGCTCTTTTAGAAGGCTTAATATTTTTCAGACATGTTGAATGACTGCTCACAACTCCAACTGAAATCACAGATCATGCATCCCTGAGAAATCAACCTTACCTCTACCCTTGCAGTTGCATGCACTGCATATTTGACCTCTCCAGCTGACAAAAGCTTAACCCTTTTATTGAAATAAGTTTCAGTCCTGCCTTCTTCCATACTGAGGAATATCTGAGCAAGAGATTATAAACAAAACACCTTTTCAATTCACATTTAAGGTTGCCTTGTGCCTCTCCAAGAGTTTGAAGCTGGCAATAGAAACTCAGGAAATTAATCAAAGTGCAGACCGTGCTTCCCTAGAGCTGGCACTAGGCTCAGAGAGCTTCCTGGGTACAGGAGTGCCAGTCAGTGCTTTAGCTATCGGTGTGCTGGGGATCGATTAGCTGATTCAGCTTGTCAGGGATACAATTGTAATCTGAATAAACCTGGGATTTTTTTCAGAGAATGAGGCATGTCATGGTTTAGCCCATTCTCCTCAGTTTTAGGGTAGAAGATGGTTAGTTCCAGGTGAAATTCTGGCTAGGTAGCCAATTAGAAACTTCTGTGACGTCTCTACGAATTACATAATTTAACTCAAACCGGAAGAGAAGAGTTGTTGTCGTTGTTGTAGTTGTGTGTGGGGCAGAAGGAACTCGGAGCTATGACGTAAGTGAAGTGGCGAGGCCTCCCCGAGTGGGGGGCCAGGCTCTTCCGCCCCTGGCCTTGAGCCAGGGGCAGGCATGGCACTGAAACTTCTGGCCAAAGCATGTAGCAGAGTGGAGAAGAAAACTCCAGAGAAAAACTGCTCGGCTGAGACAGAAAGAGTTTCAGCTCTGAGAGGAGCAGCAGAAAGCAAGAGATAACAATGCAGCTGCCAAGGTCGGTGGACAAGAGGGAGTACAGAAGCATGGGAGAGCCCTCTCCCGCTTCTCTCTCTCCAGCAGGGGAAAAGACTTTAAACTCCTGCCGCCTGTGGAAATGATATGGAGAGAAGAGACTTTCGTGTAAGTTCTTCCCCTGGAGGCCTAAATAGTCCGGAGAGGGCAGCGATGGTTAGAGGCCAAGACTGGATCACTTAAACTGTTTGCAGCAAGCTGCAGAAGAATTGTAGCTACAGAATGAGAAAGAAGTTAAGTAAATTCTCCTTTGAGAGGCTGTGTGCCTCTGATGACTTTGGGACTTTGTCCAAAAGATAAACCTTACACGAAGCCTTCTTGTAGGAGGGGCCCGGTGCGAGCCCTGGACCGGGTGTAATGGCGAGTGAGGAGCGGTGGTGAAGTTGGAATAACCAGCCGCGGCCGAGAGCCAAGATTGGGCGTCTGGCCAGAAGCAGAAAGTCAAGAGAATTCCAGAGGGCAAAAGAGAAGAAGCTACAAGCAGCAAAGCACAGCATCAGAAAGTGTTCTTGGGTCTGGACTGAGCCAAAGAGACCCAGAACCCCTGTGATCCTGGCGAGGGGTGGTGAGACAAAAGAAACCCCCCTAAAACTCCTCGTGGAAGAAACCTCCATAGAGCCCTAAATCTCGTAGTGACGACATGGTTATATCTTCAGCGACTATAGACAAGCAGCTAGAAGTGAGAAGTAAACTCCCCTGCATTCCAAGGGAGAAAAAGAGAGAAGTATCTTCAAGCTGCGAGAGTTTTAAAACTGTTACCTTAAAGACTTTTTTTTTTCCTCCCTTCTCTTTCTCCCTCTGGACTGTTTTTGAGGGAGAGAGGAGAAGAGGCATTTGTACATATATAAGTGTGCTATTATAAGAAAACTAGTTAGAGTTGTATGTATATATGCATATATGTAAGTATTCCCCTTAGTTTCTGTAGTGTAGCAATAAATCTTAGTATTACCCCATTTCAAAGTGATCTGTTTTGTCTGTGCAAACTCTTCCTAATTAGTAGCAAAATTTATGAGTTGATAACACTGTGCAAAAAGCACAAAGGCTGAAACCCTGACATCCTTTTTGGTGGAGAATGCGGGCAATGCAAAGTAATTGTAAGTGCTGACAAGGCCATGAGACCTCTGAGATAACAGAGAAAAAGTTCACAGTCCCTGTTCTTGGATTTTGGTGTAGGACAGAGGAGGTGCAGATGAGACTAAGTCTGTGCAGTGCAGTGATATGCAGAGGTGTGCAAGCTGTGTGAGTACCCACAGAGCAGGGCTCTCTTTGCTGAGGGAGGACAAGAAAGCATGCTCTGACAATAACAGTTCCTGGTCAGAAGCATGGAAATATGTTACAGAAGCACGGCAATGCATAGAAATCTATGAATTGAAGACGACAGCATGCAAAAATGACCACAGGGCTTGAAAACATATTGGTCATTTGTTTCAAGAAAAAAGTTCAGCATTCAACTGCAGAGCAAATGTAAGTGGATGACCAGCCAGCAGACCTTTTACTTTAGCAAAGTACGTATGGCTTGCTTTGAGGCTGTGCTGCCCCCTCTTTGGACAGGGGTTACAAGGATGCATGTTGGGAAGTGCTGAGTAGTGACTCAGATCCAGCAAGGGAAGGGTCTCACCAACAACTGCCTTCCCTGTGCTGCCCAGCTTTCAGGCCCGAGTCACTGAAGACATGTTTCTGTCAAGAGCCTGGCATGACGCAGCAAAGGCAGTTCTGCCTCAATGGAGTAATTTGAAAAGAAGGTTTCAATTACTGGAAAGAATTAAAGTCTTACTAAAAGGTCTGCTGAGTCTTTGGATATGAAACTAATATTAAACAGAAACAGATACTTACAAAAATCCTGATTTGAAGGTTTAGTTCACTTTTAAGAGGAGTTTCTATGTTTAACAGTTGTAAAACAAATACGTGGACTTCAAGGTTTCTCTTCAAGTTTTAGCAAGCAAGAGCTTTTTTGATTTTTCTTTTTCCAGTGAGTGGCAGCACAAATTGGAGAGGATAATAATGCGAAAATTCAAAGTAAAATATCAGAGGGATAGGAAAAATGCTATCCAAAAATTTCAGAATGTAATAGTAATTCAGAATATAATAATAATTGTTGTAATAGCAATTCAGAATCTAATAATAATGGTTGTAATAGCAAGCATTAACATAGCATGTTCTCTTTTCCTTATTTGTGATAGCAACAGGTAAGTGTAAACTTCATTTTGATTTCTTAGTTTCTCCTGCATTTTTCCAATGCTTATATGCATTTGACCACGTTTCTTTTTAGTGGTGTTTTGAAAACCATACAACACTGTTAACACCAGTTTTGATCTCAGCTACAGGATCCTGCCAGCTCCCTTTGGCTGCAGCAGAATTTGAAATTGTGCATCCAAGCCATCTGGGAGGAGTTCATCTGTGTAACATTACTGCAACATGATTTCCCTATGCCTTTATATAGTTCTTGGATACAGTATAAACAGCATTTTGAAAAAAAATGGAAAGGTATTTTGGAAACATTGCAACTTCTGAGGCGAGACTGCAGACTTCCTCAGTGTTGGTACATGAGGTGATTATTCTCTGGCTACACCTGGAAGTGTTTAAAACACTAAGTTCCCTAGTACAAATACTCATGAAAGTTAATTTTACATATCCCCTTGGAATTCAATATTGGTTATTTAAATGAGTTTTCCAATAAAAGAAAAAAAAAAAAAGGAAAAAAAATCCATAGTGTTAATTTAATGTTGATCCCTGATTCAGACCCTCACACAACCATGAGGAAACTCCAGTTTTTGGACATAGAAAGTAAGTACTCTGATTTATTGAAGGAANTATTGTTTTATAAAAAAAAAAAAAAAAAAAAAAAAAAAAAAAAAAAAAAAAAAAAGTGTGCTTTCAATACCACTCTATTGAATAGTGAAGGAACTGAGATGCCTAATCTGGACTAAATGTCCCATGGCTGAGGTCAGATGAATGCCTGCAGCATTTAATCTGTGACAAATTAAATCTGAACTACATAGAAATAATTTAATGAATTGCCATGTTTAGCCTTATGAATCAAGACTAAATGCTAGCTTAACCATTCTTCATGGAATGCTAGATATTATACATTAATTGTTTTAAAGAAAATATGCTATTTTCATGTTGGAACAGAAAATCTTCTTGGAGAAGTCTCCTTATTTAAATTTTGGATTTTCATTTGAACTTTCTCCTTTTTCAGTTTTAAGAAGGAAAATGATTTGCATATAAACATTTCCTAAATATGTTGAATAATAATTGTTTTGTGCCAATACTAGTAAAGTAGATGTCTCTCAAATTCACCTCTATCCTTTTTAAATCAAAGTCATAAAATCTTTTCATCGGATATGCAGGGGAGGTAATTTGTACCTTCAAACCACTCAACAGCAGAAACAAAGTGGGAAGGTTTGTTTCCTGTAGCTTGAAAGTAATAGTGACATACAAAATCAGAATTAGAAGAGCAGAAATAATGACCTTCTTTTCTAGTCATGGTTGACTAAGTTTTTGAGAAGCATTCATCTCAGGAAACTAAAATTTGGTTCCTGTTACAAGCAATAGCACTAAGAATTGATTTCATTTTAACACCCTGAAAATAGAGCATTTCGTATTTTATTCAGCATGTGCTCAGGAAGACCAGTATAGTACTGCATTAAATAGTCACATAAAATGCACTCAAAGCTATCTTGCCAACTGAGATACTTGTATTATGATTTGCATTTTAGGTAGGCATTTTATTGTTTCTATAATAGACAGGAATCTGGTGAAATACTGGAAAGGAAGGATTTACACTCAAACAGTTGACTGCATTAGAAATCAACTCCTTCAATAATTTATTTATCTAACCTTCCTGGTCTTCTGTCTTATCCAAAGAATCTTCAAGGAAATGACTGAAAATAAGAAGGAAGCTAGAAGCCATTGAACTCAAAGGTCTGGGGTCAGGGCCTGGCTTAACTCATGGCAGGAGCCTGTGAACTATGGTGCTGGCTCTGACCCCTAAACCAGGGCTATTGTTACTGTCCGTGTTGAACGCAACTGGAAACAGATACATGGACAACAAAACTATGTCTGCAATGCTCCTCAGAAGTGCAGAAGAGGGTTGTATCAAATGTGCACCTTACATTTTCAAAATTTTTATAGAGAGCACTGACTCAAATGATGACTCTTTCAGTCTGTCTTTGTGTAATGATTCATGTCTGCTTAGTCAGGCAAAATGACAAAGGGAGGTGTTTGAATCACAGCCTCACTAAAGAGTATGGCTGTAATTTTTAGTTCAGCTTGTTCCTATCCGGGTCTGGTATGGCCTTTTCAACCACCCAGTCCCTTCCCAGAAGGGAGGATTTAGAATCATAGAATACCCTGAGTTGGAAAGGGACCCAGAAAGATCAAGTCCAACTCCTGGTGCTGCACAGGACAGCTTCAAGAATCACACCACATGCCTGAGAGTGGTGTCCAAATGCTTCTTGAACTCTGGCAGGCTTGGTGCTGTGACAACTTCCCTGGGGTGCTTGTTCCAGTGCCCAACCACTCTCTGAGTGAAGAACCTCTTCCTGATATCTTCATTCCTACCAGGCAAGAACCCAAAAAGGCAAAGAAAACAAAGGCACAATTTTCAATGTCAGTAATTCTGGTTCACACCACTTTGCAGCACACTTGGGTGAAAATAGAAGTTACACTGATCCCAGATTTTTTCTCTATTAATTTCTAATTTTATAATAAGCAACTATCAGAATCTGAATAAAATTGTAATGCCAGCTTTGGTGTCCAGACTATACTATGAGATTTTACACATGTAGTCCTGTGTAGTGATATTGGAAACATGTAGACAACAACCAATGTAGTTTCCACAATGTATTATTTTTTAAAATGGAGGGGATGACTATTGCATTTAGATATTTTTCTTGGCAAAGTATTAATATAAAGAATGGAAAGGAAAAATATGGAGGCTGTGATAGATAGCATTTTGGAATTTTTTTCTCTTCAATGATAAAAATTACTTGTAGACTGTGTATAATTTAATTTTAGTGTGAATATGTTTTTGGAAATGAGAAAAGTAGTTCTTTAAAATTTCCCATTTCACACACCTACTGTTTCATCTTCTTTTATCCTGATTACAACCAGTGGATTTCAAATAGCATTATCATGTGAAATCTAGGAAAGTTTGAAAAAGATGAAGAAGGAAGGGAGAAAGAAGAATTTATAAACATTTCCCTGAAACTGCCATTTATTCTCTCCAGGGAATCAAGGCCAGATATACAACAGAGAAGTCATGATGACACAAATGAAGCTTATTTGGGAGCTAATATAGATTTACACATAATGGTCATTAGTGAAAGAAAAAAGCTTTGCATAAATTACTGATTCAAAAGGCTTGGTGCCCTGAGATGTATCCTATATGACCAAGCATTGGGTGACAGTCAGAAAGTATGTTAAATGACACAGAACAGTTAGGAATTTCCAACTAATGCTACCCAAAACTAATTTTTTTTTTTACATAGTATTTCCAGCCTTTGTTCAGCTTAACAAAGCAGAGAGGAAAGGTATATTTCTTTTGAGAGGAAGAATGGAGTAGAGTTTAAAACTGTCACTCAAGGTCACTGTTGCATTATAATGCAGACAGATGACTGAGGAAAAGATGTCAGATATTTCCCAACACCCAATCGACTCTGGAGAAATAAGGGGAAAATGCGTTTACAAATCACTAGGCACTCATTGCAAGTAGTTTTGAAAATTACATGTATATAGAGTGTGTGGATACTCCCTAAGACAACCTGCTTTTACTCAAGCTATTGAAAGTTTTGGTAATGTTTATCTATTGATTAATTTAAAAAGGTGAACAATATTTTTTGATGATCTGAATGAAGGAGCTGCACAGGAGGGTGAAAATGTCATACAGTGACAGGAGCATATTGAAAACTGAAGAGAAGCAGGATTAAACGAAACAATATGAAGTCAGGTGTGCAACCAGGAATTTCAGAAGGATTAAGTTGATGAGATACGGTAAAGGTTCACATGCGAGGCCCACCCGGGAAACTCCACACATTCACAAGTATGATGATAAGGAAGCTCCAACTTTATTCTTAGCCCGGTGTCTTTTATACAGTTAAGCACATGATCATCCAATACTTGATTGGTTACAAAACGGTTCACACGCCTAACACTATATTCTTACTGGGTAGACAGTATACCTTTATTTTAAAATTCTCTTCCTAACTACAACATCTTATTTGTCTCATTCTTGTTATGTTACTGACCTTCAGCTACAGAACTTTCTCAAAACCATCTTGCAGCTGCCTCTTGTTATGTGAACTCCAGTTCCACAACTTTCCCTAGACTGTCAGTAACTAGTTCACAAAGATTTCTTACCCAAAACGTTCCCTACAATACGGTAGTGAAATATATGTTTCCTCACAACAAACCATTTATATTGAAGCTGACTAAAACTAAGCAAAGCTCTGGATATACTCAATATAGCCAATGCATACCCTGTTTCTGAGGGCATGTACTGAAACAACAATCCTGTGGACAAATTTGTTTAAGCTTGAATTTCATCCATGCTGAGATTTCAGTGTCAGTGGTTTCATAACTCTGCTGGGGCTTGTTTAGACTTGTCCATGGCAGAAAATCCAAGGTCCCTAACCTTGTGCTAGATCCTAAAAGAGGTAGATATGGCTATATTGAGTGCTGTCATGTATAGCCTAAGCTGTCATTAGCCAGCAAAGATTATTTTTCAAAGAAGGGGGTATACTGAGTGCTTGCAGATGAGGTGTGCAGTGCTAAACTGTTCCTTTTCCTGAAACAGTGACACTGGGTGATGACTTGGGGAAATTTTGATTTTCTCGGTCATTCTTCCTAAAATATCATTGCCCACAGGCTCTGCACCTGGGAATACCATGTTGCCTTCAACTGTATATGTTTTTTTATATATTTTTATCTCTGTCAAGCTTCATATGATTTAAAGAAATTCCACCTTTAACTTTGTGGAGTGGCCTTACAATATGAGAAAACCTGGAGCCCTGTGCTCTAAGTAGTACAATTCCTGGAAGCTCAATCTTCTGCTGCCAGTACTTTCTGGGAATACTACACATGCTCTACTGACTCACATCACGTCATATGGAAAAGACCTGCTGGTAGTCTTGCTTTTCCCTCCAGGGCAGAAGTGTTTCTGTTCAGCATGTTATCATAAAGGTCAAAGGGAAGGCTAATGTCAGCTGGTTTGTCTTAGGAGTTTGTGACAAATGGGAGATTTCATTCTGCATCAAAATAAATTTCTTAAACTAGAGAAGAGTTTTAGAGAAACTTTGGATTTAAGTATTTCATATGAAAACAGAACTATCATACCTTTTAATAAGAAGGTGAAAGGGCACACTAATTTAAGAAAATAAATAAGATTACTACTTCTAATTACTTACTGAATAAAAACTGGCGGAACCAGACTTTCCACGGGGAGCTTGAGCTCACCATTTCAACCACTTTTATATTCTGTAGATTATGTGCATGATACACCAGGAGGATCATGGAAAGAATATGGCATTCAAACATTACCTTTCCAATATATTAAAGCATGTTTTTCTGCAGGGAGCACCATCAGTCTCCTGAGGGCTGCTAGCTACAGCAAGCACCCAACATCTAGGGTTATGGAGGAATCACAGCTGACTGACAACAGCTTTTACTATCAAGATCCTGTCATGCCCCGAGCTCTTTGTTTATGCTCAGGTTTATATCTCCTAACAGCTCTGCACAGTGAGTAGCTACTATAGGCCTTATGTCTGCAGTTGCATAGGCTGTGAATAAGATCTTGGTCTGCAGTTGCATTTGTTTTCATGTTCACAGACCATCCAGCAAACAGGGAGTTTAAATGTGCAGGATTCCAGTGAGGTTTGCAATTTGCTGAATTCAGTTACTCTTTCTGCTTCTTTCCTTCCAATGTCACTTTGTTGTTCTTGTTGTTATTGTTTTTCACTGTAAAATAAACAGTCTTTTAAACCTTCTGAAAAAAACCTACTTTAAATGTACTGCAGAAATGAAAAAACATCCTACTTACTCTTGTCTTTGACAATATCTTATGGCAAACATAACTCAGACATTCATATTAACAAAAAAATTCTTTTAGTGCCCAAATTTATCTCAGTTCCAAGGATCCAGGATACCAACAATAATAAAAATAAAAGTAACAATAACAACATTAATAATGAGTAGTATTATTACTTCCACCCTATATTTTTTCCATTTCATCTTGCTACACTCTGCTAACATTTCTGTAAACCTGATTTACATAGCACTGCCTAACCATAAAAATAAATGAAGATTAATTTTGTATATATGAGAAGAAAAAAATCATTAAGGGCTTCAGTAGTTTCAAATATCCATTACTGTTAAGTGACATTCACTGTTGCTTTTTTTCTGCAAGTCACAGTGAATAAAATTACCCTCTGGCTATGTAGATTGGGTGAAAGCACAGAGTGCCTAAGAGACTATTTTGCTGCAGCCCAATATAACAGTTTAAGATTATTCAGGAAAAGAAACGTTTTTGTTATTTTTTTATATCCTAGCAATGATGAAATTTGCTATTGGAACTGTCCCCTTATTGTATAGACATAGACATTTTATTTATTGTTGCCAGAAGACAACTATCAATGGTAGCGTTTGTGGCTAGGTGGATTTAAAGGATACTCAAGTATGCACCCAGCTGTTGCATTTAGTGTTAAAATATTATGTGTATAATTACGATTTATGCAGAGTTGATGGTCAAATCTCAATCTACAATGACCAGCTAAAAGAAAATGCTTGTAGTTATCTAGCTCTCAACTGAGATCTAAATGGGATCTGAATTGCCCTTCTTCATGGTTACGTATGAGTAAAAGCAAATGGAATTTACAAAAGTACAGCTAATAGTATCACAGAATTGTATCCACTACACAACACTTTCCTATTATAAGTAAAAAAAAAAGAGGACCCCTTCTTTTCAACATCTTGATGCTTAAGTGGTCTACATTGCCTACAAATTGGTTATGTGGGAATTAGGGAAGTTGAGCTGTGACAGGTTGTGAGGCACAATGAGAGCTCTGGGAGATGTGCATGAGTTGCGGCCTAAAACTTTAAGACAGTTACTACACGTGTAACAACGTCATCCCTGGAATTCATTTGGGATTGGTGCTACTTTGGCCTGGAGAAAGAACAGGAATTTTTAACTCAGGGTATAAGGACGAAATTAATCAGAGAAATGAGTTCATGTGCTTGACAGAGTTCTGGTAGACCTCTGAAAGATGGTTTTCCATGGGTGGGTAGGTGGACCTCATGTTTGCACATTCTCAAGTAGGGGGGAACAGAAATATAATAAAAGTCAGTAAAAAAATATGAAATTCCTAGTCTATAATACATTAATCTACAAAAAATTTAGGGGCAGAATTTTTTTAAAAGTTTTCCTTTACAATCTAAAATCATTGTTTGCTGCCTCTGCAGTGTGGGCTAGGCAGGCACATGACACTGAGTCTGGTGGTAGCATTCCCTCAGGAGAGTAGGGCTATATTACTCCCCTTTCCTGTAGGATAGCTTTCTCTTCTCTCTCCCAAATGAAGTCTCCAACATGATTTTCCTCTTTGGCAGGTGAAATACACTTATAGCACATAGAAACACCTGATGCTGTGTTTCACAGTCTGCATTTCTCAAGGCTTTCAAACCCTAACACTCTGTTAGATTGCTTTGGCTGTGAGAGAAAGCAGTCCCATTTCACTTGTTACAGACACTCACAGCATATGCTGCAATGGCCACCTTAGATGTGTAATGTTTCTTACTAGTTGGATGCTTAGAAAAGGACCTTTTGTATTACTCTGTGTAAAAAAAGCCTCCTTATGTCCAGTGGTGCGGGCCTGGGCCTATGCCAATTGCAACATTGTTGTTATAATATAATAATTATAACATAATATATACAATATGAATAAAATATAGTCCTGCCAGGGTACTGTGTCTTATCTAAAGGCTATGTCTATCGTCTAAAGCATTATAAATCAACCCTATGTATAAAAATCAATAAAGCAGGTAACCTCTTCTATGACCTACAAAGAATTCTTGGCACATTTACTTACCTGGTAACTAGCAAGGACCAGATGATTTCCTGTGGCTCTGTCATTAATATCATTCCCAGTGTTTACAGACTAGAAAATGTCAATCAACCTTATTTTAAATACTGATGGGTCTATAGTCAATTATGTTATTTGTTCTTTAGTCAGATATATTGAGTAAAGTTCCTAGTAAGCAGGAAATGACAAGTTTACAGACTGTCAGGATTCAGTTAGGAATCAATGGTTGAGATTAAGCTTCATAAGCTATTGCAAAGTTAAAATTGTGATTCTTAGATCTGATTTAAGTATATAGCCAATGGTCTACAATAAAAAAGTTTTCTCCTTTTTAGCAATTGCAAAGATCTGTTATTCTCTTCCAAAGAAAGCTGTGAAATTATAGATCTTAAATAAAGGTCTTAATATCTTTTAATTTATCAGATATTGAATTATCTCTTGAATCTGCTACATTTGCATGTATTAAACTTCGATAATCAATTTTGCTGATGGAGAAAAATATTTGTATCAGTGAGGTGTTTATTGTAGGATAATATTGTTTTGTCTGAGAGTCTTGTATTTCTGCACAAAGCTGAAATGGCCACCAAGCAAAATAACTGCTATATCTTGCCAGTAAATTTGATATTGCAAAGGTGTTGCTATTCTCATTCTGAATTAGCAGAGCAGAGAGCAGTGAAGCAGAGAGGAAAAAGCATTTTCCTGATGGGGTTCACAAGTGACACATTTTCTTCGTCCTCTAAATTGCCTGTCAAATTAAAGAGCAAGTCTGAAAACTTCTGTAATTATCTAAACTATTAACTCTAACAAAGATTTACATGTCTTTCCTACTGTGTTAAAGAAGGGCAGTTTCAAATCATTAAGCTTAAAACCTTCTGAGAGATGCAGTTAACCACATCCCAGAGAAAGACAGCTACAAACCATTCTAATTAAAATTTCAAACAGAAGCCTAAGGTTGACTTTTAACTATTCCACTGTGTGTACAGTGAACTATTCTGGTCTAACCCTTTAAAACCATCACCACTTCCCCTACTCCCCTCATCACATTAAACTGATGATTTATCAAAGCTGAAATCTTTCTCAGTGCAGACTTCTTTTTTTCTGTGATGTGTCTTATACTTAATGAGTAATAAAGCACAAAAATACCGGTTACGGAATTTATATCAACCAAAGGTTTGAAGATGTCAGTTGACTTTTTTGCCTTTCAATGAGTAAAAATACTCCTAAAATAGTTTTTTAAATGTAATCCCCTTCCTATAGCTAGAACATAAATGCATTTATTATTTCCATATCTTGTTGTGTTTTCATCTGAAATTGTAGAACACAACATGATTTCTGCAGTGAAGTTTATTGGTAATACAAGGCAGAGATTTTGTATAACTTTCAAGTTTTCTCAGACTCAGTTTCTTCTACCTTTACCTTTTTTAATTCATATTATTTGTTTTATTACATTGTTTACTTGCTGCAGCAGAATCAGAACTTGACAGATTTTTGGGAGTGCTTGAAAAGACAACAAAGAGTTTCTGGTCAGTAAAAATGTTTATATTAGAAAAGATAGTTTATCCAACCTGGATACTGCAATATATCCTGTAGGGGCTGCCTCACTAAAAGAAGAACTTGCAGAAGTAGCATTAATTCATGAAGATTTCAGTATCAGTAAAGTAAATTAGGAGAAAATTTATTAATAATTCAATTTAAATACTATGAAAAATTCTTGGAAACCATGCAATCAAATTCAATGTGAATTTTTTACTATTCTATTAAAAACCAAACACCATAGCCACCTCCTTGATAGTTTAAGACTGGATTGTAAAACATGGCCTTATTAATTCACATATATGAATCACAGTTTTTCAAATAGGTTTTTTCACTAATTGGATGTCAGGTGAAACAGATAGTTTCACTAAAACAATGCTGCAGCAGACTGGCTGCATCAAGACAGGTGTGAATTTTGAATCTGAATTTCATTCACTTTTTTCTAGCAACAAAAATAACAAATATTCCTGATTAAAACTAATGATGATATGTTAGGCAAGTGAAGGTTATCTAATTGCAACTTTAGTTTAAACAATGACTGAATTGCACAATCAAAAATTTTATGCCTCTTGCTTAAAATGTAATTGCTTATGAATTGTTTTCACCACTTTGATTACCCTCCTTAAAGTTCAGTAAATTACCAAAGCTCAGAATGCATCAAGTGCATAGCATATGTAGCTGAGCCTTCCCTTGGTTTTGAAGCACACAAGGAATTGTTTTTGCTATGAAGAAATGGAAATGTTTTGCAAATATCTCCATGGTTATCCAGGTAACGCTACCTTTGTTCTTGCTGATGTAAATATATACACCATGTTATTTCAAAGCATGCGCATGGCATTTTGAGGTCACCAAAAAACCCAAAACAAAAATAATGGGCGGAAGAATATAGCATGGTAAGATAAATATGTAGTTAAATGGTAATCAGAAGCAAATCTCCAAACTGCTGTAAATTGGTTAGGATCAATCAAAATGATTTATTTCCATTTCAATTCAAATACTTTTAAAATGAAAATAAGAATCAAGTCTTCTTCCCCCCCCCCAAAACAAAATCAGTACCAATACTTCAAAAGGAAGAAGTCTGTTTTCAAGAAGGTAAACTCCATGAGAGATTGTTTTATCAAGTGCTTTCTCTCCATTGTCTATTGTTTGATGTGCAGATCCTCACTTGGATGTTAGGTCATATTTACCCGAATGTTTTGACTTAATGTACTGGTACTTACATTTGATTTACAATGTTTCATAAAGGACAAGCTCATAGTAACATTTATCTTACTTGTTCATGTCAGAGAAAGAGTCTAAGGTACGGATCTTCACCTTCCCATACACAAACCTACGGAGTGAAGGAAAAAAAGCCCATATTTTAGAGTTTGGGATGGTTTAGTTTCATGAGGAAACAAAAATACTTAGGTAGTTTGTGAGTTACTTCCTTATGTTTTACCCCTGTGAAAAGTAGAGTTTCATTGCGACGTCATTCACAGAAGTACAATCTGAAGCTAGCCTCATGTCATGGCTGGGGTTCCCTCAATAGCTCTAGTGAGCTCTTCAGAGAGATTTCCCAGGCAAGTAATCCACTATTTTGAGAAAAATGTCCATTGAGAAATAGATTTTGCAATCCTCCACAAGCAGGGTCAAATTCAGCTGTGCTCTCAAGTGATACTGTGATCTCTAGTCACATGGTGCAATCGGTTAACAAAGACACATCCATAGTGGAATCACTCTGCTCACAAGTGCAATGCTCCATGTTCAGATTTGCTGGAAAGAAGTGGAGAGCAGCTGTTCTGGTGCCCAGCCTCTGATGTGCAAGGATAACTGGGTCAGTGTGTGATGCTTGGGGTTTTTATTCAGATCATGTGCTTCTACTATACCATTTAACTTGGAATCCAAGCAAATATGTTTAAATAATACATAACTAGAAATACAGCTGCCCTGGCTGCTAAAATAGTAAAATCATTTTACAGCTTCTGTCTGGATGTTTGTTGAGAGCTAAACCTTGTAATTCTTTCAATTCCTCTGAGAGGAGAGAATGTAGGAAGGAAATCAGACAGGAAAACAAAAGGGAAATAAAAATTAAGATAAAATTAAGATCAAATCCGATTAGGAAAAACATTCTAATGCTGAAAAATTATGAAGTTTAGTGGCCAACATGAACCATTCTTTACCAATAAGCAATGACAAATATTCCTTTTTAGAATTCCCTAGGGATTTTAAAAACACTGTACCCTGGTGTTAAAAGTATACTAGTAACCAAATCCCTTTCCAAGGATTTCACTGTGTGACTTGCATTCCTAACAAGAGTATCCAGGTAACAAAAGTGTACACTAAATTGTGTCTATCAGAACATCCTCTTGATTCTCTTCTACATCATTTGTGCCTATGAAATTGTATCTAGCAATACGTGTGTGTTTACTAAAGTCTACTGGAATGAAGTTGCCCTTACCAGTAGCTGTAATTTGTTTGCTTAACAAGGAAGAGTATTTCTGCCAATAGATGAGGCTCTGAAGAGCCAAAGCAAGAGTTGCAGATTCCTCTGTCCTCTTTACTCAGCATACATAATACAACTTTCTAGCATATCTTTTTAGTATTCCAGTGAGGTTTACATAATCTGATTCTATAGCATGTATTCTTTTAAGTAATTATGTTATGCATATGTATTAATATGATCTGCAATGACCTGCTCAATGTCAATAAATGCTCTACCTTCAAATGTTATTTTTGATCAATTTTACATCTTAGAAAACAGCTTACAATACTCATGTCATTTGTAATATGCATTTTCAATGAATGCTATTTATTTCTTTCACATCCACTCAGTTGTTGTGAGAAATAAGGATGGTTTTGGAGAACATCCAGCTCTGTTTTTCCAGTTCCACTTGATACCAAAGGGGAACATTTAGTCAGCTCTTGCTAGCTATGCGGAGACCAGTTACACATCTCTTCAAAGACACTCTCTGAATAGAGCCATTATGATAGACTATCATGTCTGATTTCACTGTCATTCTTACGCCTAAAACTTTTATTTGAAATTTCTAGATGGAGGCATTAGTTTTAAATATAGCCACAAAGGATCATTCTGTCAACCATGACAGTTAGGTACAGTTTTCACCACCTTCTCACTCTAGAATACTGCTGTCTGTGATCTCTAGGCTGTTCACAGACACTGAAGTACATTAAGGTACTGAAACATGCCTCTGGATCCAACAGCCAGTTCCCATCCCCTTTGTTGAAAGGGAATAGTGAGGATGGATTTGGACAGCTAGATAGATTCAGTCTACTATTAGACATTTTATCAGACATAGGATCATAAGTTTTGCAACAAAGTCTTGTTGTTAGCCTACTGACATCCAGCTTGGTCCTGTTAGGTCAGAGAAAGGCAAGTGGCTTAGATCAACAATCACAGCAACAGAGTTTGTGAACCTGGAAATCAAGCAACTGGGAGGCCAAGAGCCCAAGTAGAACAAGATTGACAATGTGCAAAGGCAGATCAGGAGGGAAGATGATAAAGGGACCCTGATTTCTAATTTCCCCTATGTGTATCTCTCATAGTATGTGATGGTATGAACTGTCAGTCTGCTCAGCCTGGGACAGGAAACTCCTTGCATAAATGTCCAGACCCCAGTGTTGGAGCTGAAGTACCCTGTGAAAAGTGAACTCTGAACCTCAAAAGCATGGGCTCATGCGTATCTGTTCCGACATTACCTATCTACTTTTGAAGTGTTTTCTTGACTGTCATTATGAGGAAATAGTAGTAAAGTGGAAGGTGATACTCACATTTGGTACAGTTCAACATGAATCTAGTTTGTGCTGACCTGAAGATATAGGACATACACCTTAAAATCCCAATGAAGAAGTGGAGGAAGAACAGAGTCCTTTCATTTTTCTTCATGATGCTTTAAGCCCCAACATAAATAAAGATCAACCTATTAAAGAAGGGTGTATGGGACTATTCTGACTGCATGTGTATTTTGTCTTGGGATTTTAAAATCTGTTTGATTAGACAATCCACTCAGCTGTACTTTGCTACAAAATGCAGCACTTCATGGAGTATTATGCTTTTCCTACTACTGGTTATCTTAACAAAAAGGTTCTTCAACAGGGTCTTGGTTAACTTTAATAATTATATGTGTGTCCTCAGAGCAATTAGTGGACATTATTGGTATTTAGCATTTCTAAAAACTTTCAAAATGTGCTTTATAACATCGCAAGGGAATCCACTTGGAGAACATATGCCACTTTTTACTGTGTATAGTGCATCAAAGCATAGTTGAATGCAAATAAAAATATGCAAGGGTACACACCTTGGTATAAGTACGAAATAAGGCTAGGGTTTGCATTTAGAGAAGGAAGCTGATAGATGCAAAGAGGTAAAGATGACAAAGATTGCTGGTGTGAAAGTGATAATTTACTTGTTCATATGTGATATGAAAGATAACGAGATGATTTGAAGTCTATTGATACAGACTATAAAAATGTGCATGCAGAGGCTATGGAAATTCAAGCTTCAAAATCCTACAAATACTATCAGAATTTGCTCCCTGGCTTGAATCTTGGAAAATAACATAGAGTAACAATAACCACTTTTAATTGTCACATTTCACACATCTGAAGTAGCTTTAGAAAGTCAAATTGAGAGCTAGAGAACTGAGGTACCTGAAGATACCACCTTAATGGTGTCCTCTGAATACTAGTCACATTGTTTAAATCCCAGGCCCTGGTCTATTCTCTGAAAGAAGCTTATTTTCTGTGCAACTTAGAGGCAATAAGTACTATTATCTCAGACTACCTGAAAGACCTTCATAAGGATGTCTGGACTTTCAAGTGAACTTGGTGAATTGGCATGCAAATCTTTCAGGTTTTCTTGTATTTCTCAGTGAAACTAAAGAAATTCTGTGACTATGAACTTTACTTGCAGATTTTCTGTGGGCTGAAAAGGGAAGCAGACTTCCCATCAACGCCCAGTGAGTAGAAGCAAATGCACTTTCCAATGAGAGTGATTTGTGTATTTTCATCGTATTTTTCCTTACTCTCTCTAAGCTGAACATTTTATTCTCTAGCACTTAACCTCTATGTGTGTTAATTAGTCTGAAAGAGAAAGAACACACATTTAATTAGTGTTTGCTGTAGCTCTTTTCTCATTTGGTGGATTCCTGGGTATTATTCAGAAATATGAGGTCAGCCAATAATCGTGATGATGCTAGAAAAACCCCTAATTTACAGCTGCTGAACATCTCTCTATCTATGTTGGCAACAACCTCCCTCTAACCTTCCTTAGCACCTTGCAGATTATAGGCTATATTTCCGGCACTGCCAATCTTTGTCACTGCTTCTGCTCTCAGGGCTTTCCTTCATACAAGGCAGAGAATAGCAGTATCCTTGTTTAATCCTAGGTACATTTACATATGAAACTTGGTTTCTGGCACATATAGCATGCATATGGCAACATATTCTATCTTTATATACTTATATCAAGTTATATGAAAAACAATTAAATTGCAAAAGACAATTAAAATTATGTGTGTAAACCAGATCCAAAGTAAGAGTGTGGCCTGACCACAAAATCAAGTCTCCCCCAAAATGTCTAACTTGCATGAGTCAAGCTTGAATCTTTTTCTTAAAGGTTTACCACACAGGTAGCTATAGTGTCATAGGTATTTTTCTTAGGCTTCTTGGTTTTGTTTTGTTTTCATTTAACATAGAAGCTCTCAAAAATTGCCCAAAAAAATTACAAAAAAAAGGCATGCCCAATTTCATTCCACTGATGGCTTAGTTAGGAAAGCCATACATATTCCAGGAGAGCCTTATGGAGCCATGATGTGACTGTTCTTTTCTGAGTAAAGTTTTCTCATAGCACTTTCTTCCCCTTTCCAGGTTTATCTGGCTGTCAGAAAATATAGATGCAGTTATTGATGCTATCAAGGAGTTAATACCAAGAGCAGGGCTATTGAGCATGGGACATCACAACACTTGTTTTAGGAGTTATTTTGGATACACTGTAGGAGGAAAAGTGACTGACTGAAGATATGACTTTTGGCTGAAGACCAGAAACAATGTACCAAATGAAAGAGTTCCTTGAGACTATAACTGTACTGCCTTTCATATTCAAGCTAACTCATACATTGCATATTACATTATGCCATGTAGAAGGCCCAAGGTGCGAATTCCTCCTAATATGCCTGAGTGGAAGCTAGCCTTCAATACCATTTCTAGGGTTCAACATTCATGACATTATTAAAGCATGCTGCTCTTAAACTAGAAAATAAATGTGGGACTTTTTTGCTAGGCCTATAATACTGCAACCCCCTTAGAGTACTCTTTTCAGATAAAAGCCATTTGTAAAGATCATGCTTAAGAATGACTGCTTACAATTACAGAATTCAAACCCCAGCATTAGACATTTTGGTTGTTCAAAAAAACATCAGGTTTCCACCACTCTCCAAATAACTTAAAAATTCAATTGATGTGGTACAGGACAGAATTTTCTGAATTAAAAGGCCAACAGGAATGATAGTACTCTCTGATGTTAACAATAAAAATCAATAATGTACTTGAGCATGTTCTGGGAAATGCTGTGTTTGTGTATTTTCTCCCTTGTGTTTGCAGACACTTTGTTTGTTTTCCAGGTTAGTTGATGTTATAAAGTGTATTAGTTTGCTTGCTTGCTTTTGTGAATGATAAGAAATAATAAAATGAAAATAAACAAACAAACTCAAGTATAAAACATGCAACAGCCGATAACAATTTACAGCAATCTTCATATTCTGCTGTCAGGAAGAAGTATACTTTAGAAATAATAGACAGGATTTGCTTTTTTTTGCCAGATACAGCAACACACCCAGGCACCTCAGAGACTTCTCTGCTTGTTCTCAAAGAAACAAGTATCCACCTATTCAAAGCACATTCATGGTAAGTCAAACCTTTTAGACTGTAAGACTTTGTTATCATTACATTATAGTTTATTTTACAGTGCCTCATCCCCTCAGAAGAGGCAGAGCACATGCACATACTCTCAGTCTTTCAAGTAGGTACAGCAGAGCTGCCAGATAAAGTTGGGAGTCCCTTCTGAAAGAGACACCCCAGGCAGATGGCAGAGCGGATGCACCAACATATGCTTCTCTAGATCACACTGCCCCCCAGTGCTTTCAGTGGTATTAAAATATCTTCCATTTTTACCACTGAGGTGAAAATTACTCAAACAGCCAGTCAGAGGATGATACTGTTCATCTGTAAAATATCTGGATCTATATCAGACACTGTTTAGACTAAAGTAAAGCAAAGATTTGCAAGCTGTAAGCACAGCACATTGATGCATCGAATAGCTAGTAAAACTTAAAGTATGTTGCATGTGCCTTATCATATCCTTTCTGCAGCCCTCCACTCATACTTGCTACTTTGTTCAGAGAGTCCCTGGAGAATTAGGTTTGAGGAAGAGAGAGGAAAATGAGGAAATGAGATTAGGAGTGGGAAAATGGCAACATGAACTTCAATTTCCTTTTTCTAGTGGGAGAAGTGAAGAATTTGGGACAGATCCCACTCCTATCGAGGCCAGTGACAAAATGTCCCTTGGCTTTGATGAGAACAAGGCTGATTTGCCCTGGTTTTATTGTTTCTTTTTTTCTAACTTCATCTTGTGTCTAGCTAGAAACTCTGAGTTTAGTTTCAACTCTTGATAACAGCTTTCATACTATTAATTTAATATAGAGAAATCCCTTTCTATCCTGTATTCTAAAAAGGTTCAGGCAGACCCGGACTGATTGCATCCAGTCTGAAAGCAAAGCCCGCTCTCAGGATCAAGCTGTAGTACCTTTCAATGGCCTATTCCTTCCTTCTATCAAAGTGCTCAGTTAAGAAGAAAAGGATTTTAAAAAGTGATCTAGGACAGCTACAGCAATTGTGACCTTAAACTTGGCTCCAGGAACAGTTCTAGGACTAATAAAAATAGGTTTCTGCTTGAGTCGAATTCAAAGGGGTAAAGACTATGATGAACTAGATCGGGTAAGATTTTGGGAAAAACATCATATAGAAATCAGCCAAATTGTGTAGACAAAGCAAACTAGACAAATAAGTCTGTCCTGGTTGTTGGGTGGAAGTCAGATGTTTTTCTGACAGTCAGGTAAATCACATACAAACCTCATTTATTTCAGTACTAAAGTTAATATAAAACCAGATTTTTACTCAGTATTTTGGAGACTCTTCTTAGAGTTATCTAGGTGTATGTATAGACATAGAGTGATATAGAGGGACAAACAGATAAAAAGATTGAGAAAAAGAAGTTATTTTGATATGGCTGTTGAGAATCACTTATGGGAAGCTAAAGGTGCTTAAATAAGTTTATTTGGAAAAATCTGCTTGAATTCATGAGCCCTCAATACCACTTCTTACTCTATTTTTTGTTTGGTTTTTACTTATGTCACCAGCAAGTGTTACAGGTTTTATATGTTTCGTAGACTCGATTCTGAGAGGAAGTGGCTTTATGTGAATGTACTTTTAAAGTTAGTACTTATATTTCTGCTTACTGTTTTTAATATATTATCTATAAAGCAAGTCCCCAATTTCCACTAAATTCAACAGACTGTTCTGAAAATAAGTGAGTAGACACTATTAGTGTGTTCTTCATCTTTACCTCACACTTAGTAAACATCAGACACTGCTGTGGGCCTCAGGGCATGACAGCCTAGCAAGCTAGGCTTCTGTTGTTTCAGGGCCTGTGGAGTTACTTTGTGGAGTATTATTCAGTAATATTGAGCTTGAAATGAAAAATCTAATCTCAAGTCTTGCCAATCTCAAGTTAGACTAACCAGCAGTTTCACTTTCTTTCTTTCATTGTTTAATCTCCTTGTCTAAATGACTGATGAAACAGCTGAAGAATGTCAAACAATGATATTCATTCCTTGACATTCCAAAGGAAAAATCAGAGCTGTGTTCTGAATGTTGACTGGCTATAGAGTTCCTTCTGGAAAGCACGCTGGTTTTGTAACGTAGGATTTACTTACTTGCATTTGAATAACTGAGAGATGAGTACTATCACAACACAGCCAGTCCTGGTTTTGGTAAAATATTTACATACAGGTGGTCAAAGCTTCAACAGGATTTTTCACTCATGTTGTACTTCTATCCATGTGGATACCAGATTTGAAGGAGGACACAACAGACACAGGTTTACTTAAAGATTAAGAATGAACATTAACTTCTCTGATGTGGGGGAACTCAGACACAAATCATGGGGTTTTTTTTTTGCTTATTCTGACTTTCTTCAGGAGTCTGAGGCCTCATGATATTTCCTTCTGACTTGTAGTGGAGACAATGATCAAGAAATCTGGTAGCAGGTCTTCTGGCTTCACCTCACAATTAAGATCTCTTTTGGAAGAAAATCAAAGGCTGTAACCAGTGTCATGGGAGAACACTTGTGCACAGTGGCAGCACAGTTCTATAAGTGGTTCTGTGACTGTGTTATTTTGGCCTGCATAGCTGATTAGTTCCTTGGATGGGAATTTGGATCTTTCAAAAGGATAGAAGAAAATCACACTGGCAAAACACATTTAACACAGGTTCTCCTTGAGCAGCTGTAGCTTATGGTGAGTGGCTGCTGGTCATTGGTACCAAATGAGCCCTTCAGCCAATCAGCAGAGCAAAGAGGCCCACAACACTGTCCTCCAGTGTGCAGTAATCACTGCTCCACTCCTTTGTGAAGAAAACCAAGAAAAAGAAAAAAAACTCAGGTTCTGAAACACAGAAACAGATGAAGTGAGGGCAAGGAATGCTGGAAACTGAGAACAAGTCAGAAGGAGAAGGGAGAGAAGGAGGAACAAACAACATAAATAAGATTGACATGGAAAAGAAAGAGGGAAATTACCCTATTTGTCAAATAAAAATAATAAAATAATATGGATGAAAATAAGCAGATATAATCCTGTAAACATAATGAGGAAGTAATAAATGAGTAATAAAGTCAGCTGCAAAGAGCCAATTGTGTCTTCTGTTCTGATCTGGTGCCTAAAAGCTTTCCAGGAAAGTATTCAACATTTTCTTGTGAAAACACCTAAGAGTTGTGTCAGAGAGGATAATTTATTTACAGGTTGTGGTGTTATTTGTAAGAGGAGTCTCAGAAAAGCCTTGGAATTTCTATTACTCAAATTGAAATAGACAGAACATTTTGTTTAATTCTTGCATGTGCTAAAAAGGAGAAGATTGGGACCAGGAAATGCCTGTGTTAAAAACATAGTATCTGACTTATTTTTACTGTTTCTTTAAATCATAATATTTGGCTTAAACTTATTTTCATCAATGACATCTGATGACAACCAACAGTGCCACAACAACCTTAAAGATGTGTGAACTGATGTCCAAATAGTTTCAAGGTTTGATTTTGCCACTTTTACTGGTGTTGAAAATTCTATAACCCACAGATGATTTAACTGGACCTACTAAACCACTGATGGTGTGAAATATAATGCTCTAAGAATAACACTAGTAAAATCTTTATTTAAATGGCACGGGAAAGGTATATTACTCATAAAAAGAAACCAGACTCTTAATTCCCTTTCTCTGACCACAAGCACTAGCCAATGTGCCTTACATTCAATTGAACATTTTCTTCTAAATTAATCTCTTCTGAGGTTCATTTATTTTGTCCTTTGGGGCACTGTCAAAGCGAATTGCAGTGCTTTGCATTTTAGTGTGGTCATTCTGGCACTTTCCTTTTTTTTTTTTTTTTTCCCCAATAAATTGCACTTAAACAAATTGACATGTCTCTTTACTAAGAGCTTCTTGAAGTTTTAGTTGTAAATAATTTTTGCCTCCTCAAGAAGTCCTGCCACCACAGAAATTTCATTTCACTTCCCCTCTACTCTAGTGGATGCAGAAGGCTCAGAAAAAATTGTATTCACTCAATTATCACATAGTCTGACTACACAAAAAATCCTATTATCATCAAAGAATATCAGATTGCACCAGGGCAACAGCAGATAAAATATTAAGACTCTGAAAAGACAATGAGTTCATAAAGGTAGGTGACATAATTCTATTACCTAACTCCATATAAAATTCTCGTACTTGATGTTCTCTTTGTAGCTCTTTTTTTTCTTATGAAGACTCAAGTAAGCTGCAGTGAGGGAGCCTTTACTCAGACTCGTGCTAACTAGCTAAGCTTTGACTCATTTCTGTAGAAGCTCATAAGGTGCTCCTCCAAATAAAACAAGATGTTGACAAGTAAATTTTATTCATTGCCTCCAGAAAGTAAATGACAGAAGTTAACCTGGTGAATACTTTTTGATGGTGAATATTGGTTGTAAGTTTTATTTCAGTCTGTGAGATGCAGGATATGTTATTAGTGACAGAACAAACATGTTTAGCTTGAACTATCATAGCTGCTGCTTTTTACCTGAAGGGAAACTTTCAGTGCAGGTAGCAGATGAGAAAGGTCCTTCCAGAATTCCAGCACCTGTGGAACCAAGCTGCTTGGGATGGGCTATAGATGACACAGAGTCTGTAGCATACTTGCAGGAACATGTTCTGCTGACCTTCAGAGTTTCCAAACTAAAAATTAAAACTCCTGTCAAGTTGTATAAGTTTATTTCAACTGAGTCCTTATCATGATGGAAATCTTTCAGTAACCCTTGGTAGAAATAAAAAAATTTCAAAATCTTCTGGGACTAAAAAATATTTAAGATCATTCTCCTTTTGTCCTAAATCTTAGGACTTTTCAGTTCTTTAACCTTGAATCTCTTCCTTCTGATTCAGAGCACAACTTCATCTCAGTAGAAACAGATTGTTCCAAGCCCCCATGGTAGGCTGTAATACCTCTCTGAAAACAGCAGTAAAAACTAAGGCAGCTAGATGTTATTGTGCTCCATGACCATGCTTCTTGCATGGCCTCTTCCACTGTGAACATGGTCTTAGCTTTTCTATATAAAGTACGGCTTAATACTAAAATGGATCACAGCAGACTCAAGTTATGTATGTTTTGTGCCAACAAAGACAGGAAAATGGTAATCAGTGGGCTATTTTGGCAACATGAAAATCCTTTCTCTTACTGTTACAGAAAAAATACCCCAAGCATGGCTACAGATACATCTCAGAATCACGGAATTCCAGAGTCACCAGATAACTCAGGCTGAGAGGGAAGTCAAGAAGTCTGTAGCCCAACCACTTGCTCAAAGCAGGTCAGCTTTGAGATCAGATGAGTTTAAGCTGGACTTTATCCTATTGGGTATTGAACCCCACCAAAGGATGGACACAGCACAACCTCTCTGGGTAACCTATACCACTACTTGGCTTTCCTCAGGATTCAAATCTCTTCTGAAAACTACACAGCAGTGTAGACAAAAGTAAGATAGCTATGCTGATGCTGCTATGTGTTTTGTGTGTGCTGTTGTACCTTTCCCCCCATGTATTTTCACTAATCAAGGCCATGCTGCTCCTGCAGTACCCAACAGCTACACTCCAGCTCATGGAGATAGTTCCTCTGTATGTCAATCCAGACATAGATGGCATCCAAATTCCAGCTCAGATAGCTGTTTCATTGCTCAAAAGAACAACAAGAAATAAGATGTCCTACCAGCAAAAGCTGTGGAGCTTATTTGGCAAAGATTTTGCAGCATATGGGTGAGATAAAAGAAGGCACAGCTGGTTTCAATTTTCTGTAGTGGAATTTAGCATTCAAAAGTATGGCAAACATTGGTAGAAAGAACAATTTCAAACTCAGTTTGGCATCAAACAGATGGATGGCACAATATGCTTGCTTCAAACCCAAAACACAACTCAAATTTTCATCATCCATTAAAAAACAGCCCCACCTGCAAGTGTTCTTTGGTTTTGGTTCTAGTCATGTCAATTTATGGAGCTTTCATTTATTATTAATGTTCATATACTATTGTAGACAAACCAGCACAACTACTTCCATTTTACAACAGAAAATTAAATAGACCTAAAATTTAAACTACTCTATTTTCCTAACTGTAAATAAGACTGTAAATATTTCCCCTCAAAGAATTTGCACTGAAGTATACATTTTGGTTCACAGAATGCTGCTTAAAAGTAGCTAAAGGATAACTCCTCAGGGCCCTTTTTTATTATTATTTTTTTGAGAGAATTACGGTTATTGGTAACAGGAATGGAAATGTTATTTTTTTGTGTGAATGACTGATTGTTTCCCAGTAACATATTCCACAGCTTGGGAGAAAATAAAGTATACAATTTTCTGAGACCAGACAGGTGGAGAACAGATTATCTAGTGAGGTAGCTATCTTTATGCTACTGAATTCAGTAAAGTCTATATACATATTTTCTGGGCTCCCTGAATATACTTATCTAGTTTTTACCTGATTATCTTTTCCACAAGCTACCCAGCCCACCTCAGAGAGGGAAAAAACAAATTAAATAATGTTCCTTCAGTACTAACAAATGCAGAAACACACCCTGCAACATCCTATGTGGAACATACGTATTCTGGCTATTATGGAAGATTTTCACTAATTGGAGAAATAAGGATGGTTCTGTGATGGTGCACATCAGCTGAACATTCAAAACAGGATTATAGAAATTCTTAATAACAATCAACCTTCTCTAACCATCAGGTCAATTATGCTATGGGCTTGCTGATTAGCATAGATTTCCAATAGTGCAGATTGATATTGAAATACAGCATATGCTACTGCCATTTGTCCAGAGCAGCTGCAATCTCATATCAGGTAGCAATTGTGCACCATCTCCAAGCTTCAGTTCCTCCTCCTTACTGGGAAAGCAGCCTGCAGGAGACTGAAATACCTACTACCGCAGTTTTGTCATGACTGCTCAGTACCTCCAAATCCCCCTACTGCCCTGCAAGAGGCAAAAATGCATCTTCCACCCCAGAAGCTGCCTCTCAGGCCAAATGAGTCCAGAGGGAGATGTGGCCTCAATTCTTACTCATACTCATACTCAGGAGAGTATGGACAAACATGGTAACTATTTTCTCCAGCTCAGTGTTTTTCAGTTGTTTATTTATAAAACTGGAATGTACCTAAATGAATTCACACCTACAAAAAGCCTCAAAAAGCGTAGGTGAAAGGTTTGTGCAGAAGGAAAACACTGCCACTGATGTAAACTGCAAGTGCAGGGTGGTGAAATACAACGTGCACTTATAAAAGTTTTAAGGTCTCAATAGTGCGTTCCTTTCTCATGCTCAAAAAAATGTGCTGACTTCAAGGGATTTTTAATTAAATCTCTCACTTCATTGTATTATTATGTTAATGCACAATTATTCATGTATTTTACAGCCAAAGAAAACACTGAGTTTCATATACCGTTTTTAGAAAAATCAACATTATGCAATCAAACATAATATTAACACACATATTCTTTCATATTATGCATTCAGTGTTCATAGTTATTGTAGTTATTTACTTTGTGGAAGCTTTCCTCAAAATGTACTTTTTCTTTAAGTCCAAGACACTTTCATTTAAGTTCCAGAAAAATTGGAACACAAACAAAAGTGGTTTCATCCTAGTACACAAGGGTTAACCACAGCCTTGGCACAAGAGAAAGAGCTTTAAGATGAGTTATTAAGAAGAACACGTGTGAGAATACTGGCTCTGTCTTCTGAGGAGTGGGAAGGTCTTGTACGTACTGCTTTTGACTCAACATTACCTTGTTTGGTCTAGTACTGGTGTAGATTCTCACATCTGAAAAGCCCCTTCAGCTCATCATAGTGATCTAGTCCTGGATCTGTAAGCCCACCGGCTCACTGGGTCATGACAGTGGAGAAAAGAGATCTCTGCTTCAAAGACATGACAAAAGTTACTCCTGAACTTCACTCCAATCTGTGCCACTGTTTGGACTTCACATGGAGCTGTACCGCCTTCCACCAAAACATGCCTCTGAGTATGACTTGTAACTGCAGAAACTCACTCAGAGATTAAATCCCATACATGTGACTACCGGGATGATTTTTAAGCTGGTATTTCCTGAAAGCTCAAGCAGTGACGTCGATTTCTTGCAGGTTTGGGTAACCATTTGAAATATCTCAGCTTGTTTTTTTTTTTTTCCTTGGTTTTTTTTTTCACCAAGTGTTTTAAGGAGATGTAAGATTGCACAGAATGTCAGAAAATTAGTAACTGTATGTTTCAAATTAATCACCCACAAGCTGTAGGTACATAAGGTGAAAGGGCACTCGAGGTAGAACATATTTGTGTGGGTGAGATTCACTACTCTACAATGGGGATCATATTCGCTCATTTTTCTCTGTACACTTACATTAGAAATTTATATTTCTTACTTTAGTATCTCTGCAGCCTGATAGTCTAAGCACCCTCTAAAGCTGCAATTGTTCTGCCTGTGTAGGCAGATGTTGCCATTGGAGATTTGGCCTTCAATGAAGGAAAAGTCGTTTGGCCACAGCTGGGATTTGATGCTATAGAGAAAGGTCAGATACCTATACAGTGGAAAGAGATGGAAATCCCTTGTGACCAGAGTAATGATTTCCTTATTGGTATCTTGAGTAGATCCCAGAATGGCAGGTTTTCATCATTCGTTGCCAGGAAATGGTTTAATAATCCTGAAAACACAGGAAGTCCAAAATAGGAATTTTCATGGTCATGAGGTTTAGCATAAGCGTGTGTGTGTACATAGCAAAAAAGCCAGATTTTACAAGAAAATGAATTAGACTTGGTCAATGTGTTCAAACCTGAACTCACAGCGATCAAGCTGGCAGAAGTTCTCACTGCAATGCTCATGAAGGTCTTGTCCACAGTGCCTGAGAGAGAAAGGGAAAAGAGGAATTTATTATCCTGTTCATCTTGTAGATATCTTGTCACCAGACAAAAGAAACAATAAAAGCAGACTGTGCTGATCCTTTGCATCTCTTGGGGATGGAACAAAATCAACTGCTTGTATGCAACTGTGAAAAATATATAGTCTTTGGGAGCGGCTCTGTCACAACTACACACAACCAGTAGATGAAGCAGTGAGAGGGATCACAGACACAGAAATATTTTAGCTTCTGAATTACAAATTTCTCAGCTATCTTCTCATTCTTACAGTTTGCAGGAACCTGAGCAGCTGTGTTTAGTAAACTCGAAAGGTCCTTTAAAAGAATTTTATCATAGTATTTACAAATTTAAACTTTGCTTGCATTCCCTGTTTCCTTAGAATGAGCCCATGCATGATTTTTATTTTTTTTTCTTATTTTGTAAGGTTATAACCATGTTAATATTATCAAGTAATTACAGTTACATCAATAACTCAAAGTAA
The DNA here is from genome assembly GCA_013399855.1 of Oxyruncus cristatus. Classification (NCBI taxonomy): domain Eukaryota; kingdom Metazoa; phylum Chordata; class Aves; order Passeriformes; family Cotingidae; genus Oxyruncus; species Oxyruncus cristatus. Next base: position 470,776 of record VXAY01002711.1, on the reverse strand, counting down.
CAAAAATAAAGTATATTTCTAGGATCTCTCTTGATTTGGCATCTGCAGATACAGGAAGGCATTCTTTAGTCATTAAGGACATTATGTAAATGTCTCCTGTTATACTTGCATATAAGATACATACATGTACATACTCTCATTTAATGAGCAGTACTGTCGGCGAAGCTGAGCACTTGAACTCTTTTCATCCCTGGCTCTTTATACTCTTCTAATGTATTGTCTTCCACCTCAAATACTGCAAATTATTTTCCATCTCTCTCAGTTGGGATTAAAAAGTATATAAAAAAACATTTATTCATTTTCTTGGTATCCTGTCTTACTTTTATTTGTCCTCATTAACTGTCTCTAACAAACCAGTTGCTTCAGCACCTGGAGGATGTCAAGCAACATCACAGTACTGAGAAAAAATTTATTCTACCAAGATTTAGGACCATGTAGCCATGGCTAGGTGGCTGTATTCACCCTAACAGAAGTGCTATTCTTGATGTGCTGCTCAGACATGTTCTGTTTTAGTGAAAAAGAAAATAAAAAATGGTAGACTTTTATGGTATTTGTTATAACATTTCTCTTCTCCCTACTCAAGTAAACTGCAACTTCTGCTAACTTACTGAAAGTTACATTCGTGAGTGGAATTGTTGTGGGTGGATTTTCTTAAAAAAAAAAAGAAAAAACAAACACTGTATTTGCAGAAAGTCGTATGACTACCTTGGAATTTTTTCTCTTTATGTCTTTATATTATTTCTTTATTTAATACCTGAAATGTTTTGTAGCAGAAGTTGTACAGTGGAGAGTCCAAGACAAATATCAGCTATTATTTCACTTTGCTGTGAAATTATGTTCTTTTGTTCTACTGGACCTCTACATGAAGAAGTATCATGGATGGACCCTTCTAGGGACCTCTGGGGAAAAGGTCTTGAGTTGTAAATAAGCTCTAAAGCTTTTTCAGAGAGTTTTCCTTTTCTTCAGAATTCTTGCCTCTTGGCACACAGATGACATTCCTCCACTTCCAAATTCCACTTTGCTAAAAACTACTCAGAGACAGAAAATGCCATCAGAAGCATGTGAAAAGCAGGGGTTTTCCTTTTCACTGAAGGCAAGCTGACTTGAAATGAACTCCATATCAGACTGCTATACTTTCACTGAATATGACATTTTTTCCCCCATGGACAAAATGCATTTCCTACAGCCAATTATATCCTGCCTCCTGAAAGCTTTAACATGTCTCAAGTACTTTAAAGAGAAAAAGATAAATTCTGTGTTCTTTCTCATATGTATTTTTTACTACTTACATTCAGATTTCAGTTAAATTAATTGTTGGTAGTACATAGGGATTTTCATCACTTTCCACAACAGTCAAGCCTACTGTGTGGCAGTGGGGATGCAAAAAGGGTGCTACTGCTCTCCTGGTGCTGCCTTTGCAGGCAGAAGGGGTCTGGCTGCTTTGGGGTGTCTTGTGTGCCTTTAGCCCCTCACTTGATAGGAGTTCAGCAGGTCTTTTTTCACAACTGGAAAAAAACTACTATCCACTACACATCCTGAGAGGAACACTGTGTGAAATACAGATTAGAGATATAAATAAGGCAGGCCCGGGAGTTTCTTTTTAAGTTTTTCTTAATATAACCCCCATTTCAGCAAGCTGTATTTGAGTATTCTGTTCATTCCTTTGCTATGACTGGGATAAAATACTATTTATTGATACTATCCATCGATAAGGAGAGAGTGTTAATGAAATGTGGATTGCTTTTAGCCAGAAGCAGGTTTTAGCATGTTGTAGATCATTTCATGAGCACAAGATCTATTTGTTGCCCCCTGTGAGGGCTTAGGTGGGGATTGCTTTGGGACTGGGTTTTTGGGGGGGGCTGGATTATTTTTTTTTCCTCTGCCATGGAGATTCTGGAAGTGAACCAAGCGACCATTTCTATATTATTAACACTGTTGTTATATCAGTGGCAAGTAAATCTGACTGATATATATGTTGAAAAGAGACAGATAGGAAAGAACAAAGCAAACAAAGCATAATAAATGTCAGATATTTGTTTTGTAGGAGAAAGGGAAGAATCTCCCTATGCAACTCAAGGTCTTTTTACAAACACAGTTGAAATATTTGGTGTTCTTGGAAGACACCTCTTTAATGGTCACATGTTTTCAGCATCACTCTGAAAAACGCAGTAAAATAAGAGCATTTCAGAAAGGAAGGCAAGATTCACTGGTTTACTGGAGAAGAAAGGTAGAGAAAGAAATGAAGAAAAAGAGAACATACTCCTGGGAGGCATAACAGAACATGTGCTAATTAAGTGCTAATAGTCCTAATGAAGTACTAATAACTTTAATCATCAGGAAAGATGCAAAGATAGCAGAAAGCATTTACTTTATTTTCATTTTTTTAAATTATTTTGTTATAACACCTCGGTGTCAGACACTGAAATTACTTGGTTACTAAGTATAGCTATGTTTGCAGAGACCCTTCCTGGAGACCAGAACCTGTCCCTTGGCAGGCAGGAACAGGAGCTGCCCCATCTCCAGAGCTGGATGAGAACGACTGGAACTTCACCTGAATGTTTCTTATCTCTTTTAAGGAACCTCAATTCTTTTTCCTGGGTGTATTTTGAGCGAAAAATTTCTGGGCCTTTAAATGTGGCATGAACATAGAGCTCCTGTTTTCAGGTGTTTGTGCTTGGAAATGCATCTTTTTGTTGTTGTTTTAATATTTATGGTATTTCTGGTCCCTTAGTTTTGCTTCTAATAAGATTGCAAGATTATTTAGTATTCTGTTGATTTCAAGGCACCTTTCACATTATAACAAGCTCTACTTTATATTGTTCTTTATTGAACTTAATGGAAAAAAGGGAGAAATTTCTTCTTTTTTTTTAAGTAAGAAATATTATTTCATTGTTTTATCTATTCTTTTTAATTTTCTCAACAGATACTTGCAGGTGATGCAATAGATGCTAATAGAGTATAATGTAACATACTGCATTTGAAGAGAGCACAGTAGGATATGATGAATTTTTCCACAGGAATAAGTATCTGATCATGTACCTTGATAGTGACTCCACCCAGTGGGCTCTTCTGAGTCACTGAGAAGAAAGCTGTGAAAAGTAATTTGGATTATTATGTAGTCTCACAGATGTACTGGAAATTTTCTTTGTCATCTCCAATTAAGTCTGAGATGTGCAATATGTATATCTGCACACATACATACATGTACATATACTTATATAAGCATATAGATAGCTATAAAAGTGTTTTCTAATATGTAACCTGTCCTTTTTTTTTTGCCTTTGTATTATATTTTGAATTAATACTGGGTGCTTGTGTGTTGCAAAACCATCATTGTTGACCTGAGAGTTGGTTGTCAGTAGGCTTTCAAAAGTGGATGGAAAAGCCTGTGGACAAATGAAATACCTTTTCTTTGGTTTGCAGCAAAAGGGTCCTGAAGGTTTCAGCCAGACACACCTGGTGATACTTGCACCTGTGCCAGAGGGGCAGGTGTAGAGCTTCAAGGAGGAGATGTGATGTGTGCCCTATCCTCAGCTGCTCCTGCTTTGACCTGTACCTCTCTACTAATCCTGTCACTGGGCTCTGAATCCTTCTCAACTAAAAAGCTGGTAAGGAGTTGTGGTATGGTCAGCTCCCTGTTCTTAATAGGTTGCTTCAGTTTCAAAACAGTTTTAAGGTCATAGAAACATAGACAGTTATTTGCACCAAAATATATGCACCAAAAATCCTCCACAACTTATTCAGTTGTGCCTCTGCTCAACTGCTACCAGTTCATAGCCAGCAACAACATTTCTGCCTTGAGAATTATGGTTGGTTTTTTTTTTTTTTGAAAGCTTATTCATAATAATCCAAACATAACAGGAAGAAAAACCTCTGACTTTCACTTGCAACATGTTTCTTTAATGGAATCGATACCCATTTCCAAGGCATGTTAGTCTTGTGTATTGATCCTGCAACTCCAGCTTCCATTTTATCAGCATGTGTTCAGCTTCTAAGAGATTTCGAGATAAAAATTTCAGAATGGAAGATTATCCTGATTAGGCTTTAAAGAGATTAGGGATAAAATAAGAAAACTGTTTATATAAGTGTATACACACACACACACGTGACTAGTGTGAGGATGTGTAGAGTTATAAAATCACCCTGCATAGCTGGCATGAACAATCCACTTCAGTGCTGAGGTCAAAAGGTGAATATGCTCGGAATGAGGTAGAGGACAGATGAATAAATATTTATGAGGATAGGGATGGATAGGAACTCCTACAATTCTTTTTTATATTCTTCTGTTAGGTACAATGTTTTTCAAGCTTTTCCCAATGTTTTTTTCCTTATTGTTAGGAATTATGTGTTTAATATGTCTTGGTAGAAAGCTATATTTTACAGTTTGAAAAAATGCAATTTCCATAAGTATGCTAAATAAAGCTAATATAATATTTTAAAATGACAATAATATATATAAGTACATACAACTTACATTGTGCACAATGGAATTTATTACTAAATGAAATCCATGACTCTTAAAAAAAAATACACAGGATAAAAATCAACTGGAAAGAGGATGAGAGAGCCAGATGATGCTAAAAACTATTACATGCAGATTGGAAGACATCCAGACATCCATTAAATAACTGAGCTGTTGTGCTTGTTATACACAGCTTTTTACCTTTTAAATGCACATCATTCCTCCTCTGCTCCCAAATAGAGGCATAAATATATACACATCATCTAGGTGAACTACTAGACAAATAAAATAAATTCAAGAAATAACAATTAAATTTCCTACTAGTGGAAATAAGGAAGAGAGAATGAGCCTAAATTCAGGAAGAATCTTTCTGAATCATCCATACCTTTAACAAGAGAAGCTGAGAAGTGAGAATTTATTAGCAAAATTTCCTGGTAAAATCTGATGTGTCATATTCTTCCTCTTTAATACTTTTTTTTCTTTCCTATTGTGAATTTTCAGAAGGTTTACTCCTACCTGTGCTTCCCAGATGTCTGTCACATGACTCAGATTTTACAGGGACTTTTGCACAGGCTAATGGGTGTTCAATGGTGGAAGATTTTGTAGCTAAACCTTATAATCTAAATATGTGTGATATAGCAGTGAGACGGCACTTCAGCAGAACCAGGAGTGGGGTCATCAGCATGGCATACAGGGGACAGGAAATGTGGGTCATTTCAGCTATTTCTTCATGCCACAGCACTAATCACCCGACAGTCTGTAGATCGCTGTGCTGCATTCAATTTACTTTGTCAGCTATTACCATTTGGCACTTATGCAGAGACGGTAAATTCTGTGTCCTTTGTTCAGCATTTTCCCCTCCAAATCTGGTGTGTGAGCATACTTCCTACATGATCTTTCTGAGAAAAGAGCAATCACAAAAATCTCCTCTACAGCCCTTACATTTTTAATAGGCTTTTGACTTTATTTTGTGTAAAATGTCAGGGAATTACTTTTGCTCAGAAATATTTCTCTGCTCACTTCATTTTCTCACTCAATGTTCAGTCAGTCACAACCTCTGTTTTGAAGCAAGTCTGCCTTCAGAAACGCTATATCCACCAGGTCATTAGTAATTCAGTGAATCTTTTTGGCACTTGCGTTGTAAAACCCTCAGGGCATTTCAATGTTGTCTCAGACAAAATATCCCCAATCAAACAAACCAAAACCAAAAAACACAGTCTTTCTTTCCAAATTTCATATATTTCAATCTAAAAATGCTAAAAGGATGATCAAAAATAGGCAGTTGACCTTTCTGTAGCAGAATGGGAGCAATAGGATTTACCCTGTGTCTAACATGGATCCATTTTGTATATATTTTAAATTGTATATACAGTACTTTTATTTTCTAAATATTCTGAAGTCTTAGTTAAAGTTCAATGCTGTAGTAGAATTAAAGAAGAGTGTCCGGATTTCTTATGATTTCAGTGTAACTTCAGGAAAGTTATCAAGTTTTTAAATTGCAGTATAAGAGTTCCTAATGCAAATATTATAATTATAATGTGCATTTTCCTTGAGCGTCGTCCTCTTGCTCAGATACTTCAAAGTTTCCTATTATAGCAATTTTCACGTGCATAAGGAATGCCAGATAATTCTTAGTCTAACCATGGACTGAGGAAAGAACTTTTCCTTCAGGCTAATACATGATAAGTCATAACTGCAGATATAAGAGGAATATGTGATATGAAACTATATGACAGGTCCCTTTTTAATATTTTGTAGTTGAACTCTAAAAATTGATAATATTTGTATGCCATAAAAACTGGAGATAACCTTCCAAGCACTGGTACTAGAAAGGGAGTCCTGGTAACATCTGTTTCTCTCAAGTGCATTGGTCTTGCAAAAACATGTAGCCAAAGATGATGTTTAAGTAGGAGAATTTATGCAGTTTTACCAGCAGCGCTTCATGAACTGCAGCATCTAAACACCAAAGTTTCATGCTCTGCTCTACTCCTCATTTCCCATGTACAAGAATCATACTTCATATTAAGGACTATGTTAGTCGTGGTGTCTCTACCTGCACAACGACCTGGCTCGTCCAGGATAAATCAGAATGGGCAGAGCTACTCCATTTCCCCTGCTAGGGAAGTGGTAACCATTCACACAACATCCCCCTCCCTGAAAAGACATGGCACTTACTTTTTAATTCTTACATTACTAAAGGACTGCAATTACTCAAGATGACTAGTCATATCCAGAAATTTATATTCCCATGTTCTTCAGTCTTACAAGGATTTAATTCCTTTCCCTTCTATTTTCTGTATTTTCTATTCCAACAGTTGGCACATGATTATTTTTTAGAGATTTCTGTGGGTTTTTTTTCCATTTATAGAAATACTGCATAAATATTTAGTTACATTACACTCATGAAACAAACTTAAAATGGTAGAAAACTAACCCGAATAAAACAAAATTCTGCTTTATTTTCCCTATTTAGGACAACTTAGAATACTTAGAAGTTGTAACTTGTCTTAATGCAAATTATAATACAGCGTGTGATCCATAAAGGACTTTGGAGAAGTTGCTGGTTTATCTGCTCCTCTTCTGCCTTGGTCTCTGCTGCTCTGGCTTACAAGAACATGTTTCTAAATAGGTCTTCTTTTTTTCCCTCCAACAAGGCAACCATTGCTCTTTTACAGCAAACCGTCAGCAGGAGGCTGCTGAAATTTCTCCATTAGCAGACACAATGAAAGAACACAGCCTAAAAAGGTTATCATACTGAGCATGGTGCCTGGAGATACATTGAGAAAACCCACCAGGGTAATAGTAATCACTATAGGAGGTGCTACACTTTTGTGATAGAAAAAAAGGGCCTATAAATATGGGTTAACCAAGAATTAAAATATTTTTTGTTGCCTATTCTGCGTTTAAGATCCAATTATGTTTGGTTCTGGTATGTGATTAATCTCCCTTTTCTGCTTCTAGATAAAAGATGTGGTAATTTTTCTGAAATAATTAGGTCTAGTCACCACCGCAGGACCAAGGTTGTGATCAATGCCCCATACTGCCCTGCCTCCCACGTGGAGAATATATTCGCATCCAAAGGAAACAGTATATATTTCTTCATCCTTGTTATGGGTTTACCAGCCCATCCCCCACCCACCCAGGTGTTGAAAAATAGTAATTCCAGGTAAATTTCCAGAGCAGAGCCAATCACAAGTTTTAGTGACGCCTCTGCGAATGACATATTTAAGAAAACAGAAGAGAAGATGAATTGTGCAGAAGAAATTCCAGCCCAGAGAGGAGCAGAGGAGAACAAGAGATAGCAATGGAGCCTCCAAGGTCAGTGTAGCAGGAGGGGGGAGGAGAGGCTGGGGGGGGCCCCCTCTCCCCCTCCAGCAGGGGAAAAGACTTTAAAAACCTGTGGAAGGTTATTTGAAGTGAGGAGACCGTTTTGTAGCTCATGAAGGAAACCTGTGCCGGAGCAGAGAGAAACCCTCCTGCAGCTCATGAGGGAGCCTGTGCCAGAGCAGAGGAGTGCAGGGAGGAAGCTGTAACTCCATGGGAGGCCTAAGATGAAACAGAGTCTTGCTGGAGACCTGTGGCCCTTGGAGAGAGAAACCT
>VXAY01002711.1:445096-462611 GCA_013399855.1 Oxyruncus cristatus | reverse complement strand
AAGTTGTCCCCTTGCAGTCCATGGAGGACCTCACAGGGCCCGAGTACCCCCCCAGCCTCCGGTCCTGGCCTGACAGGGAGGAGCAGGGACAGTCCTGAGGTCGACGTGCAGCAGAGAGAAAGAGAGAGAGAGAGATTTCCAGCTACGGCTGATTGGAGCTGTTGCCCTGGAGATAATAGAAGAAAACTTTCAAGTGCTGCAAATTTGATTTAGAGGAACTGTAAACTCTGAAAGTAAAGAAAAGACTTTTCTCCTCCTGGACTGATACAGGGGGGAGCGATAATTTTGTAAATACATAAAATTTTCTCCATAATTGTACCTAATTAGAATTGTTGTATATATTATTCTTTAGTTTTTATCCTGCTAGTAATAAATTTAATATTATTCCCCCACATCAAGTCTCTTTTGTCTGTATAAAACTTCTCTCATCTCATAGCAATTGTATAAAAAGATTTGAAAAAAAATCGGCCCAGAGTAAACCTACGACAATCCTTAATACCTGTTGTTGCTTTCTTATGGTGTCTAGGCAGTTTCTGGAAGCCCTCCAAATATTTCAAGCTTTAGGAGAAAATTGGGGTTTAATAGAGTCTCTCTTCTGTAGTTCTGTGGAAAGTCTATGGTTCTGTGAAAAGCACTGAAAAAGAATATTCTTGCAGTTCTCATCTATAAAGAAAGATCAGATATCAATATCTCTGTAGCTGACTAATCAGATGGTTCAGAAAATGTTGGTACGATGTCTAAATATGATATCTTCCCATGACATCACTGACATGATGGATTTTTGTTGTTGTTGTTTTGTATTTTTATGTTGTAGGAAACTGTGTCATTGAACACAAGAAATTTCCATGAAATTTCTGATGGTGTCAGCTGACTTCTGGTATCAATGTTCTTGTGACACTTTGCAGATTAACTGGGATAGCTCAAATTTAGCTGCCCTTGGTTCTTCCCTCTGAGAACTCAGGACTTTGCGTTCTCGCTGTTACTTTTCTGAGAAAATAATCACTGACTTTTTTTTTATCTCGTGCAGACCACTGAATCCTATAGGTTTCTAAAATGACTTTGATGAACTCGTTGGTTGGATTTTTTTTGCCACGGGGTAAGGAGGAAGTGTTTCTCTCCTCCTGTTTTGGGCACATGTTATTTAATGAAAATAAAACCTATCTGGAAATGACAGCTGCTTTTGTATACATGCCTCTTTTATTTAGTAGTCACTCAGCCTTTGCTAGGATGCCCCGGAAAGTGCCAAGCCAGAGGGAACACATTTATTTTCATTACTATTACATACCTATGGATTCTCTGATGGTATCTTTCTTTAAGATCAGGGGAATGCCCGCAAGTCCACATGATTATACCTAAATAATTTGCGTATGATATTTCAGAGTGACTTGTGACCAGTGTTTCAGTACTTGATTTTCATTGCCTCTCAATGGCTCCCACACTGTCTTTGATTCATACAAGGAAAGAAAAGATTATAAAATTAAATTAATACTCTTAGAATATCCTTCATAATACGTGTTACCAGATGTTTCAAATTTTCCATGGTTTTGTTCACCAAAACACACAATTCTTGTATTTCTCCATATATTATGTTATTTATTCCTGGAGCGAGATTCTTAAACAGTTTCCACAGTTTTTTTCATTGTGGTTGATAAAACAATCCAAAAATGCAAATGCTTTTCAAACCATGTTCGCGGCAACATTTTCTGGATCCTCCTGGGTGAAAGGCTGTTATGTGAGTATGTCAGTCATCATTACCTGTCTCCAAAGTATGGATGCAGAAGATGTTCTTAGCCAGCAGTCTGATTATGCCAAGTACCAAAATAGTTGACAAATTGAAATGAGATTTGCTGCTAGCCTTATATCAATCAGAGAATGAGAATTGCATCCTGTGAACAAACAATACCGTAGGCAATTTCCATGGAAATTAGATACTTTTCAAGAGTTTTAAGCTGTTATACTGTTCATAAGAAGGTGTAGTACAAAAAGAATGATGGGAATAACACTGTCCCTGTATATGAGTGTTATAAGTGTGGTGCTTCAGAGATGTATCATGCAGAATCAGGCGATGTTTTCCTGCTGATGAAAGATATCAAAGGAAGTAAGGGGAAAATTGGAGAAGCAGGAAGTCTAGATACCAGATGAAAATGATGATTTAGCTATTATACCAGAGGCATGATATTTAAACAAAAGCTAAAATATTAATATGAAGGGATGTAGGTTGAACAGCTACAAACAACAAACTAAAATGAAGAGGTTGAGGTATTTGTTTCATATCAATCATGATGGATGTCCTAAAGCACATTCCAGGTTACTAGAAGAACTGACTAATGAGATCTCAGTGTTCAAAGCATTGTCTGTGAATATTCGGGAAAAATAAAGAAAATAAATAAAATTGAAGAGTGGAGCTGTCTTCAGAAAGGATAAAAAAGTAGAAGTTTGTACCTTGCACATATGATCGGATTAATTTTGACCTCTAGAAAAATACTGAAACAAACAAGTGAACTCTGAAAATGTACAAGAAAAGCAATTAAATTAGTTATGTTCAATCTGGAACAGGAAAAAGCAAATCATATCTGGTAAATCTGTGGAAATATTGTCTAGATGGAAGCATTGCAGCATGGATCTAATGACTGGACAAACATTCCTGAGGCAGTAAGTGTCAGTGTACCCAAATGGAAGGATGTGAAAGGGAGATTCTAGAGAGGTTAATATTTCATTAAAAAGCAGAATGAAAGAATAGAGATTGTGCTAATTACATTTGTAGATGTATCCAAGCTGGGAGTGGCTGCTGAAAGATGACTTCAAAATTAAAATGACCTTGTAAAACTGGAGACTAAAAGACAACAATTAAAATTCAACAAGTACAATATACTATGCTTCTGCAGAAATAATTGCTTATGCAGGATTGAGAACATCTAGCTAAACACCAGAAAACAGCCTGGGTGTAATAGAAAATTGTATTTAAACATGAACAAGCTATACTATGCTGTATCAATAGGCAAATCTCATGGAGGGATTTATTTACAGGAGTACAAAGACGGTAAATAATCCTTTCATTATACAGCTTTGGGAAGGTCTCATCTGGATTACCTTGTCCATCTTCAACCCTTCAAAACAGATGCAAACTAGACGTGGAAAGATGTCATCTGGATGGATGATGGTTATCAGAAGATTTTAAATATCTAAGAAGTGCCAGCAGAGGTGAAGCATGGGTAGTAACTGAAACAGATTTCCTGAGGGAGGTCTAGTGCCTCTTTATCAGCAGATTTTTGAGCACCAGTTTACAGCCTTTCCCACACCTGTAATTCCAGTTTGATCACAAACTAGCGTATATATATCTGCTGTCCTCCATGTGTTGATTCTTATTAGATAGGCATAAATATCTATCTGTACTCTATTTGAATCAGAATTCAGCAATGTGCCTGACAATCACAGGAAGCTCACTTGACTACCAGATGTAGTGTTTGGAGTTAGGATTTCAACTGCGGCTTGGATACCAAGTGGTAAAACTTGGTTATGGTTAAAATGGAAGGAAATTTCATTGAATGAAATAGTTTTGTCCTCTCTTGGATTTAAGTTATTCATTCTTTAGCCATGTAGATCATACACAAACAGACAAAAATAAAATATGGAAAACTTTTTGCCAATTATTGCTTGACCTCTTGCACAGGTCTCAGCTTACTGGAAGCCAAATAGGGCAGTCAAGTGATACAGGACAGTTAAGTCTTTGCTATAAGTGCTTTCATAACACATAATATATTCTGGTGACAGGAATATGATAACTGATGCTTCCTCTAGTCTGCAATCATATTGGTACATACTGTGGCGAGATATAATGCTGAGATGAAATGTCATATACATTCCAGTTCTGAGATCTGTTGAGAACTTCTGTCAACCGATTAGCAATAAATCTAATGTATCCTATGTCTGGGTTGCATTAAGAGAACATTAGTTTTATGAAAAAACCCATAAGGATTAGGCAGCAGAAAATGGCACAGCTCTGTATCATATTTTGTTTGATTAAAACAGTTTGATAGAAATATTCATTGCCTTAGATGTCATAGTTGGATACCTGATGCTGTGAGAATCAGATGCAAAGCCAAATAGTGCAAAGATAGCTAGTACAAATTGATTTATAAACGTGACTCATACATCATAAGAGATGAGGAGAAAGAGTCAAATAGGAAAACAAAACTTTGAGGGAAATCAAAAGACTAATGATTCTAAGACAGGAAAGCAGAATTTTTCTGAATGCATCAAACAGGTAAAATATCTTCAGGATTAATTTCTCACAGGGAATAGTAGTAAACATTGTTAAATTAAATAACTAGATGATGAGGGATTTTTAGCCTAAAAGTCATCCTATGTCAGAACTTATTTAGGAAAAAAACCCCATTATATTTCTTCCTATGGCAGTAACCTTTGGCCATTTCTGCCTTCTCACTTGATATTCTGCTGATATTTCTGTCTGTAGATCCCTCTAACTCTTATTTGGCTCAGCAAAATCTTAACTTTTGGGTATAATAAATTTAGAACTATAGATATGACTCAACTATACTTAAAACATTTCGAAATGTTATGCCTTAAAACAGACACAGTTTTGTAAAAGCAAGAAAAGTATATTCAGTACTATCTATTTTGAATTTCTTTCTGGTTATTTCAGGAACTCTTTTTGCTTAAATTTTCCATTGATCATTGAATGCTTTGGTATCCTTAACCTTTCCAGAGGCTGAAGGTGATAACAGCACAACATCTCTGAACTCTCCATGGCATTAGATGGCACTATACCCATACAGTTTATGTCCTGTCCACCTGGCATAGTTGAAGCTTCTGAGTCATATGCCAGAGGTAGAGGTAACTGACAGTCAATTTTCTAAATGCATTAAGAGTGGATGCATTTTATAAGTCCATATGGATCAAAATTGAAAATATACTAGCTGACAAAACTGGTGAATGATTTAAGATAGCAGGAAGGGAAAAGATTAAATTTGCGTTTTATCACGTGTTGTGCAGTAACTTATGTTGACACTGATTCCTCAAGAAATGTCAAGGCACTTCCATTCTATCTGAATTTTTCTCAGATATTTTGGCAGAAGTTCTGGAAGAAATTACATCAAGTAAATCAAATTGAACATTCCATCATAGAATTGATATTTAGAGCTCATCTGATGGCCTAGTATATAGATGACCTAGAATAGAAAGACTTGGAATCTATTACAAGTTAACTAATGCTGACGCATCCTTCTGGCAAGTTTTTTGTTTCTTTTCCATAAGGTTACTTCCTAATTAGCACAATTATTTGTATTAAAGTGAAGCCTTGCTTTTATCTACTAAATGTGATGGTGTAAAAAGAGCACTTCTCATCAATCAGTCTTTGTTTTCACATTGTTATTCTTGCTTGATTTTTTTCTTTTTTTTTTTCAGGTAATATTTTCAAGTCATAATAATTTTTTTTCACAAGAATTTTCCATTATAGTTGTAATTATAAGAGTAAGAAAATTGGAGTCTGATCTTTAACCAAGTTAGTTCATGGCTAAACCCTTTTTGTTTGTAATTCTCCAGAAATATGGTGTAAATAGTTTAATATTAAATTAATGGAAAGTGGTCATTGTACAATATGCCCACTTTAAGTGTATGTTTCACTAGCACTTATTTATACATGGAATTAGGAACTACCAAGAGTGGGAGTTGCTTACTTGTTTGTTTGCTCATAATGTGAGACATATATTAACTCATCTGCAGGAATGGTATGAGGAATTCAAGTTGAATTCAAGTTGAATTCAAGTTAAATTCAAAGATTGCTGGAAAGTTAATATTTGAATTGCTGATTAAAAATGTGCAGCAAAAATGAAAAATGTGTTTTAATCACGTACTTTGTATTCTTTCCCCACACCTGAACTGTTTTTTTTAAATTTATAAATTCATAAATTATAATTCAGAAATAAATTCAGGAAAAATAGGGAAAAGAAAAGATGACAATGTCCTTCCCTTGTGACGCTATGCAGAGAGGCATTTTTGTCTAGTTATTGTCAATTTTGACAATAACTAGACTATTTCTACTAGTTACTACACTTATTACAGTTGGTGTATGATAATAAGACCCAATTTTTCAAACTGACACAAAACTGGATTTAATGAGAAGATGTTGTTAAATGGTTTTATAAAGTACTAGTTTAGATCCAGAAGAATCACTGTCCACAGGTGCCAATTTCTATGACTTTATATGAAAAAGATTTGAAAAGCCTTATATTATAAATGTTTAAAGAAGCTGAATGAAGAAAATTATACATCTTTGTTTTGGGCTTACTGAAATTTTGTTCACAATTTAGTAGACCTCTTTTCTCTCCTATTTATAGTGGAAGTCTAAATTTTATTACCACAATACTGTGAAATACTGATTGGCCTAGTAATTCCTGAGCTGTTCAGCAAAGATGGTTGCATGCACTCATGAAATCTTCAGATACACGTGATTTCTTGATCATTCAGAGGTGCAAGTCCACCTTCTTAGCACCCCCCTACCCCCAAAAAAAACCCCAAACAAACCAAACAAAACCACAGGTTGCCTTTGTATACAAAAAAAAAAAAGCGTGAAAGAGCTTTTAGGTCTGCCTTGTAATCCGAAGAGTAATTGATTTTTTTTGGGGGGAAAGGGGAAAAATATCACACTTGCTGCCTCCACAGAGGTTTCTACAATCTCAAGTTGAATATTAACTTTGCAGTGAGAGAGAGAGAGAGAGCTAAAAGCTCCTGAGAACAGAGCTGCTGCCAAAGGAAGCAGTTTCTGCTCCCATTGGCTAATCCAATTTTGAAACTTCCTACCATCTTCTGCTCATTTTCCCAATTTTGCTTCTCGTGTGTCCCAATATCTTTAGCTGTTACACTTAAGAAGTTACAAAGCATGAAATTTCTTAATGTCTGAAGATTTCTATTTATGAAAAGAAGGGAAGGGGGAAAAAAAAAGAAAAAAAGAAAAATAGACACTTACTCTTTTAATTTCATTGCAAGCATGATCAATTCTTACTGTCAAACTGAAGGCAGTTTCCAAAAGATGCATTCTGTGAGTCGCTGGGTTAATTTCACCAGCCTCACTTGGCATTAAGTAGCAAAGTAATGTCAAAATATTAAAATAACATTGTTTCACTATGTAAACTTGATGAAATGCTTCAATTAACAGTCTCTCAGCTCCTCGAGAGAGGTAGCAAAATAAGGAAGACTGGCGTAGATCTCTCTAGAAGTGTGTTCATATTCAGATGAAGGAAAAGAGGAGCTAACATTTAAAATTAGCAACATCTTTTGCATCTCACTTTTGAATGCATTTTATTCTAATGGAGGTGGAACAATAAAATGGCTGGAGTTTTGAGTGGTGTGGAAAACAGTTGACAGGTCTCCTAGTAGCATTGCATATTTCACCATAGCTGCTGGTTTTCACACCTAGATTCTATTGATCTTGAGGGAATTGCTGATTTCTTCTCTGTTAATTGTGTTTTCAGCTTCGAGATTGTAGAGAAAAAAAAACTCTAGATACATGAGTGGGTTCAAATGCATCTCTATATCTGCTTATAGTAAATGCACCTACTTTTTTTTTTTTTTTTAAAAAGTTCCTCAAAATCCAAAAACTCTCAAGGTCCTTGAATATATGGAACTAACAGCCATTTAGGTAGTACTTCAGTCCTGTTTCTACATTCCTAGTGGGGTTTTTTTCCACATTTTTAAATTCTAAATCCATGAAAAATGTATTCTGAAAAGTTTCTGTTAACTTTCTGTCTATTACATTTTTGAGAAACTGCTGATCTCGTAATTTTTAAAGTAATGTTAGCTCTTTATTTCACTGTGAAAAGAAAGGCTCCAAAAGGATTAGATAAATAATAAGGATGGACAGTTTGCTGAGCATCTGCCAATAATCTAATTGTTAAAAAAGAAATAAAATACCACTCAAGGAAAACCAGAATGTGCTTCAGAAGATGTTTGAATTAAGTTCATGTTTGTTGGGTGCTTGCTGGGAAAGATAAAATTTGTCTTCCCCATGAATGTTTCTGGAAGATTTCTATTTTCAAATGCTTTTCCCTTAAATTAATTGTGCAAAAGAGGAGGGCTTTTTAAATATACAGGCTGTGATCCTAAAGCATCCCAGATAAGATAAGCTATATTCCCCATAGAGGCCAAATTCCTGTCTCATAAAGGGAGGGGCCAGGCAGCCTTTCCTCCTAACACCTTGAAAACTGACATTAGTATTTACAAACTTGATCTTCCAGGGGAATATGGAATAAATTATACTAGGAAACTATCAATTGTATATGAACAGGCTCTCCATTTCTGAAGTATCTGAGTACTAAAAACGCTCCTGGAAATGAGAAGGTTGCAGATGAAGGAACTCAGGAGAACTGAACAATCCTTTCTCCCGTTCTATTGCAGCATCCCCTTGGTATTGACTGCTTAGGCCATCTCTGGCTTTGCCTTGCAAGAGGGACTACTTGCAAGTAATTCAAGTTGTAGTGGTTGAAATAAGAAGTAAAAATAACAACATTGCTCTAAGTGCAAAGTGTGCTTTATTCAGTTGGAAGATAGAAATCCTGGGCAGTGAATTATTTTTCCGTGATAATTCAACATTTTATTACCAACAACTTTCAGCAAGAAGTCTGGTAATTTTTTAAGTGATAGATAGAATAGATAGAATACCATAAGATCAACTCCAGATCAAGGCATTTTATCGATTTTTCTATGACACATGATTCACTAGCCGTCACTGAACCTTAAGTGCAGGATAACTACCAGTAATACAACAGAAACACCACAATATTAAACACTTTCAAAATGTTACAAAATTGTCTACAAACTGAGATTTGCACACTGGGATGTGGGGCATACTTGTAGCTCCTGATGACATCTGTGTCCTTGGCTGGGCACAGGCTCACCTTGGCGTCTGAACCAGGAGGCAGCTCTGCCAGGCCTAGGCAGAGCTTTGCTGCTGGGGGAGTGATTTTTGATAGCATCAAACCAGGTTTTGCCTGTAGCTTTGGTATCCTTTTCTTTCTCCCCACAGTTACAGGTGTTCAAACTTCTTTTATGTTTCCCTTCCTCCTTTGTGTTTCCTTCACAGTCAAGTCTGTGTCTGCATGTTCTGTGTATATTCATATTACCCCAGGTACTTGTTACCCAGGCACCTTTGCCAAGGCTGGGCTTTGTAAGCGCCCCTCAAATTGTCCTATTTTGAGAGAAACCCTGAGACCAGGCACACTGATACATATATTTCTCTCTGCTTGAGCAGACTGTGCTTGCCACTTCGTTACCACTGATTTCTGAATATTGATGGGTTTAGAACAAATATCATGGTTCAGTGACTTGCTTCAAATGTTATTATAGGGCTCAGGTTTTTTGTTTTCTTTGTCTGTACAATGTAGCTGTTACTTAAGGTTTGGTTGTGATCAAATCACTCAGCAAGTAATTGAAAAGGGACTCCTGTCCTCTCCCTGGAGTGCTGTCTAATTGCTTTTTAGTTGATTTCCCAAATGAAGGCTTTTTGCATTTGTCCAGTTTAACTGCCAAACAAACTTATTTTAATTTTTGATATCTGTCATGGTAATGACTAAATAATGTCCATCAAAGGGTATTCTCTGACTTGTAATAGTCTGTAATTATTGTAGTGCTGAGGAAAGAAAGAAATGGAAATTATATACCAAATGATCCTGTGACTCTACTTCATCTTTTGCACATTCTGGTGGCCTCCCAAGGGCTATTTTCTCCACTGTTCTGCCAAGGGAAAACCTGCTTCCTGGCCTGACAATATTTGGCATGGAATGGGTTTCCATGGAGCTTCCCCTGGCTCCAGAAATATCCAGACTTGTTCAGGGCTAGAAAAAATTAGACCTCAAGCTAGGTAAGTTGACTTTTTTTTCTTTAAATTAACTGGTTTGGGAATAATCTGAGCATACTATTTCCATTTCTTCACAGAATTTTAGGTAAAACAATGGAGTATGTTGAACATTATGAATTGTTTGTGGAAGTGGCAAAGACCCATGAGGCCCCTACTAAGTTAGCAAGAACATCACTACTTAAAAGAAGAATAAAAGTTTAAAGTTATCAGGTTTATATAATAATTGCTAACCTCCAAATACCCTGTACAGTGATGTGTAACTTAATATAAAAGAGATGAAATGCACAAAATTGTCTTTTTAATCCCACCTAAGGTATTACCCGAGACTGATCAAAGGCAAACAATTCTTGAAAATTTATTTCAACTATGAATTGACAACACACAGTGGTAATTAAAATCAATAACCAGAACATTATGTTCCAAAAGGAAAAGATAGTGTCTCAAAATAGATAGAACTGATTTCTCAAAGGTTTATCTTATATCAAATGTAGGATACTTTGCTTTTCTAAGTGCAGTATTGCAAACATGACTGTTTTAATTATGAACTTCCATAATTTCAGAATTCCATTTATGTCATCGATAGAATTCTCATTGTTTCTTAGTTCTCAGAATTGCATCCAGTATTTTGAAACAACTTTCAGAAATTCTCAAACTATCAAATCGATTATGTTGCAAAAAAAAAGAGATGATGAAATACTTTGTTTGCATTAAAAATGCTTTTTTTCCATTAAAAATAAAAAGAACATGTCCCAGATTGAGAAGAAACCTCCATTCATTCTGGACTCATATGTTTTTTTTTTTCATATGGTGACCGTAATAGCGGTTGTATTACAACAAAGCAGTAATGCTGTTTGTGAGTCAAAAGTGAAATTCCACACACTGATTTGCTTGTGACAGTTTTTACTCTCTACATTTGGCCAAATCTGTACTCAGAGTTTAGTAATTCTCCTTGAAAGCACTTTTGCACTTCACAGTGAAGGAGGAGGGGTAATGTCTAACAGAAATAATTGAGCCTGGCTGGCATTCATTTTCACAAAAGCTTAAGCTAGTGAGCCAAGAACTAAGAGATTTCCATCTGTCTACAAATTTCACAATATTTTGAGATAATGAGGTATGGGGCAATGTAAAAATACTGGAAATCTGATCAGTAGTTTTTGGGCACCCAAATATTTTATGTCATATGCCCACTGGAATGGAAAAGAATCTGCTAATGTGTTTTTAACAGACTACAAAATAAAAATAAGCACAAATTCTATTTAGTACCACAGAAACTTTGATTCCTGAAAGGTGTCCAAAACTCTCTTTTAAACTAAGTATACTTATGTGTCATTTGGCTGTAGCAGTTAGTGCAGTAGTGCATCTGTTATTCGCTCACCTAAATGTTATTCGCTTGCCTTCACTGGCTGTGAAACTATTTTGTTTGAAATTATGATGATCAGTGTAAAACCATCAGATGCTTAGTAACACCAACCTTAAATGCTTTCATGACCTGAATTGTTCTGTTTCATGTGAAAACTACAAAGGCAGGTGTTAAAAACTACTTTGGACAGTGATGAGAAAAATTTGGCATCCCTGCTTTTGTGGGAAGCAGAGTAGAGGGGTTTGCTTGAGGAATCAGCCGATTGGCAGAAATATGGGGGCTGCTGGGAGGCCTCAAGAATCTTTCAATGTCATCAAAAAGATGGCATCTCTTTTTTTAAGTGAGAGTACTCAGTGTCAGAGGTGTCACTGGTAACAGCTGAAGTAATCCAGCCTATTTGCAGAGAGGGAAATGAGAGCACACAGAAGTCAGATGACTTGCTGTTGAGCATGAATTGTGCTAGCACTATCATTCAGGAATGAGCCATGTCCCTCTAGCAGAGACAGATTTCCCTTTCTGTTGCAAGGCTGTGGAACTGTGTGGAACAGAAATCTTCCCTGATGTCTCTCCATCAGGCAATCATTGCTGCCTGAGGGCCACGCTCTGCTCCCACAGGGCAGACTCCTTCCCACTTAGCTGCTGCTTGGCTTTGCTTTCCACTCTGATATAGAGAACTGCAGAGAAAGAACAGTACTTCTTAGCTTATGGGATAACATTAGGAAGGTACATCTAAAAAATTGTTTGAATAACAGCTGGATAGGTAAGAGGACATTTACTCCATCCACTTGAATCTTAAAGTCAGTAGAATGATATAGAAACAAAAGCTCATAATCACAGAACTTGTATGAAGTGGGCAGCAAAATACCAGAGAGGCTAAGGTTTAGTTTCAATATCATGGGACATGGGAGAGTTATGAATAATATACTAACTCCTCTCCCCTCTCCTTCCCCTCCCCTCTTTTCTATTTTTTAAATGAATGGTGATCAGCAAGTAGATTCAAATAATAAAGGTATAATAAAGGTAGACAGCCTTATTTATTTTGTGAAAGTGATTGGCTTACCCAGCCAATGCAGAGGCATAAAGTACGATAATGCAGAGGTACCAAGACCATTGGATTCAGCAGAAGAAACCAGCCTCTCACCAAGGATTGTTGTGCAGTCTTGAGGCAGACTACAATTTGGAGCTCTGTAATCTGATTTGATCAAGAGAAATGGCTAAAAATCCAATTGCATACAGTACTAATATTTTTTTTTAGACATTTTGGCTGACCCTTTATTATTGTATATGCCAACTTTTGAAAAAATATTACACTTTCAGATAGAGGAATAATTTGTGATTCCCACAATCCTTTGTAAGTTCTGCAAAGACATTCACTTTTGTGGTTTTACCCATAGCCTCCCCACTGCTAAGAAAAGCTCATTCAACAGTAGACAGATACTAAAAGTTACAAGTGCTCTTATGACATCCAACATGTTCATCTTTTAAGAAATAGGATTTCTACATTGCAATTTATCTTTTTCACACAGTGAGAACAGACATCAGCTTGCTACATGTGTGTGGCAGAAAAAATTACTCCATGTTTTCTGCTGCTCTTCTTAGAAATTAACTGATGTTCAACACCTCTTATTCTTTGGAGGACATCTGTCATTAAGGCATAGCATAATGGTTTGTTGTTAAATTTTTAGGTTGAATTAATGAATACAAGCACACTCAATTTTCTCAAAATTTTTCCTTGAATTTTCACTTTTTAGTATTATACTGCCATGCAACAGTTTAGTCCTTTTCATTTTATTTTCATGAAGATTTTAAAATGCATAAAAGATGCTTAAACATAATTTTTCTCTGATAAAAAGAAGTTCTACAGTTTCTCAGAGAAAGGACAACACAGAAGTTGACAGAGATGATGTTAGAGAGAGGACCAATCAGGAGAATTTTTAACCCTAATGCTAGCCAAATATACGGTAACTTAAATTATTCTAGGGAGTATACATCAGATGTAAAGCTTTTGCTTCTGGGCAAACCCAAATTTTAATGGACTAATTTATAATAAGCAGACTTTTAGTATAGCCAGCGAAACATATACATATAATAACATATAATATAATATTACAGAAAAAAATGCAACATGCATATTTCAAGAACTCAGTTCAAAGAGAGAAAATTTTGAGTATTTTTTTTTCTTTAAATATAGGTAGTTTATGAGGCCAAGAGTGTGTGCACATATATGTATTTATACAGACACTCTGATTAAGGACCAAAAAAGGACCTCATTTCATTAAGGGTATTAATTTCCCTGTCTCATACATCAGTGGCACAGACACCAGAGTCTAAAGATTATTACATGCTATTTCAATGTTTACCCAATGTGTAATCTCAAGTACTTAATTTTTATCCATCTCTTGTATACTACTTATAAACTGAGGAAAAATATGAGATTTATAAAGTATTTTTATAACTGGAGATGACTGGAGCTCTTCAGCTTTATTTCTGCTCCCCTTACAAGCTGAGAATTCATTTTTGTAGGAAATCGTAGCTGTTTTGGAAGAAAGTGCAGATTTTGTTTCCATAGCACCCTTTTCCAAACATCCTTATTTTTTTGTTCTTAAATTACTCCTTTGTGAAGCAGGCTCCTTTTCTTACCCTATTTCTATGAATAAGAAACTTCTATTGTCTGTGTGTCTCACCAGAGAAAATACAGAGATTTATGAATATTTTTTTTTAAATCAAAAGTTCTTTATGAATTTAGATCTCAACAGCAAAATCTTTACATGAGAATGAAATAAGCCCAGCATCTAGCTTTCTGCTAGTTTTAGCTCTGAACTGCCTCAGTGCGGTGTCAAGCACTGCAAGCCCCATCAGTGGTGAAAGGCAGAGCAGGACCCATTTCACCAACTTGCCTTGTCATGAAACCATGGTCATGGGCTCAGCTGCTGGAGGTGTTTCCATGGGTCCTTATGGACTGCTCTGCTGAGAATATCCCAGCCTCCCTGACAAGTGCAAAACTTTTCTGGTCAGTCTTGCCACTGTTCACCTGCCACTTCTCAACTTGCCAAATGTCCACTCAGGCATTGCAAGAATGAATTAGCATAAATAAATTTAAAGTCAGAGCAATTTTTCTTCATGTGCTTTAACTGTGAAGTGTGTTTCTTCTGTGTAAGATCTCAAAAAGTCTTTTGTGCCTTTAGTGTATTAGTTGCTCTAATAAAGCATATTACTTCTCCATATGAACATTGCTCCACATGACAGGCTTATTTTTGAGTTTAAACATTTAAATCTCTTCAGAGCAGAGATTTTTAGTAGGCATCTGAAACTAAAAAGTGTTTGCCAGCCCCGTACTGTACAAAGTCTAATAAAACTTAACACTTTATTACTGTTTAATAGGTCTGAATCTCCTGCTCTTGCTTGAACCTGGATGCCTTGTGAGGAATATCTTTTCTGCAGCTCACACTTGTGTTTTGCAACTGAGCAGCTGGTGTTATCTCAATACAAACACTAACACTCTCTTTAAACTGTTTTTTAAGCTGTGTTAAGGATTTGTTGATGTTGTTGTTAAGATTATATTTACCTGTGTACCACCATATGAAATGCAGCCATGTAACTGCAGAATCAAACTCACAGAAAACCAAGATATTCTGGAAGTGTCCAACAGTATTGTCATTCTGGCCATATTTTTGTATTCTGTCCAATTGAGCGCCTCAAAGTATTGCTTTTCCAGTAAAAGGTGTATTTTACACTATACGACATTTAATGCTGTTGAATTTTCTCTTTGGGTCTATAATATTTTTAAAGTTTTCCCTTTTCAGTCTGTTTCCTACTCATCCTATTTTCTTTGTCTAGAGTTACCGGTCAAATACTGAGAAATAAGTAGCTATGAATATTCATCTAAAGATAAATTTATTCCAATCCTTCTCATTAATCTATTGTGTTTGTTTCCTGTGGTCCCATAGCTGAATTTTATAAACACAACATTTATGTAAAGAGAATTTTGAAGTCATTTGAATGAGCATACACTGACCATACACCCTGAATTTGAAAGCAAAAGTGTCAGGAGTAGTTTACTACTCATCCAAAGTGCGGACAGAAATGTCTTGGGCCTGTGATGACAACCAGTATAGAGAGGCAGTCACACAACTATTACAAAAAACTGAGGAATAAAGGTGGAACTAACAAAATCATAGAGTCATAGAATGCAATCAACCAGGTTGGAAAAGACCTCCAAGATCATCAAGTCCAATCCTTGATCCAATATGCCGCGGTTACTAGACCATGGCACTAAGTGCCACATCCAGTCTCATCTTAAAAACTTCCAGGGACGGTGAGTCCACCACCTCTGTGGGCAGCCCATTCCAATGCCTGATTACCCTCTCTGTAAAGAATTTCTTCCTAATATCCAAACCTAAACCAACCCTGGCAGAGCTTAAACCCATGCCCGCTTGTCTTACTGCTGGTTGCCTGGGAGAAGAGGCCAACCCCCACCTGGCTACAACCTCCTGTCAGGGAGTTGTAGATAGTGAGGAGGTCTCCCATGAGCCTTCTCTTCTCCAGGCTAAACAACCCCAGCTCCCTGAGCATCTCCTCATAGGACTTGTGCTCGAGTTCCTTCACCAGCCTGGTTGCTCTTCTCTGGACCTGCTCCAGCACCTCAATATCCTTCCTAATGTGTTGGGCCCAGAACTGGACACAATACTCCAGGTGTGGCCTCACCAGCACTGAGTACAGAGGCAGAATCACTTCCCTGTTCCTGCTCACACTGTTCCTGATCCAGGCAAGGATGCCACTGGCCTTCTTGGCCACCTGGGCACACTTCTGGCTCATATTCAGTCCCTGTCAATCCAAACTCCCAGGTCCCTTTCTGCCTGGCTGCTCTCCAGCCACTCTGTGCCCAGCCTGTAGCGCTGCAGGGGGTTGTTGTGGCCAAAGTGCAGGACCCGGCACTTGGCCTTGTTGAACCTCATCCCACTGGAATCAGCCCAGCTCTCCAGTCTGTCCAGGTCCCTCTGCAGAGCCCTTCTGCCTTCCAGCAGATCGACACTACCCCCCAACTTTATGTCATCTGCAAATTTGGTGAAGCTACACTCAATCCCCTCATCCAGATCATCAATAAATATATTAAACAGAACTGGGCCCAACACTGATCCCTGGGGACACCACTAGTGACCGGCCGCCAACTGGATGCAGCCCCGTTCACCAGCACTCTCTGGGCCTGGCCCTCCAGCCAGTTCCTAACCCAGCACAGAGTGCCCCTGGCCAAGCCGTGGGCTGCAGCTTTTCCAGGAGTACGCTGTGAGAGACGGTGTCGAAGGCTTTGCTGAAGTCCAGACAGACACATCCACAGCTTTCCCCTCATCCACCAGGTGGGTCACCGAATTATAAAAGGAGATCAGGTTGATCGGACAGGACCCGCCCTTCCTAAACCCGTGCTGGCTGGGTCAGATCCCTTGTCCCCAGCATCCTGTAGATGCTGTGTGATTGCACTTAGGATAATGATCTGCTCCATAACCTTGCCAGGCACTGAGATCAGGCTGACAGGCCCTGAGGTCAGGCTGACAGGCCTGTAGTTTCCTGGGTCCTCCTTGTGGCCCTTTTTGTGGGTTGGTGTGACATTTGCCAACTTCCAGTCATCTGGGACTTCCCCAGTGAGCCAGGACTTGGTAAATGATGGAGAGTGGCTTAGCGAGCTCTTCCGCCATCTCCCTCATCACCCCAGGATGGATTCCATCTGGTCCCATAGATTTGTGAGGATACAAGTGGCTCAGCAGGTGGCTAACTGTTTCCTCCTAAATGACAGGGGGGTTATTTGGCATCCTGTCTCTGTCTACCAGCTCTGGAGGCCAGTTTATCCTGAGGATAGCCTGTCTTACTGTTGAAAACTGAGGCAAAGAAGGTGTTAAGTACCTCAGCCTTTTCCTCATCTTTGGTGACTGTTCCCTCCCAGAGAAAAAGAAGAAGGTACTCCTGGTGTTGGGGCTGAGGCCCCTGCAGCCCATGGTGCAGACCATGGTGAAGCAGCTGCGGCCCTGCAGCCCATGGAGGACGACAGGAGTGCAGAGACCCACCTGTAGCCCGTGAAGGAGCCCACGCAAGAGAAGGTGGATATCCAAAGGAGGCTGTGACCCCCTGGGAGGCCCAAGATGAAGCAGGGTTGTGCTGGGGAGCTGCAGCCCATGGAGAGAGGAGCCCACGTTGGAGCAGGTTTTTCCTGGGTAGGACTTGTGGCCCCTGTGGAGGACCCACACTGTTAGAGCTCATTTATGAAGGACTGCACCCCATGGAGAAGTGACCCA
>VXAY01002711.1:406094-442214 GCA_013399855.1 Oxyruncus cristatus | reverse complement strand
TTTTTTTTTTTTTCCCTGAGAAGACTCTGGAGATCAAACAGTAGATCATGGATCATCCCATGGGATGTCCCTGAGAGAAATGAGGAAAGCCACATTCAATGGGTCCTATGGGAACAAACAGATGCATTCTAACTGCACACTAGAGTTATACAGTTATGAGAGACGAAGGGTGAAAAAGCTCAACAGCTGAAAATGACAGACTGCAAGCTAGTTATCCAGTTAGAGTAGAAATATTTCTTCCAACTTCAAGAGAAGTGTAGTGGCTCATCCAGAAAGCTGGAAGGACAGGAAGTGTGGGTAACTCAAGAGTCTCAGAGACAGATTTTGGAGATCAGAGTGGGCAATGCTGCATGGTACTCATGATCTAAAGCTTCATCTGTGGACTACCCATAGTTGGGATAAAGGTATTCATGAGTGAAATGGAAAGGAGAAGGCTGAAATTTTGTTCACCTGTAAATGGAAGGAAAAAGTTATTTGGCTATATATTGTTTTGTGGGAAATGAGAATAGCAGATAATGGCATTCTTTAAAAGTAATGTAATCCTGTCTTTCTGTTGTTCTGTTACACACAGAGATGGAGGACTGGCTACATGTCCTAGAAGACCAGCATTGTTGCTGACTGTTTGCAAATCTTTACAGGACCTCAGATAAGCAAGTGATCGATGAAGAACAAAGCCTGGAAGGATGAAAGAAAGTCCTAGGGCTTCAGCAGGAGAAAAAAAGGTTTAGAATATCAACTGCATCTTTAATTAACAACCCTTAAAAACAATAATTATTAATGTTATCATTAATGGGTGTGGCTTCTCAAGGAACTATACCTCATACAGCATGTCTGGCTGTCATTCCTGTGTGAACAGTGCTGTGTGCTATAATACAGCAAAATAAATATATGTAAGAAGTGAGGGGTTTGCCATAATTTAGTCTTTTCTTTCACCAGAAGAGGCATACAGGCCCTTGTTAGCAATAATATACAGGCTACAAGCCAAATTGATTTGAATTCTGTAGTAGATATAATAGCTGTTAGTCAAAATCAAGCCTTTAATCCAAACATTTTTTCATCTCTCACCCTCTTTCATACCATTTCTCTTGAAAGCATATTTTTTAAACTGTCTTAAAATTAATTGAAAAAAGTCTATCTGCCAGTGATTGAAATGACAGTTTGCCCAGAGGGAAAGAATCATTAAAATGATCTAAAGTCAACGAAGTTTAATGGAAATTAATACAATGAAACAAATGTAATGTGACATCTGATATTTCTAAAATAATTGATTTCCATTTATTAAATTAAACAATTGCAGCTCAGAATTATGATTCACAGCCACTCTTTCCTTTACTAGTTTCAAGGAACATCGCTAATGTTGGTAGTGTACCACCGGGTTTAAAATACGCAGCTTGTGGAATAGAAAGCCTTCAAGAGGTGTAATATTTGATGTAAGAGATATGAAAAACATAATCAAAATATTCTTTCACTGCTAAATTTTAATAATTTATGCCACAATATGTCTCTGCACTTTTATATTGAAATTTTTAGGTATCAAAAATTAATTTTTATTGCTGAAAATATTCAATGCAGTAACTTTGAGGCAAATAGCCTAAAGATTGTAAGAACTAAATAGTTTTTTGGTTCATCTGCCCCTACTTCATGATTTTTTATAAAATGTTTGGAGTTTGAGAACCTCCCCTGACATTCAGTCACAAGATCCTTGACACGAGAGGGGTCAGGGCATGAAGCAGATGTGAGGCACGGCATTCCAACCCTATGCTGTGGAAGAGGGCTGTTTGCCCCCATGTTTTGGCAAAACAATAGGTCTGCAGAGATTCGTATTCTCTCCCACCTGAGCTCTCTTTTCCAAAACAAAACCTTTGTCCATATCCCAAACAGGACTCTAGCTTAGGCAGGGTGATGAGCAGGTGTAGTTACCCAAGTCCTTGGCAGCACATTTGGTATAGCAGGTGGGACAGGATGGTGTTCCTGATCCCTAGGATCCAAACAGCTGGAAATCTTGTCCTTTGGCCAGGCAGGAAGGCATAAGGAGGTGATGCTTAGCACACACCTATTGGACCAAAATAATTCAAGACAAGATATCCTTGGTCTTTTCTGAAATTTTTATCAGATTCTTGCAGGTAAATGTTTAATACCTTGCAACCTTACACTGTCTCATTGGTTTTCTAATTAATTCCACTTTTCACTCTGTTAAAGATCCTGATATTTTACTTTGGAAATCAGAGAACCAAGACCAGATCCTTACTCCTCCTTGTGTCAGTTCAGAGCAAATCAGCTGGAAAGGTACATTGACTTCTGCTGGGAAATATTACGATGTCCTGAAGCAGAGGAGTTAAATACTCACTGTTTGTGTATTATCCTGCATCTGTCCTCTCCAGATTACTAATTACTAGTGACACAAAAATATACATACTCTTTGATGTAATTCGAAATCTTTCATTCTTTGCTTTTTATAGTCTCAGACCCTAGCTTTGAGATCACTTAAGCTGACTACAGAAAATTATTTCTGAGGTCTCACCTTTTCTCTTTCTTCTCTTTCCCACCACATAGAAGCTGTGGTCAAGTGTTCCTGCTTCTCTAATATTGTGGTAAGGTCCCATAAGAAGCAAATAATACATTTTAATATATATGCTGGGGTCCTTCTTGCCAATAAACTAAGTACAAGGGGCCTTTTGGACCGCAAAGGTCATTCCCCTATTATTTTAAACAACTACTTAATTTAATTTTTTTCTCTGTACTGATCAAAATCTGTCTTAAAACCAGACAGGTTTTCCTCTCTTCTTACCTCCTCTGAAATATTTTTACAAAATTCATCACTATCATGGTTTAGAACCTTCTTCAAACTCCCTTTTTGCATTTACAGAACCAGTTAATACAGAAAACATAATTTTAGCCCTCCTTAATATCAAAACAGACACTCAAGAAGGTAGTATTTTAAAACATTTTTCACAGGGATTCACATACTCCTTCAAAATGATAGAGAAATTTCCAGTTTTAGCTTCTTCATATTGCTAAGATAATTTCTGTTATATGAAAAATCAGAATCATTAAAATCTATGTAGCTTTCTATGGTGATTTGCTTATACACACACTGCTCATATTCATAAAACAGCTGGTTGTTTTGAAACAAGACTTCTTATAGTTGAGGAAAACTCCATGTTTCAAATACTTTGAATCAGCCTTCCATGCCTGCCTTTACTCTGATTCTTGTGGAATTAGTTTTGAGAGCTGTTTTCCTCTCTTTGCAGGTCTCCTACATTTTTTACAATGAACACCAAGATAGGCTGTCAAAGGAAGCTATATTCAAAGGTTTTTGGCATTGCTTTTCTACCTCTCAGCTCTTTGTTGTTGTTTCCTTTTTATTCTATTATAGTTTGCTTGTTTGTTTGTTTGCCATTTTTCTAATCAGAAAAGTAGAAAGAAAAGGAAAGAAACATGTTATTTCTATTCATGTATTTTACTAATATGCTTAAGCATGCTAGGTAGAATTATCCACTTCTACTGGACAGAAGAGCAGCACAAGGATTGTATTCAAATAGCTAGAGCAATTACTGGACAGGGTTTTGAAGCTGCTACATGAAGAGAATATTTTTCCTGTAATAGCATTTTAAAAACTGCTTTTCATTTAAGGTTTTGTTGTTGTTGTTGTTGTTGTATTTGAAAATTCAGGTGAACTAGTCATCATCAGTAAACTAGAACAAAAAATATGGCTTTCAGCAAGAATGTAACAGAAAATATGTCATCTTCTTGTATTGCAAAAGTGATCTTGTTAATACCTGTGCTAGAACTTCTCACTTGATCACAAATTTCCACCAAACTGTGGGGACATTCCATGCCTCAGTAAATGACTTTAAACCACTTGGGGATGATACAAATTGTAACTGGAGATTTCAAAGAAAGGGATGTGATTATTGTTGTATGTAATGGATATAATCATTATCAGAACTACAAGTTTAGTCAAATAATGTTCCTTGCTTAAAGGAAAAGTAAATAGTGTTAACATGCTAATTAGAAAACGTCATTAAACAATTAAAAAATTATTCTTATTTAGCATATCAGTCACAGTAAAGGCAGTCCAGGAGCTGAGGTTTCATAAGGTATTCTAAGGAAGTTCTACAACTCACATTTATTTCTGAATCTAATTAAAACCCTGTACTTGTAAATTCAAATAATTCTTGGTCACTGTAAATTTTTTTTTTGTTACATGGAGTGGAGAACCATTGCCCAAAACACAAAGCACACATTAAAATTGACCTAACCATAAAATCAGTCTGAGGCCATTTTAACACAATATTTTTTTAGTAATGTGTAAAGTTTTCCTTTCTATTTTATTATCATATTTTACACCACTTTTCAAAATAGAAAACACTTACTTCAATGCAATTTTACGGACTGACATATAACTATTACAATGCTTTTTCACCCATGTAGATGGCAAAGATGATCCATCCAGACAGTAGCATTAACTGTGTAACATACAGTGCATTAGGAATGTTTCAGATTAATAGGGGGAAGTTCTGGATGGACACAGATAGCTTCCTTTTTTGAAAATGGGCAAGGAACCTGTGTAGAAAAGTAGATTGCAAGTTTCTTGGAGAAGAACTTAAATTGCAGGTGGCAATACTCCATGTTATGATTCAGCAACTATTTTGTATTGGTCTTCATACTTTGTCTTGGACTTTGACTTCACAAAGCACTTAAGCACACAGGACATGTTTACATGACAACATAAGTAACATGTTTCTTTTTTCTGAGAGTGATCAAAGGAAATTAAGTGATAAGCAGAGTTCCCTATGGATCCATCTCATTCTCACAAGCATATCTCTGAAGGTACTTAAGCAAATACAGACAGTATAATGATAATTAAAACATTCTGGATACATTCTGACTGATAACTTTCCAGTAAGCATATGATGAAACTAAATTTGTGTCTGAAAATCCACTGAGAAATACTTTGAACTGTGACAATGAAATAGCAATTGCAGCAAGCAAAATTAGAAAGAATTAAGTCTCATAATCAGATGTAAAATTACTACAGGGCATTATGTGACAGATTTCATTTTGTGACTTGGATAAAACAAATGGTTCAATGACTTTTGAACTTAATGAATGCCTGAGGCTACATGGTGATACATATCTTTTATCAAATATAAATATTTATAAGAGATTTTAAGAACTTTCTTCCAATTTAGCACATGTCCCATTTGGGGGAAAAAAAAAAACCACCACCCACAAAAAACAACAACAACAACAAAAACCAAAACTGAGAGAGCATAAGGGCAAGGAAAATAATTGTAAATATTTTTTTTTTTTTAAGACCAGCTTTAACTTATTCAGTTATGTGTATCACAAAGTTTTCCCAACTCATTGATTGGGCTTAGAATTTTCCAGAGAAGACAAGCAGTTTCTGGCTTAGAAATACCTATGTAACTTTTGTTGCTCTTTTATATCTCCTATGTTTTAATTTTGTGGAACCCTGATAATCACCCGGACCAGTCAAATCCTTGGCTTTTCAGCAATAGTGTCAGACATTTTATTCAGAAAGAATAAATACAGACATTTTTGGTAGGAAACATACAGCAAGCCACCTAGTCCATTTGCAATATCAATCTATATGTTGTACATGAAGCTTATTTCAATAAGACTTGTCTAATCTTTTTCCAGGTTACAGTCATACTGAAAACACAGTTTATGTTAGATAGTGTGATAAAATGCTGGCAGAAGAACAAATATACAGGACAAGATATTCTGTTTACAAAACATCTTATAAAAATGGAGCTGCTTCACTTCTTTCCTCCTTTGAATGGAGCATGCCTCTAAGTCTATCACCTCTTAGGCTTACATAGTTTCAAATAAGAGAAGACTAGAAATCTGAAAACATGTAATGGATGACTTCCCTTCATTAATCAGATTAGGTCAATACATGGATTAGTATTGTATTTAATTATTACAATACCTGATGATTAGAATTAGAGAATATGTAAAGGAAATTACAAGATTGGCTCTGATACAAAATAAAACTCTCTCGAGTGGAGGAGAAAATTATTTTTCCAGAATAAAAAAAAAAAAAGGAGGAATGAGAATTAAACTAAAGCCTCTTTTTCCTGGTAGATAAAAGGAACAGAATTATATTTTATTTTAATGTTACTGCCACCACCTGCGTCTCCTAGAACGCTTCCATCAACGCTGCCTCTGTACAATCCTTAACATCCACTGGTCAGATTATGTGACCAATACATCTGTTCTGGAACAAGCAGCAGTCACAAGCATTGAGGCCATGTTACTGAGAACACAGCTGCGTTGGGCAGGGCACGTCTCCAGGATGAAGGACCACCGCCTCCCTAAGATCCTGCTTTATGGTGAACTTGCCTCCGGCTGCCGCAAGAGAGGAGCCCCGAAGAAAAGATACAAGGACNGATGCTTTTGAGAAAGCACGCAGGATCACCCTTGAGGAGAAAAGACAACGCAGAAAGAATCGTGCCTTGCAGAACATACCATCTAAGGAGTCTTTCTGCTATGCCTTCTGCAATCGGACCTGCCTATCTCGTATTGGCCTCTTTAGCCACCAACACGCTTGCAACAAATGTGGGTAGAGCCCTTCCCAAATCTTCATTCGCGAAGCTTAGCCCTGATGACCATTAATAATAATTATTGATTTTATTATTTAGAAGAGAATTTTAGAATTAATAATTTATAATTAGAATAAATTATAATTAGACATTAGAATTTATTTTAATGGTGTCTCCAAATCCATGCATACTGAGCACCCATATTGGCTAAATATGCCTGGCCCTTGACCACAAGTCAACCGCATCCTAGAGCTTTTGTGAGTGCTAGATTTCTACCCCTTTGGCTAACTTGTGAGGACAGCTGAAAGCAGCAGAGTGGGAGACAAACACACAGCAACTGCACATCTTTCCACTTGTGATGCCTGATCTTCCTTCATGCTTTATTGGTACCTGACAAGGAGAGGTGAGATCCTCCAGACAGGTGCTTAGAGAGAATCTGTTGGAGAAGGTTAACTGCAGACTGAAAGGAGCAAGATCAGCAGAGATGGAGACTTAGACCTAATGCTTTCACTAATTTTGATCGATATGGCTTTTGTATCTATAATGCTGTGTCCTGGGTTATGCAAAGACCTTTTCTCTTTTCTCCAAATATGCCTACTAATTTAGACTGTGAGGAGGGAGTTAAGGGTGGTACTTTCCTAGGAGAAGAATGCCACCTCAGGCTACATCTGGGTATTGTTTCTTTGTCCTTACACAAATGACTCATCTGTAACAACTCCCCTCGGGGAGACATCAGGACAATTCACTCACATGGCCTGAAGTTATTCAACTCTGCTGATGGCCATGATGGATCCACCTGTGCTTAGAAGGTGTCAAAGACTCTTGAAATGTCCCATGATCAGGTATTAATCATCCAGTAAAGAACTTCACACCACAGGGGAGGTACCAGAGGCTTTCCCAACTACACTGAGCCAAGTAAAAGATCACACTGGGACTTCAGGTTGAGAGTCTCCTTCCCTCACTCCAGGGGACTTCTACCACCCAGGCCTCCACCACCACCTCAGCAAATCAGGACTACAACCATCATTGGAGTTGCAGTGACCAGGTCTCATTGCTGGATCTGGCATGCGTCTTGTGGGTCCTGCCAGTCACAGCCCAGCTCCAACTGCCTGTGCCAGCACTGCAGCCTCACTCCAGCACTGACCCTCCAAACCATTCCTGCCAAGCTTTAATGGGTGGGGGGAGGCTAACTGCCATCTCGGTTTGGTCCAGTGGGCAGGAGTTTGGGAATTTTGCTTAGTAGCTCAACCCAGGTTTATCAGTATTGTTTAGCATTCTTCTTGATAGAGTTAGTTTTTCACTTACATCCAGGAATGTTTGGTCTCTCTCTCTCTCTTTCTCTCTTTTTCTGTATTGGAGAGAACCAGGGCTATTGAATCAGAGGAAGAAGACTTCCATCCAAGGTCTCTACACTCTCCAAATTGTCTCAAAACAAGACAAGCTGGTTTTAAAAGACTGCTAAAACCAGGCAACTCTTAAACTTGGCCAGCACTGGCTGAATACACCCTCTGAAGTGTTGTTGAGCTGAATAGGAATTAAATTATAGAAATCCCATAATTTAGTGTTCATTAACATGAGTTAGTCATGCCATGCTAATTATTTGCCATCACGGAGAACTCAGTCTGCACAGACAACCTGGAAAAGTTACCACTTCATTACATTGGAAAAGTTAGCACTTGATAACACAGGAGAGATTTTTTTCCCATGCCAAGTGAGTAGCTTAACTTTCAATATAATGGAGATAAAATTGAAATGAATATTGTGCTCTAGACCCTTCACCAGCTCTATTGCCCCTCTCTGGACACACTCCAGCATCTTGGGGTCATTCTTGTGGTGAGGGCCTCAAAACAGAACACAGGATTCCAAGTGTAGCCTCACCAATGCTGAGTACAGGGGGATGATCACTGCCCTGGTCCTGCTGGCCACGCTGTTGTTGATATACCAGGGCACTGGCTTTCTTGGCCACCTGGGCACCCTGCTGGCTCGTGGTCAGCCACCTGTCGATCAACACCCACAGGCCCTTTTCTGCAAGGCAACTTTCCAGCCACTCTGCCCCAAGACTGCAGTGCTGTAGGAGGTTGTTGTGACCCAAGTGCAGGACCCAGTACTTGGCCTCACTGAACCTCATACAACTGGCCTTAGTCCATCAATACAGCCTTCCCAGATCCCTCTGCAGAGCCTTCCTACCCTCCAGCAGATCAACATGCCTGCTGATCTTGGTGTTGTCTGCAAAGTGATGGAGGATGCATTCAATCCCCTTGTCCAGGTCACTGATAAAGATATTAAACAGAGCAGAAATGAGTTTCTCCAGAAAATTGCTGTGTGAAATGGTGCCAAAGGTTTTACCAATGTCTAGATAGACAATATCCACTGCCTTTCCATCATCTACTTATCAGGTAACTGTGTCATAGAAGGAAATCAGGTTGGTCAAGCAAGACCTGCCTTTTATAAACTCATGATGATTGGGCCTGATCCTCCAGTTGTTCTCTGCATGCCACATGATGGCAGTCAAGATTATTTGTTTCATGACCCTCCCTGCACTGAGGTCAGACTGACAGACCTGTAGTTCCCTGCATTCTCCTTCTTGCTCTTCTTGTGGATGGGTGTAACACTAGCTAACTTTCAGTCTGCTGGGACCTCTGCAGTTAGCCAGGACTGATTAAAAGTGACTTGACGAGCTGTTCTGCCAGCTCCTTCCTTGGGGAAGCTGGTGGAAATGCTCACCAATCCACTTTTTGTTGCTGTGTTATTAGGACCATAGCCAGTACGGTTTGTTATTAGAAACATAGCCAGTACTGTTTACTAGGTGGGAGTTAATTTACACAGTCATTTTCACTTTAGAAAAAGGAAATGCTGTTACTACTAGGTGGGAGTCTCTATCATATCTTTCTCATTTTTCTCTAACCAAAATGCAGCTGTTTTCATAACCCAGGATGTCATAGTCCAAAAAAGAAGTTATGACTACTTCTACACTTAATACCTGTTCTTGTAAAAGCGTTCCTCATTACAAGGAATTATTCACAACTCTTTCATTAGAAAATCCCACTTGGCCATTAGACAGTAATAATGTTTTCCTATTGTGCTTAAAAATGAATAATTCATATCCTCCATGAGAATAAACTAGGATGATGAATAACAGACCAGAGCAAATACAGTTCCGTCCTATTTTATATATTTTACCATGTGCTGGTTACATGTGATTTTCTGTCTTCACTTTTGTTGTCTGGGGTGACTATTGCTAATACATATATATATATATGAATAATTATGTGTATAAACATATGAGACGTATGGATCAAAATAATGAGCTTCAGTGTGTGTTTGTGTGCATTTTACACACAGACACACATACACATATGCTTGTAACACTTAAAAAAATTAAGGAAGAAAAAAAAAAACTTGACTATACTTTTGATCGTGGATTAACTGCTTGAAAAATCTTAGCTTTTCTATCTACTGTCATTTCCCTGAACTGTGCTGTGGCTGTAGGTAGAGTTTTCTTTCCTTTTTCCACTCCCTCTCCCTCTCTCTCCTCTCCCTCTCCTCTCCCTCTCCTCTCCATGTCTGGGAGTTGATTAGTCCAGGAATGGTGGCCTAAGAAGACATTCTTCCAGCAGAAACTTAGTAGTTCAGCCTTTCCTACTGATTTCAGTTATAGTGATCACATAATGTTATTGAAAAAAAAAAGAAGAAAAATGCTTAGAGAAAAAAACAAAACTTTAATTTCATTCTTAATTTGCTCTGCCTCATACTACTTCTTGAAAACAAGAGAAGAGGTAAGTTTCCATTTAATTAACATCATTTGTGGCTCACAGGATTTGGAAAAAAAGGAATTCATCCTGGAGGATGTAATGGGGTATTAGGGTTTGATAAAATTTCTGCTCTGAGACCAGTTTCCTTGTGATGCGTCTTTAACTAACATAAATGTTGCCAAACACCCATAAAAAGCCAATTTGAGTTTGTTTAAGCTAATTAAACAGAGCTGGTGCTCCCGATGCTTTCTTTGCAGGGTGTGCTGGCACCCAGGTCCCTCTCTGTTTCTCATCTAGGCCTGGTCAGGTGGCCACCCTCACACACTAGGGCCATGGAAGGGGCAGACAGGATGAGGCCCAGCCGAGCAGAGGCCCAGAGGCATCAGCCCGGCATCTGCAGTCATGATGCCACTATATCACCCTCTTTGCACCATGGCTGGGCTCCCCAGGCCCCAACGAGGTGCCAGCCATGCCTGGCCCTCACCTGGCCCCAGCATCCAAGATGGTACAGGAGACACTGGCTCTGCTCGGGAGTCAGAGACCTGTGCTGTGCCCTCAGCACTGCAAAAAGTACAATCCCGTTGGAGGGAAGAAAGGATCTGCAGCTGAAGGAAAAAGCATCTTTTCCTCATCGTACCTCCCCTATAAAGTACCGACATGGCTGGAAACTGTGTACTGTTTGGTTAATACAGTCTTCCTCTCTTTCCCTACACTGCTCATTATTTTATTTTTTTTTAGTCTTGAAAATTTAAATGTGAAATTGAAAGGAGTTCTGACAAAGTCTGTGACTTGACAAAGTATAGGAAGAAGAATTTAAAAAAGTTTTGCAGATGATAAACAGATCAGATCAGATTGGTTCAGACCAAACTATACAGGACAGAGTAGAAGCAGCCAAGTAAGGACTACATTTTGCTGTGGCTAAAACAATGCCTTCCAGGCCAAGGTGTAAGGACTATCAGCTTCTGCCTTCTGAAATTATAGCACATTATATGCATGTGTATGCCTGTGCATATACGTATATACACCTATAAGTGGAGAAAACTAGGTATTTTTTCTTCCTTTTTTTCTCCCTGGGCCTATCTTCTTCATTTTGAAAAATAATGCCTCAGTGAACAGCACAGTAATCTTATCCTATAACAAATAAGACTCATCTAGTAAGAATCATCCAACCCCCTGACTTATACATTTATTTCTTACTGTAATGGAGGCTATCCCTCTCCGGTATTTTTGCTGAATGTGGTATTTTACCACAGTAATATACAAATTAGAGACGTGGAAAGCCATTCTTTGTCATCTTTTTATCGCTTTCTCCAATTCTCATTTGACAACCTAGTGATTTATAAGATTTAGATTAATGTTTATGGAAGATCTTTTTCTTAATGGCAACATTTGATAGCCTAATCCGTTCTCTTTGTGACTTAGGCAGTTACATTTTCACTGAGTGCTGCTCATTCCATATGAATCTTGCTTGCCATCCACCTACTTGGAAAACAGAAAAGATATTGCAGCCAGAAATATTTCTGTCTCTCACAGTAGTAATTTAGCACAGAGGATACCTAGCTGTCTCTACAGATGCGCATTTAAATGAAGCTATCATTGGTGAAAGTGAAGAAATTTCATGCCTTCCTAGCAGATAATTGATCGTTGTTTTCTCATAGTCCTGCTTGCAATCAAACCAGATTTTTTCCAGGCTACCTTTTAACTGAGAGTTAAAATAAAGTGAAAGACCTCTAGATTTTAATCTTAATTCCACAGTCAGAATGTCTTTAAGGAAAAAGATAGTTCCGTAGAACAAAGGCTGATATCAACCCAGAGGATTCACACTGAGGATATGTCTGTCTGCAGAGGATTCTACAAAGCACAAATGCATGAAAAAACAGTTCCTTGTCTGCTAAGAAAAAAAAAAGTTATATGATATGATTTATACCTTAATTCACTGAAGATTTTTTTCTCTGGTCTGAGCTATAATAACAATAAGCCTGCATGTAACCATTTAAAAATAAGCCTTTATGTAAACATTTAACATATCCTTTTACTACAAACCAGTGGAGAAAGGTAAATATGGTTGACTCTATAGTTGCTATTGCAGCTCTTTATTTGTACTAAAAAGTGTTTTTGTCATTAGGGAGACCTTAAAATGGTACTGGAGAGTAAATTAACTTTTCCTGTAAATGGAAACTTCCTGAAGTTGGACAAAAAAAATATTAACAATTGGGAAAATTCACATACCTTCTGACAGTTTTGTGATGTCTCTGAGAATAAGAAAATCTCACTTAAAAGTGGAAGTCTGCCTCAGATTTTCCATCAGTAAGAATGAGGGAGAAAATCCATTTTCATTTCAAACCTATCAGTTTAACTTCTATCTTGAAAGACCATTTCAATAGAGAAATATTAATCCTTTGTAAATACTTTGAATATTGTATTAAGGATACAAGAATCACTTCTTATTCTAAACAATACATCTATATGTGTTAAAAATGTCTCATTTCTATTAACTCAATTATATGTGAATGTTTCTTTTCAGGATAAATCCTGCTAACAGTTAGACTAGGGAGTGTATGCACAGAATAGTCAGATCTGGTAGATCCAAATCCAGCACAAGTAGAACAGAGAGCAAGGAAAAGCCACAGCAATAGCTGTTTTCTCCCCACCCTGTGCAAATCCATCACGCCTCTAGCTCATAACGGTACACAAAAGGTCATTTTAGTAGTCTGTATTCTCACAGGAAGACATACGTCTGGGCATACCTCTAGCATCTAGCTGAGAAAACCTGGAAACTTGTCTCTAATTTGTATAAGTTTTGTAGAATTTTGTCCCTTTCCTCTACTGCCTGGTTTTTACCTTCTGCCTGAAAGCTTTAGAAGGGATCAGGGAACTGAGATAGTAGTGTAGTACAGGGAATAGACTGATGATAGGAAAATGGGGGACTAAAGAGAACTGAAATCACAACTGGATATTTGAGATTCAATTACTGGGAAAGTAACAGACAGTGCTAATTTCATCAGACCTGTAAGTAATGACCAATTGCCTAAGGGATCATCAGTTCTAAGTAGCACAGCAGTAAATTGAAGAATAATTGGCATCGGCCCAAAAGTAAGGATATGTAGTTCTGTGTGGAAGAATAGCTATAAGATTAATGAAAAAAAAAGTTTTCAAAACTAAGGTGAATTCATTCTAGCAGAGACAGAAGAGATAAGAAAAAAAATTAAATTCTTGTAATATGAAAGAGGTAAAAATTAAACACAATACAACATAAATATGGATATAATAGAGGCTTTAAACATAGTACAGCTGGAAATTGTGGTAACAAGTCCAGAAGAACAGTTCACCACATCTCCTCTTAACTAGTTGTCTTTCTGTAGACTTATGAACCATTCTCGGCTTTCCAGATACGGGTTAGGTGTCCCCATTGTTGCTTCTGTGAATGACCACAGGTACTGTTGTCTTTATTGTACTATTAGGCATTGATTGGATATTTGCCTTACACTTGGGGGAGGACCACTTGGGGTTGAAAATTTATGTGCCCATATCTTAAACCCCTGGAAAAGCTCATTCTGCTAACGTTGTGATGCTGATGTTAACAGGACTGAGAACAGCATAGTTCAGTCAGATCAATGTTCTTTAGAAGAAAAACTTGTGGAAAGCATCCCTTTTGTGTCATAGCCCAGGGAGCAGAGCAACCTTGGAGCAATCCACTGCTTACACCGCAAGAGAAAGGCTAAATTCCTTTCAGGCTTTTCTGTCCGTCCACCCTTACAGCATGTTAGTCAGGAAAGAAAGCTCAGACTGCCAAAATCTTCTAGCACTGAATATCAAACCTGGAACTGACAAATGAGTAATTTGCTGCCTGGAATAAGAGTAAGTTTGAGGGTACATCTTGACTGACCCTGCAATGTCTGAAACCCGTGGAGGCACAGGGTCAGCTTGACTTACCCAGCTGCACGTTCACACCAAAAATGAAGCAGTGTTAGGTGTTTAGCTGAAGCAGTCTGGGCTGCCTTCTGGCTACCCTTCCATTCAGCTGCTTCTGGGCAGTAGTGCTTCTGCAACAGCTCTCTGACTGGGGTTCTCAGCATGGTGTTCCTGCTTCTGTTCAGCTCTGGGTTCTCTTGTGGTGCTGCAGACTCCTGGCTTTAGGACCTTACATTCTTTCACTCATCTAAAATTTACCCAGTTGCCTTGAGCCAAGAAACTGAACTGCATTACACAAATCATGAAGTTAACTTCTATGCTTGGGAAACAGAAAGATGTTCTTTCTGTAAACAAAAACCCACATAAAAGATCAAGCCTGCTCATAAAAATTTTTGATATGAAAAGCTTTCCAGAGAAAATGATTAGTAGAATGCATTTCCTATTGACTATCAAGTTCAAGCTTATGAATATTTATACTGTACATTCAAAGCTTTTAAAAAAGATTAACATTTTTATTGGCTTTGTCAATTATAATTTCAAGAAACCTTATTATATCAAGTTCAGAGGCAAGGCTAACTTTTAATAGGTTATACATAAACTAGAAGAACTCACTGAAGCAGGCAGGACAATGAAGTACATGAAAGTGGTTCTTAAAAGTGATTATTTTCACTCATATTAGCATACCA
The DNA here is from genome assembly GCA_013399855.1 of Oxyruncus cristatus. Lineage (NCBI taxonomy): Eukaryota > Metazoa > Chordata > Aves > Passeriformes > Cotingidae > Oxyruncus > Oxyruncus cristatus. Next base: position 427,292 of record VXAY01002711.1, on the reverse strand, counting down.
CATAAGAATAATATCCATAGCTATCAAGGACAGCAGATATCTTGACAGCATATCATCCATCAGCAGAGACATTACTTTCCAGAATTTTAAATAATGAAAATTTCAACAGCAGCAAAAAGTAAGTACCTAGTATTACAGTAGGAACTGATAGTGGTTTTTTATAATTGAAAAGGAACCCTTGCCTTATTTCTACTTTTAATATTGCTCATGAGTTTCTAAAAGTAATTCCTTTTTGGATTAATGTTTTTCATATCTCAGGTTTAGAATAAAAATTCTATCTGAAAAGATTAATGCTTTTGTGTTTCCTGCATTCAAGAAAACAAAAAACGGATTCAAAATCGGGTTATTCCAGGTGCTATAGTTTAGTCCTTACTGAGACCAAAACTGTAAGTAGAAATTATCTGAAAATTGGTATTTAAATATTTCATAGCCTATGTAACCATCTGTTAAATGACAATGCAGCATTTACATTCTTCAGTCTTGATTCGATTACTAAAATGATTATGAGCTTCATCAAGTTTGAAAAAAAAACAAACCTCTGCTTGAATAAGTTTAAAGCAAGAGTAAGCTGGGTAATTTAATTATGTTGATGAAAAAGGGCGATTTCTTTCTCATTCTCTATTCGTTTCTTTCCAAGGAAGAAGCGTAGAATACTAAGAGTTACCGAAGTTTCAATTATTCTTAAATTGTGTGGATTTAAAGAGAGCTTTAGCTAATGAAGGCATACCTGCAGGAGAATGGCGTTTTACATGACCTCAGACTGTCCCTGATACAGACTGTCTCATTTCAGAACATAGAAATAAAGCAAGCAAAAGCACAGTTTGACTTTCAGATCCAGAGTTCAGACAGTGGTTCTTGTTCTTTTCTATGTTTTATTAATTTCTCATTCTAAAGCTGGAAGATTTTTTTTTTTCTTGAAAGTATATCTTTGCAGTAGATTTTAACTCTGCTGAACATCTCAGCCCAGGAGATAACTATAACTTCAGCAGTGAGAACTCAAAAATCTTTTTATACTTTGAATGCCTGTATTTATTTATTTTAAATAAAATATTTTTCTTTATCTGTGTTAGCATTAAAATACCTACAATTTAATAATCTCTGAATTAAAAATGAATCCTTTTACAGGCTTTTTGTTGACACTATCAGCTTCACTGAGCTCCCTTAAACCTGGCAGGAACTCTTTTCTTCTTGTTATATCATTTTTTAATATATTCTTCACTAGATTGTTATGATCGTAGTTCATGTATTATGTCAACATTTGTAACTTCTGAAGCAGTTTCAGAGGTCCATGGAAACCAAAACCTATGCAGTTACCTTTTAAATATGCAGTACAGCAAAGCAAATCAAGTCTTTCTAAACAAGAGGAAAATTGAGCAGCAATTGCATAGAAGTTAATGGCTAAATAATTGTTTCAGCAAACCAGAGGAAGGTGCGAGCACTAAGTTTTTCAATAACTCTGCACAGTCTACAAAATGTAGTTTTGTGGCAAGGTAACTAATTATTGTTACCTGACTTTTGTGATAAAGTGTGGAGCAACATGGTAGTCTGTAAGAGTCAGTGGAATTATTTAGAGATTTCATATTCCTTGGTATAAAATTTCCAGGAAAAAAAATTAACTTGGGTCCAATTAGAAAATAATTTAAATTTTGTTCATTGTTTTTAAATATCTCAATGAGATTTTATTATTTTTGTTCTTTATTTTCAAGCATGTTAGATAGGATTACATCTACTGGTTTTAAAATACACTCAGTGATTTGTAAAAACAGTTGAGATGACTTCCAAGAGAGGCTCCTTCATTATTCATTCACTATACTATTTATGTTTCAAAACAATCTAGATTCCCCTGCTATATCTAATAATAGTTTCTTTCTTTAATTAGAGAAACTGGAAATATATTATTAGTGATGCAAACTGTTCTTTTCAGGGATTGATGTACTCATTAATTTATTACTACATTACTTTCATAGCTGAATTACACCGTTGTAACACATGGTACATATTCAGCAACATAATGCTGGTGTAGCAGTTATTTTGATTTATATCAACTTGCATGGGAGAGGTAGGTGCTATCTCCTGTCCTTTTGATTCCTTGAGGACAGTGGCAACAGATTTGTATTAGTCCAGACACAGAGGAAAATAAAAAAGAAAGCTGTGAACTAAATATTATATTTCTAATCTGGAAAATATAATGTGTTAAATTCTGCTTTTATTTACCCTGGTGAAATTTCAGAAACTTTATCTTGTCATGAAATGTAAAACATTTGATTCCTGACATACCCTGGGAAAATGAACTGAAGATGTGGATATGGTCAGCTAAGAGGTTTCATGTTAATATGCTCTTCTTCTCTATGAAGGATGCACTCCAACTTGTAAATCAATAGTCAAAGTTATGCAAGACAGTAAAGTAAGACATTCATGCAAAGCAGAAGTCCCAATTAAAGTCAAGGTGCTAAAGATAAACATTACAGTGCATTAAAAATCATGTTTTAAAAACAAGTTGACTGAGTCAGAGTTACATGGGAAAAGAAAATAAAATACCAATAAATTTCATGGTTAACATTTGAGAAATGATATCTGACCCATGAGCATTACATAGTATTTTGCTAAACAAATAAAATAACCAATAGTACAGGAAATCACTGAAGCTTTAAATGGGTGATGGTTTGCACAAAACAAACACATCAATCTCTGATAAAGAAGCGCTTCTCTAAGCAATATTTTCCCAAATGTGTGCAAGCGTATGTACAATTTTCCTACTAAATCTGCGTGCATATGTGTCTATGTATAACAGGGTAAATATGCAGAGTAGTAACCTTTCTTGAATCTAACTTCAGAGATTTTCTTTTATGCATGTCTAAACAGACAAGTACAGACGTGTCACTGGTTTCTAAACTAAAGTTTGCATTAGAATTTGCTTTTTATAACTTGCTTTCACTTCCCTGGATTACATTTCCCTGGGGAGAAAAACATACAGAAAAACAACCAACCAAGCCACACACCTCCCAACACAAAAAAACTCCAACAACAGCTCACTAAAAACAAACCCTCAAGTTATTCTTTACAAAGGTTTTGTGGGTTTAAGATAATTTTTAAGAATTAGAGTCTAAAAATATATTAACTATTATGATAAGGTATTCATGATAATTATGATAATGTTCATGATAACCATCAAAGGAGTCATTCAGATTAGTTTACTTTTCCACAGCGCAGGTAATATTTGTAGTTATCTTAAAATTTATAAATATTACGTGTGGAAGTTTCAGATAAATTATGATCAGTTATAAAAACTTTTTAACAAAGGAAATTATTCTGGAAAGAAGAAATATATAAAAGCATGAGTGGTAAAGAGATAGAAATTTTTATCAGACTTCAGCATTATTCCTTAGATATCAGTAAAGTATTTTAAACTGCTTTTACAAATGCAGATTTCTTCTGAATAGGTAGAGTCTTAAAATGGATGTGTTGAAAAAAGAATACCTAAGGGTACACTCGGAGTGAAAATGTGTTCTCCGATTTGTAAGCATGGGATGTAATGACCGTGTGGTACTTGCAGTCAGAATAACAGCAAAACGCTGGATATGGTACTGCTGCTGCTTAACTTTGAGTAAGAGAACTGTTTCTTGGATTGCTTTCCAGAGTTAGCTGTGGATCAAGAATGTTGCATGCCAAGCACACACACACACACATAAAGAATCTTTGAGGAAAAAATTAAAAGTCTCTGACAGAAAAGGACTTCATTATAATTTATATAAGTGGATTCTCTTAGTCACCTCCCCCTTCTTAAATATGCAATCTATTAATTTAAAAATTAAAGAACAAAAGATTACTGAAGAAAGTATCTGTTAAGTAGCAATTCACAGTGCTCTGAATTTGTTCACATTTGTTATTTTAGTCTCACTAGAGCAGAAATTTTTATTTTAGAAAATTCTAAATAGTGAGGAAAGGTTATGCTTTATACATTTGCATAATATATGCACACTAAAGTTGTCATGATGGTATGCTTAATTGCTTCAGCTGTACTAATGACTGTTTAATTTTTATATTCACAGTACAACTGCCACTAATCTTTTTGCCTTATAGCTGAGACCTGAAGCATTTATTTCATTTTGAATGTTGGAAAAACCTTATTGCATACACAAGAATAAAATAATTGACCTATTTGGATGCTAATTACACTTAAGAGTCTTGGTTCTCTAAAGACAGAAATTCAGTCTTGGCCATGAATTGGTAACTAACTTACTGGGATGTGGCTATGAGCATAAATGAAGACATCAGGGAAGAAAGAAAAGCCATTAAAAGATGACAGCATATGAGAGACCAAAGAATGAAATATGTTCACATAACATCGATTTCCTTTGTGGTCCAAAATAAGTAATAACAGAGATATGATTACCAATGTACTGGGATCCTGGTCTTCTGGTATCTCCAAAGATCAGGAGTTACTGGTATAAACATGTAAGAGCATCATAGATGGGCATCTTACTGTGTCTGGAATTAAAAAGAAATTTTTTTTTCTCTTATTTCTTATCTGTAAGCTGCTAGAATTGCAGTTTGGTCCTTTCTACCTGTCTGAAGCTCAAAAAAGGTCCCTATTTATTCAGCAGCCAGGATGCTAGATGTTTTCTTGTTGACAAGAGACCCTAGGTTATGCCTTTTATGCTGACGAGCCTCAGTTTTTTGTCTGGGATTTCTACTGTTTGTGAATAAAACAGGTATCATAGTTGAGAGTCTCTCAGCAGTAAGAAAGCCAGATCCATGGAAGACTTGGAAAAAAAAGACAAAAACCCCATGAAGCTGGACTCTTGGTTCTGTGGTCCAGAGCATAAGAGGAGAGGGAGAATCGTTGGTGCAGGATGAGTACTGAAAGTTCTGTAGCTAAAGGAGTGAATCCCTGATTTCTTTTTTCCACATTTCATGGGATAAGTTTTCTGATTGCATTTGGATAAGCGAAAACATTTTCCAATACATATATCCAACAATATAAAAAATTCAGAGACCCCTAGTTCAAAATAATGAGAAAAGTAGATGTCATTAAGAAAACACTACGAAAGATGAGAAAGCCTTTGAAATAAACTTTAAAGAGACAATGCTATAGTAAAATAAATAGTTTGGGCCATTTAAAGAATCACTGGAAAAGGTATCAGCAAAAGCAAGTTTAATATACATTTGCAAAAACATGACAAAGTTTGATGGCAAGGTTCACTCTACTACTTACTACATGGATGTAACATACACAGGAACATCAAATTAGGATCTATTTAGAATAATTTATGCATAGAGTGGGGGTGAAAAAGGAGTAAAGGTCTAAGAGGAAAACCCTCCATTGAGTTACAAGTTTCAGAGAGAGCCCACTTGTGTTTTCTAACTCCTGACAGAGTCCAGTTGCAACTGAATCCAAGTCCCAGATTTGGTCGTTTATGCTAAGGATTTTATAGGCAAATGAAAAGGGTAGAGAAGACCCTCCTTTTGGGTCATGAGGTTCAGAAAGAACCACCTTGCTTTCTAAACTCTTTCCAAGAGAGGATTCTAGTTGTGGCTGGTTCCAGTCTTACTCCCAGACTTGGTAAGCAGTTAATATCTAAAGGACTAGAGCAGCAGTTTATCACTGCCTAATTTATAAGGAGGTTCAATAGCATTTACTGCAATTATAACAGTGAATTACGAAAATTACTACTACAAGAATTAATACAAGAATTATTACTACAATTATAACAGTCAGCTATATATTCATCATATTTATGCTACACTTGCTGTAAGGCATTTAGATCAATACACACACACACACACACACACACAGAGGAGTATGTACAAAGGCATTCCTGTGAAAAGTTCCCCTCAAGTTTTATTGAAATACTCATGGTAAATGCTTTGGCCTGTCTCGGTGGGCAAAGGGTGAGCATCAAGAAGTGAGGGTATCAGCCCAGGTTCTGTCATCAGCCAACAGTGTTCCGAGTATTGCAAACTGGAGAACTGGCGAGCTCTGAAAGGCACCCCACTCAGAGGGAGACACTGGCCACAGCTCACTGTAGTCCAGGAGAGCTCAAAGCATCTCCCTCAGAACTGCTGCTAATAAGGTCCTGGGTCGGTCATTACTGGAGTTTGCAAAGCAATTGTTTTCAATGCCATGGAAAATTGTTTTTCAAAACTCTAGCGACAATGATACTGCTCCCCTTGGCCTACAGTCCAGATAGAGAAAATTCCAAGTTTGTCATGGAATGACTGATCATCCTTGCTCGCTTTCTTCTCCCTAGGAGTTCCTCATGTGGCCAGTGCCATTCCCACCCTAACTGTGTAATAGTTCATGATGTTTGTCAAGGGACACTTCACCACTCAACTCATTACACAAAGGCCAGTGAGCAGCCTGAGAAACACAGCTTCAGGGAGGGACCAAGTACTTCCTTTGTTACTGTTTCCTCACCAGATCATTAAGAATCATTGAAATCTCTGAGAATGTGTTTAATCAGTTTATTGAGTAGTCACAAATGCTTATTTATGAATAATAAACAAATTCAAGGAAAACAGCTACAAGAAAAGCTGTACTCAAGACTTGAATCTGCAGAAATATATTTGTGTGTCAAACATGAATGGGCTAGGGTTAATTTCTTCCCTTATACTTTGGGAGGGATCAATGATAGGAGAGGGAAGGCAAGTACCACTTGAACCTAGAACAATTTTCCATGGAAGTGTTTTCAGACAGTAAAAAACAGGGAAGAAAAATATCTGGTACAGCCAATTATCTCATACAAACATTGGAGTAACCCAAGCTCATGACATGTCACTGTCTAGTCTATTGACTTCTCTGAAAATGTCCTCTCTGAGCTTCCCTTTTTGGACTAATTATCTTGTGTAGTTCAAGACTAAATATATTTTGACACAGGCATTTGAAATTAGTTCTGCTATCTCTCCAATCACATAGCATGCAGTCTCCTTCTTCCATCTGTAGTGCTCATGTCATTAAATCAAAATGACTGCAGAAGAGCATCTCATAAATTTTCCATTAGTTTTATTCTGTAATAGTAAAAATTTTAAAATTCCAGATATTTGTAGAATAGAAGAACTTCCTTCCCAGATACATAGAGTGTTGGGAAATGTTACTAGAAAGCTATATACAAATAGCCACAGAGAGGGAAAAGTGACAGGTAGAAGGGACTAGGAGGGGATTACAAGACTGTCCTTATCACTGATGAGGGGATGATGCTCTGTGGTCTGAGGCATGCAGTCTGCCTTAGTCACTTTGGCTCCTGACGGTACAGCCACAGCAATGGGTAGCTCCTCTACTTTTCTGTCCCATAACTTCATACTCTTCTTAGTCACAAGAAGTAGTGTGTTCTGTACTTAACCTTGTTATTACTTTCCCAATCTCCATTTGGGAGCTATAATCCATCTTTACTAATATTTATTTTAGCCAGGACTTAACAGGCAGTGCTGACCAGTAAACAGTATTAAGAATCCAGAGGATTAGCCTCTAAATACAAAGTTTCTTCTTGCCCTGAACAAGCAAATCACCAATTCCTATATTTTTCCCTTGCAAAAGCTATCATTTTCATTACCACAGAACTGAATGGAGGCACTTGGAATCTGGGCCTGGGGAGTGAACCCTACAGCACAGCATTTGGAGTAAGATACTAGGAGCAATTCGGTTTGCACAGATAGTGAGTATTGGGATCATTTTTTCATTTCAAATGCATCAAATGTGTCACTGGCAATGTAAGAGTGACTTTATAGCTACTGAACATTACTAATAGCACTGCCTGTGTTTTCATTTAGTATTGCTAAAGCCAGGTACTTTGGGGAAAGGATGAACCTCATGAAAATTCATTAAATGAAACCTTCCCACTTTATCAGAGGCACCCAAAGCTTTAAAGACTCATATTTTCTCTGTTACATTTGTTACTGAGAATTTGAACAAAACTGTTCTCAGTATCAGGATAAACCGTCTTTACTGCCTATAATACTGGAAGACAGTATCCACTTGGTTAAAATGTTCTTAAAGAGAATGAAATGTTGGACCACTTTGTCTTCAACTACAGTTCCATTTGATTACCTGGAGGCAACTTGTTTATAGACAACCAAATAAAACAGGATTTGTGCAGTAAAACAGCACACTGTCTTGGATGAACTATACATTTCTGCTCCTGGCAGTTTCCGCTAATGCTCTGGAAGTCCGAAGAATACCTAAACATAAATTATGTGGCACTTAAATTAGTGTAATTCAAAATATTAATTACTTAATTTAAGAGCTGGATCCAAATATAACTAAAGCCAGTGGGAATTTCCCAAATTAGATTAATAAGGTTTGAATTAGTTTCTAATTTAGTCTCTGATAAATAGTGGGGGTTAAATATAATAAGTTTGCTTGTTATATTTTCCTGTTTCTTCCCAACTCCTCTTTTTCATGTCCACACAAAAGACAACAATAAGACGGTGCAGTTTGTACTTACTATTCATTAGAAAAGAAAAAAATAGTAAGGCTTTATTTGAAAGTCAGTTTTCATGGTAAAATATGAGATCCATATAAATATAATATATATCCCCTAAAAGTCAATATATCTCACAATCCTATTTTATATTAGAAAACTTATCAGAAATTTGTGAAAAAATTTAATTTTTGAAAAAATACTTTGAAAAAGCATCTGAACAGGTAGCAACTTTACAATGATAATGAACTTTGTTCATAAAAGAAATGGCTTTCCACCAAATTTTCTTATGATAATTTGAAAACAAAAAAGATATAGTTCTCTTAATAAAGAGTCATGACAATTATTTTTAAAAGTCTAGAGAAGTTGCTGTGGTACCCAACATGAGTATCTCAATTGTGACTCTAATAATAATTCGAAATATTACCTACTTGCTGCACGTGTAACAGTGTATTGCCAGCCCTATCTTTGTGGTGTGACATGTAGGTAGAAAGGTGTTACCTTTCCCTGGAGGGTAATGGAAGAGCTGCTGAGACCAATCTTCCAACAGCTTCATTCATACCATGCTGCAGCCTTCTAGGGTTCTGTACCAAGAGGAATATGGGGAAGCCACAGAAAGTTTTTAGTCCCTTTTCTGTTTTCAGGAAAGCACTCAGCATTGTGAGGGTTGAAGAGAGCACAGTGCTTACATCTAATGCTGATTCATGAATTATAACTTTATGAGAACTTCCAGATGATTTAGGTCCACATTTTTTTTATTTTTTAAGCCCACATGCCACTTAAATAGATTAATTATACTGCATAACTCCTGGTGTACAGTTATTTCATGCTTCAGTTGCAGTATATTGGTCCTCGTGGATAAAAGAGACTTCATAAATCCTACTGTGATCTCATTTTTCTCTTTAATATTACCTCTTCTACATATTAATATCATTATTTCGTGGTGATCCCAATTACATGTTTTTAAAAGGTAAAAAGAGCCTGTCATCTTCTTTCATATTAATTTCAGTGTTTAAACACACTTGTGGGTTAGACTTTTTAATTTCATTTGGCTTCCCTGATGCCTAGCAGCTGCCTCTTGTTTTGCCTTTCTTCAAAGACACATGAGCGAGTCTGGAAGCTTATTAGGATGCACGGGCTGATGTTTGGCCTGTGAAACCCTGGCTTCAAAAGTAGTTCTCAGGTAGGTATGGTGCTGGGCACAAATGGTATCTATGGAATCAAGACTCCCCTTGTGGCAAGGGTGAGATTTGTAGGTTCTCAGGCTGTAATATGTTTCCACTCATTTCAACATTAAGTGTCTTCTAAACCAGGAAACAAGTTTTGATGATGAATTTCTGATTTTTATTTGGACCAGTATGTAAGAGAACATAGTAAACTCTTCTTCCGTAATGACTGCTAGGATTGTCTAGTAAATCTAGAGGCTAAATGAAGAGGTTTTCCCTGGATAACCCTTAAAACTCTTTCCTGAAACAAACCACAGACAGTTTTAATTAGAGAGATGGAGACAAGAAAACAACGCAGAAAAGACAAGAGAAACCAGAATAATAAAATTAGGGTGCAAAGGGATGTAGATTTATGCTGTAATATGAATCTTTTCAAAAGTACATGAAGTTATATAATAAAGTGAATTATGTCATTAAAAAAGCAGAGATAAATATAGCAAAATCTAGGGTCTTGGAGCACAAAAAATCATATTACTAAAAACAGATGCTTCCTATACAGAGACACAAACATGGAGGAAACATTAATATTAAAATCAAACAGAGAGAAGTACAAGTAAAGATTATTTGAAATAAACAAAGAGTAACTCCACTTTAGCAAGACTTAAAGGAAAAAAAAAAGTCTTGGAGAGTAAGACTCAAGACAATGTATTTCAGCTGTTATTCAGACAAAGATAAGCAAAGAAAAAGAGAATAATTAGGTCTCTAAATTCCACTGAATTTTAAGGAAAGAAAAAAGTTAAGTTTAAACCTCACATATCAAGCTATGAAGCAGAGCAAAATGATATCTAAAATGAAGTCAAAAAAGAGACCACTAAATCTCAAAACTCAGGAGAAAATAAAATTCTCTATCTTAAAAGGATAGATAATTCAGCCAGCAAAGCTCAAGGAAACAGGTGTCTCTACTTTGTATCTCTTAATGAGACAGTGTGCTGGATTGAAAACTGGCAATCTGCATTGTGTTAATTGGTTTTATTGTTAAAAATACCTTTGGCTTGTCTTACAAATAAATATGTCTCACTTTATAAGCCTATATATATGCTATTTAAACTATGCACATGTCCCTTTCCTGTGTGCTCTTTGGAAATGAAGTAGATGGCATTTTCTTCTTCCCTGAAATGTCCTTTGTAGTCCTTTACTGCATGTTCTGTAACTCATCAAAATCATTTAAAGTTCAGACAGTAAAGCAGCAGACTAAGTTCCACCATTTACTAAGGCTGCTACATATAGCAAAGATTTCACTGCAATTAGGGAGTTTTATAAAAAGTTGCTTCTGTTAAAACTGATATGCAATGACACACTCTTCAACCTTCCTTCCCCTCCTCTAACTTCCATGTATCAGAGACATCCATCAAGTCTGAGACAATCCATCAGTTCAGAGACCAAACAAAATAATTTTCTGCCTCCACCAAAAGTTATATGAACAACCGACTACACAAAAAACCTTCAGATTAAAATTATGAATCTTAAGCACAAGTCTTGCAAGAAATAAGTCTTATCTCACAGCCTGAGTAATCCCCAGAGTTCACAAAATTTCCACAGACAAAATAATTTGTTTTCACCTGAGATCAATGAAAATGCAGATTTTTTTCTTACTCTTGGTATTTTACATAATGCAATTCTATCTGTATTTGAAAAGAAAGCTGAAAACCTGACTGGTTTAAAAGATGCAAATTTTTAGGTTTTTGAAACACTTCCTATCAGCAGATTTGCTAGTAAACACATGACCCTGTGTGAGGGGGAAAGAAAAATCATTAAATTAAATAAATAACCCCACCTCGCATTAGTATATACTATTACTAAAAACAATACTTTTATTTCCTTGACTACACAATGGCATATGGTAAGATCATGAGATACAATTTCCTAAGTGCTATATATTAAATGAGGTTTTAGTTTAAATGCAACAAATGGTTTTAGATGTGATTAGCACTTTAGGAATGGGTTTTCCTCAGAATCTATTATTTATATGTTTAGCAAGGACAGACTAGTTTTAATTCTAGTTCAGAGCCTCATAAATATTGAAATTCTGTAGCTGGAATCACAGAAAAATTTAGTATTTTCTTTAGAGAAGATACCTGTTTTAATGAAATTAACCAGAGCCTATTATGTAGACAATACATGTATCTGAAAATATTTTCCTCCTAGCTGGAAGAGGGTAACATTTTGATACGATAATTCATTTTATATCACTTTTATTCTTTTCAGCACTGAAACACTGAGCAGAAATCCACGTACTTTCATCCTTCCCATTACTTACATTTACATTTTGATAAGGGGTTTTTCTTCTGAAAAACTACATAGAGCACTAATAATGCCTTTTAATAGCCTAATAAAAGTTGTAGTAAAGCTGAAAAGTGAAACATAATTTTGGACATGATAAATGCTATCTATTTATGAGATACAAGCATTTACTCAGCTGAGAAAAAAAAACAAGCCTCCCAAGATCTCATTTCTTTCACCTAAGTCTGAAAAGATTTAAATCTTCACGTTTCACTTTTGGGGATGTATGTAGAAACTGAGCTGGGAAGGAAAGGAAGGAACAAAGGGAGATACTCTCTCGCTCATTTCTAAAAAGCAGTAACAGAACAAGACAGCAGAAGCATCATCAGACCCTGGCTCCAAGGATTGCATGCTTTATTTGGCCATTAAGCTACTTATTAGGCATCTATATCACAAAATAATTGTTCTTCAACAGGGGCTAAACTAGCCTGGCCGCATGAGTGAGGGTACAGCTGAGAAACAAAGGAGAAGCTGAGGTGGCCCTTGAACGTCCTTTTTTTTCTGCTGTTATACAAAGTAGCAATTAATTAATTAATGGGAAAGGCAATTTCTATAGTGTTAAGCACACATACAAGTTTGACACCTAAACACTGGGAAATAGTGGTAAGCCTCACCTGAAGACCTTTGGAGATCTTTGTGTCTCCTCATTCCTGGATGGTGGCTGCTCAACAGGGGCTTGGAAAACTCTTGTCGTGACATCTTCAGCGCTTAGAATTAGGCATGACCGTAAGAATCACTGTCGATTATTGGTGCCAGTTGCATCTAAGTCAGCTGGATCTAATGATTTTCCTACTGCAATAGCTCACCCATACCTCAGTTTCTTGGGAGCTGCTTTGCTAACACTGAATTCAATTGTAAGTGGTATTGAAACATCTACTATTTTGTAGCAAATTTTTCAGTAATATACTTCATCTGCTTAACTGATATTGGTAAACAACGCTCATTTTGGACTTGTTTGTTTGGACCAACTTATTATCCTGCAGGAATGAGAATCCCCCAGGTTTTCTATTCCCTTGCCTCAGACAGCTCAGTGAGAAAGTAAGTGTAATTTTTTGGTTGTCCAATGACACATACACTGACACAGATCTTTCAATAGCTCCTCAGTGTGTTTGCCTGGCAGAAAGGAGGGAATAAACATGCTGTGCTCTTAATTTCTCTCTTTTGCTGTCTTCAGTTTCCCAGCAGCAGGACCAAACCTCTGCCTGTCCTTGCCTGTGCACTGTGGAAGCAAAGAGCAAGCATTTTGGTTGGACTTTCATCTACACTTTTGTTATTCCCTTTGTTTGGGTGAATGAGAATGACTAAGTCAGTGAGGATCAGATGCTTGTGGTGTCACTGCAGCATTCAAAGAAATGAACTAAGTGGGGCATCTGAGCTGTTATTAGAATTTCTTATGCCAAAACCACTTCACAAAGGTAGTGAGTGTAGGGCTGAATGGAGCAAGTGTACGCTGCTCATAGTGTCCTCCAAATAATAAGACAAGATACCTAAATGCTAATTTAAAGTCTTAGAAGCACCAACTATTTTGCTTTAAGCCTTGTTCTGTTTGTTGGTTTTCTTTCCAAAACCACTTATTTTCCTGTGTGACAAGGCCTATCAAATTGATTACTCTCTGACAGCAGAGTGACGACTTGCCAGTCAGGCAACAGCAAGTGATTAACTGGCCCTTTTGTCACTCCTGGCATCTGACTTGAAGACGTTCAGGCACTAGGTTTTGATGAGACTTCGAGAAGGCGCAGACTCCAAGCCTGACACATTCAATATGCCATCTCTCATCCAAACAAACTAAATAGTTTGTTTGACAGCTGTGAAACTCTGTCTCAATGGAAGAAATGTGTGTGCCAGGTTATTATTTAACATAGCTATTTTCCTTTCTTTTCACAAATAAGAGGTAAATGACTGAAAGAACCAACAGCCTGAGCTAGTTTTGTATTAGAAGGTTTTCTAATGAGCAAGACAGTGAGATTTGGCTTTTTCGTTTGAATTGGCTTTAAATAAAAATCAAGGGCCAATCGGTATAGGTATGTTTTAACATTTGACAAGAGACATATAATTATCCATGTACACCATAGGCACCTACTCAGAATGTGTAGTTAATTATTCCACAGTTTTCAAAGTGTTTTCTTACTGGAGTGACAGCCCCATAGATTCAGGTACTGAGGGAAACATAAATTACCAGTCATCAAGATTGCTTTTTAGACTTTCCTTGATCTCTGTCTGGCTGACGAACCTTTCTTACTTCTGACTCATCTGTCTCATTTTACTTATTAATGTGAAATGAATTTATTGTTTTGAATAAACAGAGAAAATGGAATCCTGACAAGAACATTTGTTTTCTTGTTTCAGAAAGTGATTTTCTGAATATCTTCCAGTGCTGAAATCCACAACTAAAATATTTTTCACACTATGTCATTTGTGAAGAGCCACCTAAAAGAAAAAAAAAAAAAAGGTTTGTTTTAAAAATTACTTCTCTTTTAGAATTAATAAATGTCAAAATGAAACTAGATATAATAACTTTAATAACTTTAATCGCAGTTATTATTAGGAATTTTCAACACCTAGGCTCTTTCTGTTATACCAGAGGCAACAGTTGCTTACAATACTCAGAAAGTTTGAGATTAAAATTTCGCACCTTTGTGAACAATGGGTTTCATCCTTTTCCATCCCCTTTCTTTAGCCAGACCAACTTTACTGTTGTTTTTTTTACCTATTCTCAAGCACTTCAAATGTATATAGTATCCAAAGGAATTTGTTCTAGTGCATTACTACCTTTACCACTAAAAAGCTTTTCCTGACATCTAAACTGAATATTTCTTGCTGTCATTTAAGAACACTATTTCTTGTTCTGTGCATGATAAAGAACAAATTGTTCCCTTCCTCTCTGCAGCAGTATTTCACGTTCTTAAAGGCTACTGTCACTCTCCTCTACAACCTTATGTCTCCCATATTTTAAACAACCCCATTTAACTTTTTTTCTGTTAGTTTTGATGTTTTCTAGATCTTTGATCATTCACTGGATTGTGCCCAATTGATCAACATCTTCCATGAATCATAGTGTTTAAAGTTGAACAATGACCTTAAGATACAGCTAGACTACACTTTATACATGCTTTTGGTCCATTTATATGCCCTTTCCAAAAATGTCATTGTTTGAGTCAGTCATGTTGTAATCTGTTTTCCCTCAAGGTCTTTTTCTGTAACACTGCTACCAAATGAGACATTTCATAGCTTGTAGTTATGCTACTGATTTCTCACATCAAAATAGAAAAGTTCATATTTGTCTTTACTGAATTCAGTCTTATTTTTTTTCATGCTTTTTTTTTCTAGTTTATCAAGATCCAAAACAGTTCTACTCCATTAAACCTTTCTCCTAAAGTTTCATTTGGCTTAACTACAGCAGGCAGTACAGGAGTCAGTAGACACTGGTAGAAGTTCAGTCCATATGTTCTTTCCTTTGATACTGAGATCAGTTACAGGTTTCATAGCCAACTTCTGAGAGTTTTATCTAGACCATGTGTCCCCAGCTTCCTTAAGAAAATCTCCTATAAAATACTATCACATTAACATCTAAATAATAGCTATCTGTTGCTTCTTTCCTGTTATAGCAAGAAATAAGATTTCTTTGATATGATCTGCTCTCAATAAATCCAGGTTGACTGTTGATCATCTTTGTTTGAAATTAGGTGGTTTATTCATAGTTCAGTTTATGCAAACCATACTTTTCTCTTTGTTCCAGAGAGGTCTGGTTATTTTGTCTCCTATCAGTCATCTAGTATCTCACCACATTTCAAGAACTCTTTACAGTAATCACTAAAACATACTGCTTATGTCACCTCTTTAAATTATATAGGATAATTTCAAAATCTGTTGCTTCCATAGGTGTTCCCTAGACCCCCACCTTTCCTCATTCTAGGCTAAAGTAACATCTTTTTGTCATTAACAGAACTTGCATTAGTAACCTGATTGCAGATGACATTAATTCTTTGAAGACATTGAGGCAAAGAATGTCATTTATCTCTTCACATTCTTGATGCCATTTACAAAAAAAAATCCTTCTCTGTTTAACTGCAGCATAACATTTTCCTATGGTTTATATTACAAAATACATTTCCTACATTTCCTTTTATCACTTATGTTGCCTGTTTTGTTACTTTTTATGTCCTTAGCTAGCTTTTTTGTGCCTTGTACTTCTGATTTTGTCCCATTGTGTTATTACTCTATCATCTTCCCCTCGAATCTGACCTAGTTTCTGCTTCCTGTAAACTTCCCACTTATTTCTCAAGGTCCAAGATGAACCCATTGTTTAGTCAGCCGATAGCTCTCATTGTTATCCTTCCTTTACACTAATTTGTGTTTCTGATTCTACTTCTTTGTGTACTTGTAACTTATGTCTTAGACATGCTCCCCATAGTCCCTTAGGTACTGGATATCTGAGTTAAAAGAACTACCTTCTTGGAAATATCAGAACTTATTTATGTAAAAAAATGCTTTCTGAACAAATCCATAACATGCTTTTTTAAATGTTGAGTGGGTACATATTAATGACAGTCAGGAAAATCATGTCATAAAAGCATAATTTACAGCTATTTTTCTTACTGGATCAGTCATAAAATTCTTCAGCTTGATGATAAAATTTTGATAGTATAGCCCTAATTATTGTTATGAGCAGTATGTATAAATATATATATTCTGAAAAAATTTTAAGCACTGTAAATGCAACCTTACAATATCTTTTTAAAAGTACAGTTTTCCTTGACTAAATATACAGCATCTTTTTGGAATATGTATTGCTACTCTCCCATAAATATTAAATGCAATCCTTGTTCAGACACTCATATTGTACAACTAAAAGTATCATTACAGTGTCACCCACCTGTAGTCTGGATCAGGTGCTATTTAGGAAGGCACTTTGAATCAGTTATAAGACCTATAACATGGTCACGTGTTTTAATATGTATGGAATCAGGAGTCTTTTTATGAATATATTCAGGTACCTCAGTGGCAAATCTATGTCTGTTGGACTCCAACGATAAATTAGCTACATTTTAAATTAATCTATATTATGGGCAACAATAACTAAGAATTAGTAACTTACTTCCAGGAAATGCTCTGGATATTGCTATTGTTAATGAAATATTAGCTTTTCATTTTGAAGTTAATGGAACATTTTACTTACATGTTCAATGCATTCCCAAAAATAAGGTATAAATAATGTTGGATGCTCAGATAAATACTGCTGCTGTTTTCTTAGCACATGGTTTTTGCCTGCTTATACCAGAGAAACCTAAGATACATAGGCCCAATACATGACATAAAACCAAAAATATTCTACTGGAGGATCAGGACCATTTGCACCATTCTGAAAGGCAGGTGCTGCTTACCTGAAGGAGAACTGGAAGCAAACCCAGGAAATCAATAACTGCAGTTAACAGAGAAAGTCTGGGTTAAATAAAGCTTGATTCCAGTCCCTCCAAAATTACTGTCCTCATAGGACACACAGAAGTCTCTGAAAATTTTTGTAAATCAAAGGTTGAGCTTAGGAATAACTAGCAACATACTATTGCCACCATATTCAATCTACAACAGTCACTGCAAAGGGAACAACTTAAAGCATAGGAAAAATATATGTAGAAAGAGATTTCATCTGTCCATGTTTCAGAGAACTGATACAACCTGAAATAATCATTCAAAGAAAGAAAGAGCTTACTGTTGGAGACATTCATAGGCTGCATTCAGCTAACAGAAAAGTGGATACAGGCCTTTCATTTTTGGAACTGCAAAAGTTGTTTGGCATTCATGAGGAAATCCAGTTTTAAACAAGGTATGACTGTAATTGCATTTCAATCTTCTCCTTTTGTAAGGTAAAAAGAAAGGGCTGATTTTTAGGTAAGATGTCAGAGGTTGTTGATTAAGTCAATCATTGTGAAATAGTAAAAGGTCAAGAAAGTACTTCAATTTCATTTAGCTGTAATTCTCAGCACCTAAATTTCACATAAAAGAGATATGTTACCCTTTCTATTTCCTATTTCATAGCACTTTCCACGCAAGTCACCCCAAACCACTCAATCACAAGTTCAGATCTGCTGCGCCCCTGAGGCAGAGTAAAAACGTGGTGAGGCTGTTGCTGGGCTGTGTTGCATGAGTGAAGGATGAATTGTCCAAGGTCCCATGGAAACTGAGTTACTGTGTAACTGCGGTGTTCTCTCCCGTAATCTGTCTATGCTCTCATTTGCAGCCTTAATATTTAGCTTTTGAAGTGTGCCTTATCCTCCAGTAAGCATTTAAGAAAGACCAAGATAGATGACATGCATTTGTTACTGATATTCTTTTACTAGTGATGGGTGATGGCTATTCTCAGGCATTTCTATGTTGCTTTTCTTGAAGAATTTCCCAGGAAGCATGTGAATGTTCAGCCTCGTACTCTTCTTGGCACAAACATGAGTCTTACTTATTTACTCAGAGAGAATATGCAAAAAGATGTTCTTTTTAAGGCGGGGACAGAGGGGAAAAGATTGAATAAAGAAATATCAGTATCAAGAAGAGCAGCTACTTCCTGAACATCTCTAATCTATTATTCAAAAAAAGAGCTTCTTGCAGGCTGACACGACTGGGACACAAGTAAAAGGAGACACTTCAGAAACAAATGAGGGGAAGAGCTTAAACTGTGATAGTCTGTCACTGAGATCTTTGACAAGGGAAGGAATCAAGCTATCAAGACTATCATCAGCCAAGAAATTGGTGTAACTGTAGAAAACGTTGCATCACTACTACCCACACCTGGCTGACAACAGCATCTTCACTAAACGAGATGTCTTAGCTTTAAGGAAACTACAGTGTCTAGCGGCCACAGACAATCTGCCCAGATCACTTAACTGAAATATCAGTGAAGCCCTTTGACAGAGAAAGATGTCTGAGGGCCTAGTGATTCAATCAGTTAATACTCTCCATTTATTTGCTAGCTACAGGTGTAGAATTTTTTTCTACCTTGAGCCTCTCTCCTCTGATCATTACTGACCTTCTATATGTTAGCTTCAATATATTCATGGTTAGTCTATGCTTCTTGGATTTATCACATTCTATCTTTAATATCTTCAAAGCAAAAACATTTTCAAGACCTCAGTTGTTTCCATGATAAGGAATGGAAAGCCAGGCTAGTGAGACTACCTGAAGACTGGATCATTTATTTCTTGGTTATAATGAAGTTCATCTTCCATCTCTTCTCATCAGCTTTATGTTCACACATAAACAAACCTCTTTCTTCAAAATCTCTCACTTATGAAAATAAAAGATGAAGAATTGATTCAAATTTTGCCCATCCCCTTGATATATTTATATCACAAACGCCTCTTTCTAAAACTGTCAATGGGACAATTCATTGAGAGGAGAAAAGACAAATAATTTAGAGACAGAAATTATAAAAGAAGGAAAGGTTTAATAAATGGACAAGTAGATTTTTTTTAAATAAAAAAAAATTCCAAACAAAGAAAACTTAAAAAACTCTGGGTATTTAGATGGATGGACAAGTAATGTTTTCTGGTTGGTGCCATTCCTAGTAAGTAATGTGTCATTTTGACTTAGCCAGTGAACTAGAAAATTTGAAATCTGTTGGAAAATATAAGAGATGAAGCTATATAAATCAGCTGTGAAAGAAAAACCTTTTAAATTTTACTATTAAGATAACACAAGACTTGAATCTGAACTATGTTAGGGAGTTTGTTATTGAAATCTCCTTATCAATTAACCTTCCATTGTGTTGTTCCTTTAGTACATCATGAAAAACACTATGATCTTATTTTCATCTTACTCAATAGTATTACCACAGTGAGCAATATATACAATTTATGCTTTTATTGTCCTCTTTTAATTTTTATTTTCATTTAGTGTGAAAAGCATGCTTCCTCATAGAATTGTAAAATATTCTGCACAAGGTAAGATATATTCAGGCTGTTATGCAGAAGCCTAATAATTGTGAGCATCTATATTTTTACAAAAATGTTAGATACTCTTGTGACAAATTCTCAGTATTTCCTGAAAATACAACTCCTTTAAGGTCACCAAATTCAAATCTTTAGAGCTAGGAAGGGTATAGAATGCTATTGAGAAGCATTAGCAAAACCTGTATGTATCCAAAGGACATGATTTAGAGATTAGAGGATCATAGACAGTGTTCTTGGCCTATGGGATGGAGATGTATCAGCATTTCCTATTCAGTGTATGTGTAACCAATAACATACAGGGAAGTCAGCAACAACAGGAATAGCCAGTGAGAGAGACTTAATGAGGGCACACAGCCAGATCTAGGAACTAGGAAGTACTTAGCCTAATTTCCTTCCACTCATTTGTCAGACATGAGAATCTGCTGTACAAATACTTTAAACAGAACTTGCATTGTGTTTTGGTTCTTATGGGTTGTCACTGGGATGTAACACTTGTGGGTTTGTTGAGGTTATTGATTAAAATATAGGTAATTACACTACTATTTGTTTAGAGCATTTTTGTCTCAAGCACGGAATGAATTTTGGTATCTAATAAAATTAGTGTTGCCTAAAGGCAAGTAGAGTAAATAGATGAAAAGCACAAAGATGTCTGAATTAGGCTTCATTTGATGTGCTTTCTAGACTACAAACAGTTGTTTTCATTGCAAACTATTCTTTATGAAATCAGTCACCCTCACTGTCTTATCTTTACCCTTCTAGAGTGGTAAAGTAATACACCAATGTTGTATCAGTGAATGTTATGACTTGTTGAGCTCAATACTATCTTGTTCAGCACAAGGTGACAATAATTATATTTACTAATGAGTCACCACTATCCACAAGAGACAGTTCCTGTGTAAATGCTGAGACTATTGTTGATACTATTGCTACTCAGGAAATTTGTTGGTGGCAAAGAAATTCTGTCTTCAAGAAGCCTCTTAGACATTACAGGTCCAATGTTTTAATCATTTCAATTCCAAGAATTGTTTTTTGCTTGGGATACCAAGTTCATCTGTATTATTATTTTACTCTGGATTCTTACCTAGAGTGAAAACTACTGTCTGAGATTGTGATTATAAACCAATAACCTACAAGTTTACATACTTGCATCTTCTCCCCATTTCCCTAATGTCCCTAAGAAGTCTCTTGCTTGCTTGCCTTTCCTTTCTTTCTCTCTTTCTCTCTTTCTTTCTTTCTCTTTCTCTTTCTCTTTCTCTTTCTCTTTCTCTCTTTCTCTTTCTCTTTCTCTTTCTCTTTCTCTTTCTCTTTCTCTTTCTCTTTCTCTTTCTCTTTCTCTTT
>VXAY01002711.1:182436-405798 GCA_013399855.1 Oxyruncus cristatus | reverse complement strand
TCTTTCTTTCTTTCTTTCTTTCTTTCTTTCTTTCTTTCTTTCTTTCTTTCTTTCTTTCTTTCTTTCTTTCTTTCTTTCTTTCTTTCTTTCTTTCTTTCTTTCTTTCTTTCTTTCTTTCTTTCCTTCCTTCCTTCCCTTCCTTCCTTCCTTCCTTCCCTTCCTTCCTTCCTTCCTTCCTTCCTTCCTTCCTTCCTTCCGTCCGTCCGTCCGTCCGTCCGTCCGTCCATTACATTTCCTTGTGCATCTGTCCTATGCAGAACTTCTTGAGATCTTGTCAGACACAGCGTCCTTCTGAACAGGTCTTTCATCACATCTATCTTTAACATCTGCACTTGTAATAGATTCCACCACAAGCCTGACACACCACTTGTTTTAAGGGCCAAAAATCACACTGTAGCTGGGAAAGGTTTTGACACAAGTGTGTCAAATGGCCTTTAAAGGAGCTTCCAGGATTCCTGTGGTGGAAAAAAACACAAAACAAAGCTCTTCTGACTGTCAGTCATATTTGTCCAAGCATCCATACTCCCTCTCATCTTAGCACAGAAATGGCATGAAAAACAGAGCAATGACCAGGTTACATATTTGTATCCAATAATATGTGTAAAAATCTGTCCACATTTTTTTCTTTTTTTTTATAAAGGTTGAAATCGGTTGATGAGCACTCACATTTTCTGTTATCCTTATCTGTACTGAAATATCAAAATGTTCCATAGATCTTCTCAGATTGGAAATAAAGAAAGAGGATATTTAATTTGTCTAGTTAGGTATAATATACAATATTCACATATGCCAATAAATAATCTGTGGAAGATTTTCAATCATGTTTGCCCATTAAGCATATAATTGTTATAATTCCCACTGAAAGTAGTGTCTTGTGTTTCTTAATGAAGGCATACTGGTTTTTCCCTGTAAATGACAACCATCTCATCAAATAATAGTAACAAAAAAAATTGTGTGGTAATTTCCTACTTTATCACATGAGAAGCAATGAAATATTCATTATTGAGGAGTGTGACACCAAAATTACATTAAATGACCTGTGAAGCATCGGGCTTACTGTGGTACTGTGCCATCACAACCAAGTTAGTTTAGTTGGCTTCAGCACCGGACAGAAGAAATGCTTTGATCCAAGTTCCTGACTTTGCCAGAAATGAAATTGTGTTTTGTGTGCTTTTGTAAGTACAGACAGTGTAAGAAGTTAGGCCAACAATAAAGCAGAGCATATGATTGCCTTTTTGAAAATCTTCTGAGAATTAATAAGGAAAAAGTATGAACTGAATACAAATGTAATTTCTGAAAAGATAATTGTCATTACTGGCTTATTTCATATATCTTCTTCCTCCATGCAACTGTTTGTTTTTTTCACCTCGATGCACAATTTGCTCTTTACTATAGAGTTCCAGCAGAACCAATAGCTTTAAAGTAAAGCATATTTTCTGTTCTTTTTAATCTTACCCTGAGGAACAATCCACATGGAAGCTTAGCTGACTTTGCAGGAGATCATGAAGCAATGAAAAGCATATTTTCCTGGAAGAACCTCTGGCTTGAAAACTGGTGTGACACAGGTGCCTATACTACTGTTATTCTTAAGGGATTATGCAACCTTTAAAACCAGGGGCTGGATAAATACTCGTAGCTGACAGCTAAATGAAAAGGAATTTTAGAATTTTATCCACAGCTCTAAGGAAGATGAACTGTTTATGTGAAGTCATTATATACTCACTAGGGAAACACAAAGGAATTGGGATGCCAACAGTTTTGGGCAGTGTTATAAACACTGAAGAGATAGAAAGAAAAATTTTTGTCTCAAACATTTTCCTTTCCCCAATCAAAAATTTATAGGACGGTTCGTTTTAGTGGGAAGTCTTGACTTAGGCATATTTTGATTAGGAATTTTTTATTTGCATATTTTAATGGGATAATAAATAATTGCTTTATGTAGAAAGCCCACAGATTTTTTTGTACATTTTTTTTTCTTCCTGATTTACATAACACTTCTAGGTAGTGTGTTCCCATTAAAGACAGGAGTGAGATAAAGGGAGACACAGTCAACAGGATATTCATTGTACATTGCTAAAATCTGAAAGCTCTTTTTACACTGTAGAAATAAGTGGGACCTGTGCTGACACAAACTCACTGAAAGCAAGCAATGCTCTCCTTAATGGTGAGAAATCCAATAATAAACATATAAAGCCCTGTGGGGAAAAAACAGTCCCAGTATTTGCAGTTAGATCTTGATCCTTACATTCTACAAGTTAAACTGTGCTAGAAAAAGGTGGAATACTCTTCAATAGTGTTTCTCAGTTGTGCTGATGTAAAAATCCATGTATTTGGAAGAACATACAGTACTACAGCATGGTTATAGGGGAAACACTGGAAATCATAAATTTAAAAGCTGTACTACTGCAGACTTCAAAGTCCTTTTGGTTGGATGCCTGAAATGGGACAGCTACTTAATACCAACTTGTACCTAAAAGCAACAGCTTTGTAATTATGTGGTTGCTTTGGGTAATGGAGGCCTGAACCCAATGGCCTGGGACTGCTCTTGATTTAGTACTAGTTTTGAAGTTGAAAAGTCATTTTTGTGCTGATTATTCTCCAGTTCTTCTTTCTGGAGCCAGCAGATGTAGAAAACAGTAGTCCGAACTTTGTCCATCATGATATTCTGAGAACTGACTCAACTGGAAAAGAGCTGGCATGAGAAGTTCGTAAATCTCATGTGAATTAAGTTTTTCAAATACATTCAATATAAATCCTTAATTTCCAAGTCTTCTTTGATATACACGTTTAGTAGAAAGTTTCACCTTAATTGGAGGTTTTTGTGGTTTAAACTGTTACATGTTCTTTTTTTTTTTTTTTTTACTTGAATACTTCATTTAAATAATAAATCCAAAGACTTTTCCTTTGGTTTTAAGTTTCCAATAACCAAGTGAAAAATAGATGTCAGGTTCTAAATAGTTATTTGATTTATTCTTTTTTTCTTAGCTCTTTTAAAAATTAGTTTGTATGCTATATTACAAAATTAATCTATTTCCAGAAAAAAAAAATTAAATTGATTAAAATGAAACTAAGCATGATTTTTTTTCTTCCTTTAGACTAGAGAAAAATCAGATTTCATTTTGCTGATTAATTTTCTCTATGTATTTACATTTGACAGCCAAAAAGAAAGTCTTAAAATAAGATGTGCACCTCTCCACATCAATATACACCCTTCCCATTTTCTCTGCATATAAGGAGATGTAATGATCTTATGGTAAAATCTGATTTAAGACCTTTAAGTAAATCCTCTTTATTTCCGGTAGTTGTCAAAAGTTCAAATTTTAGGAATTCTTAGGATAATAATAAAAATTATAAGGAAAACGTCTATATATGTGCCCACATTTTGAATACTGGATGGAGACGGAAAATGAAAGAGAAAAGATGGAGAAATAAATAATGATGGCAAGCCATGAGGGGGGATTTCACTTACAATGAGTGATAAAATGAAGATTTATTCTGGTTAAGTAAATACTGCACAGTTTGGGACGAACAGTTCAGGCTAGGAACTGCTGCCAGTAAATGATGTGAGTCTTGATCTTATTTTGAGTGTCAGGTCCCTCCAAAGGGTCTTCTCATATCCTTGTTCCTCTGTGGCAACATGTCTGTGCACCAGCAGGAACATGGACCTGTTCTAATTGTTGCTTGAATTGTAGACTGCATTGCTTATCACACTGCTGGCTAGAAGGACAGTATGCAATTATGAGGGCAAGCAGAAGTAAAAAAAGGTTGTGAAAGCTCCTTTACCGGATAATATACCTTGATGTCAGACTTCCAGTCAAATGTGAAATCCATATACAGTTGTATTCATTTCTCTTCATCCTTTCTGGAAGCCAACAAGCACTTTGTGTTTTCTGAGGCCTCTGAGGGAAAGTTTCATGGAATGTTGAATATCCGTAATGTCAGTTTTTCAGATGAAATGTTCCCAATCTAAAGGTTAGGCTCAGGCATTAAGATGAGGTGATCACCTGATCTTTTCAGGTTGCTAAATATGGGGAAAGGATTGGGGAGAAAAGATGTTTCTCCAGCAAGCTGCAGAGATCTCTCCCCATATATTCATGGCACAGGGATACAACATAATCAAGAGCTTGATGAGTTTCCAGGGATCTAATAAAGCATAATACAATTATATTACAATAAAAACACCTGAATAAAATAAATAATTAGAATATTACCCATGAATTATCTTCTGTATTTAAACTGAAAAATTATCTTAGAATTTCAGCAATTAAGTATTTTTTTCCTTGAAAAAGTGTTGCTCATCTGTCAGTCTTTAAATTCATGTGACTTTTCTGCTGTTTTGCACAATGACGCATATAATTAGTGCTAATATCAGTTTTACAGTTGCTTTTCAGAATTCTTCCATTCAATGAAATACCGGTAAGGAAACAAGAAAAAAATCCCTATGAATTAAACAAAAATGGAGAAGTAAGATTTGTAAGGAAAGTTAAACTGAGAAAGAGTTTCTGCTTACGTTGAAATATAGCAGAGATGGTTTGTTCTGTTCTAGTAAAGATAGCAAGAAGGTCAACCTAGTAGTCATAAATAAATATAGAATCAGCATCCAGAGAGATAAAGAAACAGTGAGTCAAGGAGAGTTTTGCAAGCCCCTAACTTGTAGAATATTGAAATTAGATGTCGAAATCTAATTAATATGTATGTAGAAATGTTGCAATATCTCACAAAATTTGTACAAAACCCCTGACTTCTCACTCAAACTTTAAAGCTTCTTTGTCCGGTGCGAACTGGAGAGCTCTCCAACGTTGTATGCAATAAATACCTTTGCTGTTTAAAGGCTAAATTCTGTCTCTAAACAGTTTCATTGAGCCTTTTTGGGCATCAAAAGGATATATATCTTTGCTAGGTTGGCTGAAACAAGAGTTCAGATGTTTGAGAGACATGGCAGAATTTAATGAAGAAACTACTAGCCACAGTGGTTTTTTTCTTGATTTTTTTTCTTGATTTTTTTTCCCCTCTCTTTTATGTTTGCTACAGGAGGTATAATTTGCTTCAGAAATGTTGCCCTCTTCACATGCTTTAATCTTTACTGTTGTCATAGCACTACTTCTACAAATAATATGTGATTTCTAGTTCAATTTAGAAAAGCTAAGAAATTAGAGAAAAAATAAAACCATGGTTTGTATGCATCCTTCTTTTAAGACTTGACTTATTTGTAAGACATTTAGAAAGACTCCTTTAACTCATATTACCTGAGTTTAATCTTGGATTTCCTGTTGCACCAATGCTGTCATAGTTGACTTTGGAATTTATCATCATCAATGTTCCCATTCGTGATAACTTGACTTTTTTTGTCATATCCTCAATTGCTGGTTTGTTCATGATGGCAACAGAAGCAGTTTTGATTAGGAAATCAAAAACTGTATTATTTCCTGAATTGTCAAATCTCCTGCTGTGTTCTCCGCAATATCCTATTTATTTTTTTGCTTGCTTGACTTTAAAGTAAACACTGCAGTATAAATAGTGGTTCTTTAATAATTAGTTATCAAAAAAATCTGAAACAGTAGTTTACCAACTGTTTATGTAAGAAATCTGGATTGTAGTCTAAACATGTGGTGAAATTCTTCACTTTCATGAATAATATAAGTACATTGTCAGTTAAGGGCTCCTGTTTATCAGTAAAATGTTTTGGAATATTTATACACTGCTTTTTGTTTCAGTAAGATCTTAAAAACTGTTATAACATCAGACAGACAATCTAGTACATTATCTGTAGTGAGATTTTTTTTTAGAGCACATTATTCTAAGACACTTTGTCATGCTTTGTCAATTTAATTCTTCTCTCCATAAAACCTTCTCATTTATAGTAGCATGAGAAAGGTAATTTTTGTTATTTGTTCTGTACATATAACAAGTCAGGTTTTGTTAGGCATTGGTGGACCTATTTTTTCCCCTTTCTGGCATTTCTGCAATATTATATAATATATAAATAACATGTATTTTCTGATTTTTTTCCCAGCATTACTTTTAGAATGCAGGTGGTCGTGGCGGGGGGAAAGCAGGGTTCTGCAGAGCAGCTTCTTTGTAAGCAGGAAGTTGCACATTTCTCACAACAGGACATCTGGTATAAGGGAACTTTATTTATTTAATTTTCTTTATTTTGAAAATGTGACATTGTTCAGTGGTCAAAACAGACAGCTCCACGGTTCCCTCAGGCTCTTTTCTGTGCTATGGATGGATATTTCTAAGGTTTCTAGTCTTTGTGGCTGGAAGAACGACTTCAGCCACCAAATATACCAACAATGGCAAGACGGATATATTGGGAAGTAAGCTGTGTGGTTTGCAGTTATCTGAAAGACAAAGAATTTGGTTCTAAATCAAACCACAACACCTCAGTGCAAGCACAGTTAGTAGCTGCACTACCAGTTGCTGCAAGAAGTGAATTCTGCTGCTCTGAGACAACTGGAGAAACTTGAGTACTTGAGTACTGTTGAAGCTTGCTTTCGCTTATTTTTTCTTTTACTTAGTAAATTGAAACAGCAGGGGACTTCCACTATAATGTCATAAATATACTGTAATCTCAGTTTAATTATATATCCATTCAATACACATAGGTTATTTTGGAGGAAAAACTATTAGTCTGTTTCCCAGTATTTCCTATTTTCAATGCCTTTTCAAAGTTCTCTAAATTAAAAAAAAAAAAATAATAATAAAAAATATCTCAAATTGATCTTTTTGCAAATACAGGTCAAAATAAATCTTATGCCTGAGTACATGATATTCAAGCTCATTACTCAGATTTCTCCTTTAGCCATTCACTGGGTAGAGCAGTACCTAATTCGAAGAAGTTATCTACTAAAGACTCAATTTGAGGCAGAAGCCTCCTACATCACAGAATTTTTACATATTTTGCATAACAGGTAGTGTAGTTGAAGAGTCCTTGGCTCTGTTCGTGCTCTGACTTCCCATTCTGATATTGTGAATCTCCATTTCATAATCACAACTTTGTCACTATCACTAACACACTGCATTTAACACATAATAATATCATAATTTTCATAAGTATTAAAATGAAAATCATTATGCTATTTAAGAACTTCTGATAAATATAATCTATAAAATCTACAGCTATAGCAAATAAATTCAGATGGTTCTTCACACTCAAATATTGTTCATACAGAGTAGTCTTGTTTCAGTTAAAGGCTATCTGAAACTCATTAGCTTGTCTTGCAGAACTTTTTGGAAAACATTTTTTTAATATTTCTAAGAATTTGGGGATCAACCATCTCAAACCCGTTTGCCAGCCCCAAATGACTGATTTTTATTGAGCAATATATCAGTTAAAAGATATTAATTGCAAAGATATAAAGTTTTGGTTTTAATCTACAGTTTGATAAAAACAATCTAAGTCTTCCTGAAGAAATGCAGGTGGCTTCAAAAGAAGAGAGTTTGGTGTATTAAAGAACTTTTGACTAGGCAGTTAAGTTGAGGACACTGCTAATACAGCAAAGACACGTCTCTTTATCACTGGAAGGGGAAGAGCCATGGTTCCCCATTAGGAGAGAATGAACTGAATTTTGAGGACAAAATATTAAATAGACTAACTACTGTGGAAGACTTTCAAGACAAATCTGACAATAAACTGTAAAAAACTTTCTTAAGAAATAAAAGAGGGTATGTTCAAAGCCTGAACCCCACGGCCGGGGATTTGTACACATCCTTTGTGTACAAATAATCTTTGTCACAGGAGCAGATTAAAGTTTTTGAGTGAAATGTGTATGTCAGGTCAAGCATAAAGATGATCAAAACAGTTGAGTTGCAAGTGGATAAGGGAACTGAAGTACAAGGTTTTCAGTGTTATAATTGCTACCCTTGTGGTAAAAATGGTAGAACAGAACACTAACTACTGCTAGTCCTGTGACAGCAAAGTCTTTGTATTGGAAAAAGTCTGAAGTGATAGATAAATAAATATTGGTATTTTGATCACTGATGTCAAGGAATTAAAATTAATCTTGATCCTCCTAACAGAATAAATTTTCTACAAAAGAATAAAATTGTCAAGCTTTGTCTTCTCTTGTAAAATATCATAAGAGTTAGCAGAGTCTATATCAGCTTATTTAATCTGTTTTAAGAGCATTCGAAACAGAAAATGAAACGCTGCAGGTATACTGTGTTCAAAGGGCTTGACCTCATTGTACTAACAACAAATCAAGAGAAGTGCCTTTCAGATTATCAGCTGAATTGGTTTTAAGCTATATGAGATCAGAAACATACTTCTGTAATTTAAAGAGGAACATTTTACACTACATGACACCGGAAAAAATTCAGCAATTACCACATCTCATTACCACATGTAAGAAAGAGAGAGGCAAATTAGAGACTGACTAAAATAAAATATCACAGAAGACATGAAAATATATCCTCAATCAGATAGAGGGAAAGAAAATGAGAAAATTGATAAAGCAACAAGAAAAATGGGTTTTAAGAGAGAAAGAGGAAAAAGAAATCTCAGGAGAAACAGTATAAAAGAAAAAATTGAAAGAGAGGGATGAACACCTTATGGTGGATGTGATATAAAATGAATATCAAATTGACCTGTGGTCAGATCTAAGCATCAAAGCAGATGTTCGTTATCCACCCACATCTTAAAATCTATCATCAAGGGCATCTGATGCTGACTCTCCTTGCTACAACTGGTCTGTGATCAAAGGGATTGCTAGCTCCAAGAGAAAGACAGAGCCTTTCATCTCCACGCTCTCACATCATGCTGCCTCTCGTCTTTGCACCAACAGGTGCCATGCCCAGACACCTGACTTCTCACACCGTTCTAATGCCATGAATGTCCCTGTCCTAGATAAAAATAATACTAAAATCTTTCCTGTGAAAGAATTACTTGGGGTAATGGCCTAGTAGTCAAAAAATCAGAGCACTCTATTAGTGTGATTAGAGAGAGAAGAGGGATCAGGGGAAAAAGTCTCAAAAATGGGATGGAGAGCAGCACCAGAAGCCCCGCAGTCTGTGAAGAGTAGAGGCAGAGGGAGCGGAGATGGAAAGCTTTGCTTGATCTGAAGTTTAGAAAATAATTAAATCTTCTGCATGTGAGAATCCAGCAGTTATTGATTCACTGACTACTATATATGCAGAACTCAAAAAATACAAAGATAATTGCTGAGCTTGTGAAATGAAGGCAGAGAGAAAGCTAATGATCCCACAGGTGGAGAAATGTAAATGTAGAAAAACGCTCAGCAAAGAGACACATGGTGAAGCTCAAGGACCAGAGGATCAGAGTGTTCTTTGAAAATGATTGTAAAGAAAGATTTTGGCAATGAAGTAATCCTTGAGTCATAGAATAAGGAATAGATGAATAGATAAAAACAATTATGTAGAAAGAAAATAACAGAGGATGATATCAAGCAGACACAAAGGAATAAATGGACAAAATGAAAATTAGAAGAAGCAAAGCTTGTAAAAGAAGGAAATGGAAATAAGAATGAGGCTCAAATCAAACAACAGACACAGATAAAGCCCAAGTGCTAAAGAATATCTCAAAAATATTTTTTATACAGTATGAGGCCATAAAATTATATACTTCCTTAGAGATGATAAATCACAAGAATATATATATAATTTGCAGAAATTCAGAGTTTATGCCTATCTGGTAACTATTTCTCTCTAGCATCTGGTGTCCATTATGAATAATTTTGCATAGAAGGTATTTTAATTTTTCATCAACTTGAAGTATCTTTGTACCTTGTCTTTGGATCACCAGTAAAATCTTCAGACTATTTAGACTAGTGGAATACAAATATAGACTAATCCACTAATCAGATTACATTAGCAGAAAAATTCCTCTTGGCCTTAATATCTATGCCTGCCCAAACACATAATTGATAATCATACAATCACACATCTTTGGGGAATGTTTCTTTCTACTCTGTTAAATGGGTAAGCTTATATTTTATATTTTTTCCTACATTATGAGTATTGGTATCCATTCTACATTTCCAGCTTGGCTAATGTAATTATGTATGATATTACAATTAGTCACATATATCCTATTAGACAATTATGCACAGTATCTTGTGTCAAGCAGTTTCACTAACTAATTATTTGTGGCACAAAGAGTGTACGTATTTTTATTTCATTAATTTTAATGTGGTTTTATTTCATCTATACTAGTCCCATTCTAGTATTCCATGCCAATACAATATAGGTAACATGAAGCACAAGTAAATTAAAGTAGGAGAAGTCTAGAAATTCTCTAATTTTGAAATAGTCTATAAATTATATCATCTATCAAATCTACACATTCTGCAATTGACTAAAAGAGAGGTTGCAAAAGAGTTAATTTTTACTAGAGAATATAGCCGTCTGAGGTAACAATGTTCTCATCACACTGTAGATATATATAAGTATATGGAAACACATGCGCATAGAATATGTGTACAGAGAGATATATCCAGCGTGTGTATGCATATGTAGTATCTATAATCCCTATGGATGTGCAACTGAAGGGCTTTGCAGACACACCTTTGTGCTTTCAAATGACTCATGGGAAATAACAGTGGCTAACACTGCAAGGGCATTGCTGATGTGTGACTTCGAATAATCTGCATCTGGACCATAAAAACCTGACACAAAACATTTTAGGATAACATTATATATACACGTGTATAGATATATGCACAAGTACCCAAGTGTGTGAATATATCCTTGTAACCCTTGCATACACACTAACCATGAGAAAAACAAGTAGTCAATGGATATGATGATCATTTCCCAGATAGCTCACCCTAGTTGCTTTGATAGAACACAACCAATCAGTGCTGTAATCATAGTTTTTAGTTATAAATAAGATCCCACAGCAAATGGATCCGAAGAAAAGAGAAAAATTCAGAATATTAGAACTAGCCATAGCTCAAACAAGCAGTTTAATGAAGTCTAGAGGGAATTTGCAATGTGCACTCTATGTAAAACCTTTGTATCAGAAACATGGAAAACAAATAATATACAAAAATAATAAAACAGTCAATTACATTGTATTATCTCTATTTTATTCTCCCTCAGAGCTCAAGGCCTCACAAGGGAATCCTGGTTTCATCCTCTCCATTTTACATTTCTCTCCTTCTTACCTCCAGATGGAAAGATCATGCTGATTGTTACACATATGACCAAAAGAATAACAAAGGAAAACCATGGATCCTTTGCCTTGCAATCCAAGTCTCCAGTGCTGTGCATGTGCTGTCTCAATTGTATTCCTTTATTTCCTACATACAGTTAAAAATTTTTGCCAGAGAAAAAGCTTTGTCGCACACATTTAAACTTCCATTCTCATTCTACAGAATCTTTACTATGATCCTTAGGTAGTATGAACTGATTTTAAATTTATTTTAAATGTAGAATATTGTCTTTCACAGGCTACTAAAAAACTAACAAAGGGTAGTAAGGAATTAAAATCAGAATTCAAACATTTATTTGAATAACAGAAGCCTTATTTGACTACAGAAATTATGTCCAAATAATAGCTTCAAGCATTACTTCACCTATGGGAAATACAACAAACATTTTTTTGAAGCCAGCTAATTTTGTGACAAAAGCAGCTTGTATGAGTTTTACATAAAATTGTTTCTATGCCAGTGCTGGTCCATCTGCTTATCCTTTAGAGTGCACTTTTCAAATGAAAACCCAGCAAAGCACTTGTACTTCCCTTTTTGTCTTCTTCAAATCAAGCATATCTCTTTTCTTTCTTGGAGTGTTGTTTTGTTTCATTGTATACAACAGTACTCTAATATTGCTGCTTTTCTGCAAGAACTAATATGCTTTTTCTTTTTCTTTCTTTTTTTTTTTTAATTTAAGATAGAGCTTGTAGAAAATGTAATGTAGGCATGTTACATGTGTTGTTTTATCTATTTTGAATAGATTTAATTGTTGAATGAGTATAGATTCCATAATTCCACTTGTAAATGACCACTGGCACAGGTTGCCCAGAGAGGTTGAAGAGTCTCTGTCCTTAGAGATATTCAAAACCTCATGGGACATCCTGCTCTGGGTGACCCTGGTCTTAGCAAAGGGTGTGGACCAGACAATCTCCAGAGATGCCTTTCCACGTCAGCCCTTCTGTGATATTGTGAACTCTGCCACAGCTGTCCTTGTGTGTCAAAAGCCCAAAGTCTCCCTGGTGCAGCAGACTCACCGGGCACCTTTTGTGTAGCTTTTACAAACATGATAGAGAACCATCCAAATCCATCATCTAGGGGAAAGCGATAGGAAGAAAATGGACAATGAGAGGGAGAGACAGCATGCATATGTAGTTTTTACAGCTGAAATCCAAAGTACTCCTATTTTTTAAATGTGTAATGAACTATGCTCATTATAGAAGGAGCCTGTGCTTGACATCCAGACACCCGTTTTGATGGTGTTAATACTCCTCTGTGACTTTAAACAGGGCTTCTTACCCTTCTGGAGACTGTGCTTTCATGCAGATAAATTCATTCTTTCCAGATAAGGAAGTTTCCTCTGTGCCCCCTTTTCTGGTAAAAGAAGGGCTGAATGAGAAAACACACCAGTAAATTATCCATAAGAGGAGACAGAATAAGTTTGTGGCCCTGCAGCCCCCTCTGACACCAACATAAGCAGCTGCTGGGTGTGGTAAACAGCAGCACTCCCCAGAGGTTTAAAGAAAAAGTACACAGAGATGGAGACACAACTATAATATTTTTAAATAACTATAACATAATAGTTCAGAGTCCTCACTGAAAATTAAAAGCCTATTTTCCTAGATGTTATATAAACTTGTACAAATATACATCTCCTACTTCAAAGCGTCCTATTTATGAAAAGTACTGCACTGATGACAGCTTTGAGACTTAAAATATATTCTTTGCCCCCTTCTCATTTTTCAGCCTTTTCTGGTATAAACTTGCAAATCTTTGAAGAAGAAAGAAAAAAACCTATAAACCAAGCACCCTGCTAAAAAATCACATTGTCAAGAAAACTGTTTTCCCCTTTCCTGATGTTCTGGATGGCTTCGTGTACAGCACAAAATGTCTTCTGCTGGCTTCATTTGAATTAAAATGCACAAAGAGAAGGGGACAAAGAGAGATTTTTCCTACTCTGCTGTGTTTAGCTGTGTCTAAGAGTGACATGGTAATGGAAATGGACATGGTAATTCAAAATATGTCAGAAATAAGTGGCTAATGTTTACTTAGACACTTGCTTGTAAGTATAGTATGTTTACGTTAGAACACAGTTCTGTGCACGTGTGTGCATGTGTCCCAACAACTAGCACTGAAGGTGTGTAACACTGCATAAAACCTTAGAATGTGAAGGAAGTAGTCCAAGAGGTGTGTCATTTTTATCAGTAACAGAATTTGCCTAATTGTGTAAGTATTGCCCAATTAGACGTGACATTTGTTGCACTAGACAACTCTGTAGACAAATAATTACTGAGTCAGTAACATAACTGGCTTCAAGAGAGCACATAGCTCACAGAATTGTAGACAGAGAGGAAATCTGAGATCGTACAGTCCACCTTTTGCACTGTTCTTCATCACACCTCTGGAAAAAGTGTTATGGGATCACCCCTGACAGGCATTTCTCTAAACTCTTCTTACGAACGGTTACTCCACCTACTTCACTACATATCCATATTCATTTTCTTACATCTAAACCAACTCAATGCCAGTGAATTCTGACTCCACCGACTCCATCAATGAGCGGAATAATGGCCTCCCAGTCTTGAATATGACAGACTCTTAATCCAAGAAGAATAAAACTGGAAATCTAAATGCTAAAAAAAAAAAAAAAATCAAGAAAGATCTTGTTAAGCTATAGGGAGAATTGTTGAGGGGGGCTGAATTGTATACATGATGCAGCTGTATACATGCAGAAGCAACAGTAACATGCACAGATGTGTCAAGTATGCTGGGAGTGGTAAGTCAGTGAACATGAGAACTAAAGAATTTCTCTCTAAGGACATACCTGGCTGGAGATCAATGAGACCACTTTCTTTAGAGAAATGGAAAGATAACACAATTCCCCTTAATTCTCTTAGTAAAGAATTCGGGTGTCACTTCTATAGAAAAGTTTCTCATAGCGAGTAGGTGCCATAGTATCTTTTCTGGGCTTTGGCTTAGGTCTTAATTGCCAGGTGTCTCAAAATGGAAGAGATGGTCCTGAGGAAGCAACATGAATTGAGCTTCTCTTGGCTCACCTTGTCCAGTAATCCAAAGACTGCTTCAAAAAGCTTCCCAAAAGAAAGGACTCCTCAAATAGTATGAGATCATCAGAGGTTAGTCATAATTCACATTTTTTCCTGAAAAGGAAAGATTTTCAACAAATTCTGTACTTCATTCTTTGCATTAAATAAGGAAAAGCAGCTTTTCATCAGGATACAGGAAACCACTGAAGACATACTACTTTTCAACTTCAAGTTCTAATTCCAAAGTAACTATATAGGACAATCCTCCTGGCCACCAGAAGAAGATCTAGAGTATACTCATCGTCTGTGACAGCTCATTCTTATTTCAGTGACTTTCTTTCATCACTAGAAATAAATTAAGTGCATTAGTCCTTCTGGGTGAATGAAAAATTAAGGTTAATCCTTTAAAATGAAGGAAAATGTGTATTTTTCTGATCTGCTTATATTGGACGAATTATTTCAGTTTTGAGGATCTTTTCGTTAGAGCTTTGTAATTCATACTTTGTCTTACAGGATGAGTAAATATAGTCAAAAGGTTCCAACAGAACCTTTAAATGTTCAGCAGACCAAGACTGTACTACAACATTAAGGTACAGAATTTACAACTTGTTTAACTTCAGTGAGCAAGGGTAAAGGATGTATCACTCATTAACATGCATGGAAACTCCCAGTTTGGTGCCTTCTGCTGAGTATAATTAATTTCACAATTTAATCAGATTACTTTTAATGAAGTTCACATTTTATAAACTTACCTAGGATAATCATATGCATGTCTTGGTTAGCACAATTACACCAGAAGAAGGATGCTTTATCTACTTTTAACCTTTGCATTTCAATTATTAAGCATAAAATTCAGATTTTGACTACTATGTATTAGCAAGAATTGTAATTGTAAGTAGCAAAGTATGTCTCACAACTGAACCAATATGTCATTGGAATATGCCTCTAAGTCTTGTCACCACAGTTTAATTTCATTTTTCCAAATGAACAGCTTAGTTGGTAATCAAAATGTTACAAAGTAATGAGAATACATTTATTATGTGCCCCCCCTCCAATTTTTCCTATTATAGCATCAGTGTAATTATTGCATGTTGGTCTGTCCTCCCTTGTGCTGTGAATGTGAACATCTGTGCCCTTGAAAACTTGAGCTTAAAGCCCTGACAAACAGGAAGGGCCCTTTCATAAGCCTAAGGGACTTGCTTAAACTAAGGCTCCATTAAGGGACTCTGTCAAGGTAAGGGAAGGAGTCTGGTGCACACATTACTCAGGCCTGTCACTTTGCTGGAGCAGATTAACTTGGAAAAAAAAATGTGGTCATCTGAAGTCATTAGGCCTGTGCAATTTTGTGTGAATAAATATTTCCTGCCAAACAATAAGCACTGATGCTTTATCTTTTATAGTATGAGGGTGGTGAAATTATTATATCCATTTTCCTGAGCATGCAGTTACAATATTGATTTGCTTGTTTTCTCCCAAAGTATTGTTCAGATTTATTATGTAGTAGTATTTCCTTTGAGGAAACAGACTACATAAACCAGTAGGTTTTTCCAGTGTAAGATTTGCACTAAAAATACTAGTTAATGTAAAAGCTTTGAAAGCAGGAGAGGCTGAGGAGCACTTTGTAGTTACCTGAAGAGGGTTGACAGCACAGAGCTCCTTTATGTTTCCGCCTGGGCCTAAATGATATGTCTTTGCTCATTATTTGTTTCTGCACAAGAGCACAACAAATCAGGCAATATGCAGAAAGTATGAACCTTGTCCCAAACACTGTACAGCTCTGAAGAGAAAGATCAAATGTATATTCCTAATACTAATTTTCCATTTAAGTTGATGGTCCAGGAGCTCCGTGCTATTATTAAGATTACCACATTGTTATTACAATTACTCTTGAGATATCCATATTGATCTTGCTATCTGTCTCCATACTTTGCTGTTCCAGGGGATGCATATTGCAGAGAAATACAGCAAATACCTCCATGCAGTTTAACAAGTCAAGGCAAAAGGAATGATTCTATATGTATTTTCCAACTGTAAATGTTCAAAGTGCCTTACAAATAGTGGCAAGAGGTCAATATAGTTTTTGAATAATAATAATAATAATAATAATAATAATAATAATAATAATAATAATAATAATAATAATAATTATTATTATTATTATTATTATTATTATTATTATTATTATTACTTCATAAGTAGTGAAGTTCAGGGTACATAAAATCTCTGCTTCAAAAGATGAGACCTCAATAAAACATTAAGACATTGTATTATAAACAAAGAAATTAGGCTATTGTAAAATAATAAACCTAGTTATTTTAACATAGAAGGACAGCATAGGTGAAGAAGACACAAGCACGAGATCATGCTAATAAGGGGGGTGAAACAACCTCAACTACTATAAACTACTACCATTTATTCTGATCAGCTGAACTGAAAATCTGGAGTAACTAGGTCTTGTGTCAGCATCTCTTGGCTTTTGCTCTGACACAATTGGGAAACAAAGAGGAAGCAGAATGTTTGGGGTTTTTTTACTGTAGCTTCAGAGTTCCTTAAAGAACACCAGAAAAAACAAAACAAAACATTCCATTGGTTGCCTTCCTCCTTAACTGTGGCATCATTTCATAATCAGAACCACTCAACCATGTTCTGCTCATAGAAGCTTCTTTCCTTTGACAAGGAACAATGAAAAGATTTCATGCTACATTAAAATCAGCTCTTGCTTCTAAGTCTTCCCACCTTTACTTTCTTTTATCATTGCTCTTTTTAGTCTCAGTTATTGCGTTATTCCATTTACGAAAAAAAAATAAAAGGAGAGCATGCTTTTCACAAAGTCTTCCAGCTCTTTTATGTGGACAACATTGTAGTAGATTACTGCTCTCAGAGCAAGCGTATTTTTGATCTACTTATAAACCAGCTTCATCCTCCCTACTAACCTCTTTCTGTTCTGCATTTCAAAGCTCAACAAACAGTACCACTGATCAGTTGATATATATTTAACATACATAAAATATATACAATTTTATAATTTTGTAATAAAATATTCATATATATCTTGAAAGGGTTGTGTATATATGTTTCTCTACTAAATAACTATGGGAGTCTCGAAGTTTGCTCTGCCATTTCTGTCTTAATTTTATATGGTGAAACTCATTGTTATTCCCATGGTCTGTTTAAGTCACATTTAACTGATACACAGGTTTTTCTCTTTCCTTCCAAATAAGGAAGACAATTTTCTCAGAAATGTTCATTAAATATAACTGATGAACTTAAACAGTATTTATTATATTATTCAGTCTGAGACTCTTGAAATTAATATTTTTATTTATTTATTCAAGGCACTCAATCTCCATTCATGAATTATTCATTACCTGAAGTAGAATTTAAAATATTAATTTTTGGCTTCGACTGTATAAGTTAAAGGTCAACTGGTCCAAATGGCTTTAAACCTCAATCAGTTTAAACATGAGTGGCTTCAATCTGCTTGAAAACTGAGACGAGGTTGGCTACAGTACAATCTAGAGGTAATATTTATTTCATAATTATAGTTCATGAAAGCAAATCAGATAAGACTGAAAAGTGCATCTCCATTAAAATAAGTCAAATTACATAATTTTTAAATATGAAACTTTCAGATTAGTTTTTACTTTTCTCTTTTGTTTCATTTTTCTTACCTCAGTTCTTTTTCATCTTTTAGTCTTTTTCTATGTTGTTTGCAAGGTAAAGAGAGTAACAGAAATTAAAAAGGAAAGGGAAAACACCGAAACTTTGGAAAAAAAAGTATATTGGCTCATTTTGTTAAATACCAGATTCTTGGCGGGAAGGAGGTTGTTTCTCAGCTTTTCTTGGCAAAACTCTTTGATTACATAAAATCCAAGCATCATTTTAAAATCATCTTAATAAAACCACCAGTGTCCCTGTTTGTCTTGGAACCTGGAAAAAAATATATATGATATCTTTAGATGGAGAGACTTTTGAGAGTGCTTTTGCACACTTCATTGGCAGGCACAGAAGAAAATTTATCATAGAGAATATGGACACAGCACCTCGATATAAGTGTATAACATTCTATCACTAATGCAGGGAAGGATGCATGATATTTTCACCAAACAAATATGAGTAACCTTATACAGAATTACTGTAGCATGTCTAACTGGTGTCTTAGTTACAGGGGCTGGGACCAGTTTATCACTACGTGGGTATAACCAAAACTGTGTATTCTACACCCTCTATGTCATTTCTGACGGACTGCTAATAATGGATCATTTGCAGCAGCTGCCCAGGGCACACCTGACACCTCAGGCTACAAGATGGGTGTTGAAGAAACCCTGAGAGGCAGGAGAGTGTTTCTTTGTCTTCACACCAATGACTCAGCTGTGATAACTCCCCCTGGGGAGGCATTAGCACCTTCACACCCGTCCTGAGGGGTCATCTCTGCTAATGGACCACAGTGGACTGGCATAATAGGCAGCTGCAACGACCTAGACCATCAAAGATTCCAGAAATATTCCATGATTCACCAGAGTTAAATCACCCATTGTGAAACTCCCCGTTCTGGGGGAGGTAGTGGGCGTTCCCACCTGAAACTAAGCATATATAATCTGGGTGTTTGGGGCTTCTGGTACCACTCATTGGATCTGGAGGACCAGAACTCCAACAGGACTGCAACTGCTACTCTTGTCAGGACTGCAATCAATACTTTGACAGAACTCATCAGCCAGACCAACATGTTTCCATTTCCTTTTACTTTATACCCAGGGGGTGCAAAGCTGAGGGACTAATGAACACCATTCTGTTCTTAGGGTGTGGGGTTATTCATCTGGTTTTGTGGGTTAAAACCAGTTTTCTCTGGATCATTGCATTTATTGTAATTTTTTTAGTAAATTGTAACTCTGGCTTGTTATCTCTCTAGGGTCGGATTCATTTCTGCTGCCAGTTTACTTTTAAACCAGCACACCGATGAACAGAAATCCACATATACTACAGATGTTCTTGGGGATAAAAAACCATATTTATATACATTCAAGGAGAAGCTGCTTCCACATGCTGAGATATCTGATTTGTGTCCTTTTAATTGTTCTTGCTAAGCCAGAAAAGTTGTGAGTAGAATAATCACTGAGTGTTCACCTTTTTTCTAGATATATAGAAAAAAAAGGTTAATTGTATTTTTAAAGATTAGTTGTGTTTACTACACAGTCTTTCTCCCCCCATATATTGATTGTATAAGCATTCAGGTGCTTGTTTTAAAGGAAAAACTTCATTGAAGAGATATTTAATAGCCCTATAGACTGTCTATGCATCACAGTACAGTATGGACCAATGTACGACATACATAAAATATAAATATCAGTGCTAATACCAGTGGAAATAATTATACAGAACTAGTGTAAATGTCAAGGCCAGGGTTCTGACACAGGCCAGCTTTGGGGCAATATTACAATAAAGAGCTAGTTTGCCTACTTTTCTCAGTAGATTATTTAACATAATCACTGTAAGAGTTGCCAAAATGTGGGAGGGAGTCCAGGATGAAATAGCAGCAGATTTTTTGACATTATATCTGAAAGCAGTTCTGCTTATGTCCAATTCCCTTCCTTAAACACTTCAAAGAGAAAAAAAGAATTGTGTGGTTTGGGTTATTTTTTGAGGAGAGATGGTTCATTTCTGTGTGTCATATGCAATCCTCACAGGACAGAGAGGAGAACAAGAAGGTTATTAATCACTAGGATAAAATTGTTCTTTAGCAGAAGAGTCTTTAAAACATTCCCATCATTAGAAAAACCAAACAAACAGTGCTTTTGGTTCAATATTTCTGAACAACCTGGTACAGCTGAGATCAGAGGGACTACAATGTTTCTGAGGCAAGTTTTTTGAATGTGCTTAAATTGTCTTAGCATTTCATACCATTTATTTCACTGGGAGTCATATTTTGCTTCCTGACGTATTCCATGACACCTACCAGGAGAACCTTCCTCTTCAAGAAATGCCAGAGAATCTGACATGAACAACAACAACCAATGAGCAGTTGAATGATGTATATGTATATTTTTTTTTTTGTGGCTATGCAATAGCATCATGATCCATAGTGATGGATGATATATTTGTAATATATTTCTCTAGAGACATCCAAAAGGAAGCTAAGTGATATCTGGCTTCCTTCTGTAAGTGGGAGAAAGTAAAAAAAAGAGGAGAAGTTGATGATTTTTCCAAATCAGAGAATCATAAAATTCTTTGGGTTGGAAGGGGCCTTAAAGATGATCCAGTTTAAACACATTGCTATGGACCAGTACACATTTCACTAGACCAGGTTGCTCATAAGCCACATCCAACCTGGCCTTGAACACAGCCAGGGATGTGGGTCCAAAGCTTCTCTGCACAACCTGTTCCAGTGCCTCACCAACCTCAGAGTCAAGATTTTTTTTCTAATATCCAATCTAAACCTAATCTCAGTTTGAAGCCATTCCCCCTTGTCCTGTCACTACATGCCCTTGTGGAAAGTCCCCCTCCATCTTTCTTGTAGTCTCCCTTCAGGTATGGAGGGCTGCAATTAGGTCATCCCGAAGCCTTTTCTTCTTTAGGCTGAACAAACTCAATTTTCCAACCCTTTCTTCCTAGGAGAGCTGCAAAGGAAATAACATTAACTGAACAAGGACTTAGGTTCTATTGGGAGGTAGGAGGTGAGAACTTTGCTCCCATCGTTACTTATGCACACTGCCTGTCTGCTGCCCACCAGACTTTTGACTTTTCTCCCATGGGCTCAATTCTCTTTGATCCACAGTCATGATTTGACCTGGCACAGCTGATTAAAACTCCACTCAAACATCTGCAAAAAACACTAGGCTCCTGAGGAAGCTGTAAGAACATATGGACACAGAAATCAAGCGAGATGAGAAAGACTCTGATGTGGTTCTGTCTCAGACCGTTGAGGGAAGACTCTTAGTGGCTCACTGGTGGAGCTACGTCTGGCTATGGGGAACCGCGCTTTGTGCTGCAGTTGCAGGTGCCCTGCCCACACAGTCTCTTTGTATACAGTGAGTGTTGCACTTAACAAAGGGAACAAAAGGGATTGATTCTGGTGGCTTTCATATTGTTTTCCATGGTGAAGAACTAGCCCATTTGAAATCTAACATTTTGATACACTGGAACCAGGAATATCGTCCCTCTTAACCGTCACCATTTCCTTACAGATGATTTACCCCAGAATGGTCCATAGAATCATAGAATGGCCTGGGTCAGAAGGGACCTTAAGGATCATCTAGTCCTAACTCCCCTGCCATGGACAGGAGCACATTTCACCAGATGAGGCTGCTCAGAGCTCCATCTAACTTGGCCTTAAACACTTTTGGTGATGGGGCATCCACTGTTTATCTGAAAATCTGTTTCAGTGCCTCACCAACCTCACAGTAAAGAATTTTTTCACAATGCCTAATCTAAATCTATATTCTTCCTGCATCTGACTGCATTTTTTTTTTTCCTTTGAAAACAGACTGGCAATGTCTGTCTGGAGTCAAAGCTTTTTAAGTCTGAATATTGCTGATCTCACTGCTGCTCCAGAAGTTTTCCATGCAAGTGCTGCAGAGAGTTGCTTGAGAGCATCCACTTAATTAAGGTAATTGGAATCAGGAGTTATTTATTGCTGCCCACATTGATTTTGTATAGCACACAGATAAATGATAGTGCTGGAGAAAGATGTTATCTGGAAAATTAATTGAACTGTGCAACAAAAAGTCATCTTACTTTTGTACTTTAAAGTGGTGGCCCATTGGTATTCAGACTGCGCATAATCTCATGATATTGTATTAGTTTTGGATACCAAAACTATTTCAGGCTGATTTTTATTATCTTCCTTTACCAATCATTGTACGTGAGGATTAGATATTGCACACATTAACACTTTTTACATATCAATTTGATTTTTGGAAATCTGAGTAAATTGAAATAGCTGAAATAATAAATCATTGGTTATCAAACTGTTGTACTGGAATTGGTACATCAAGAATATTTAGAAAGCATACTGCTGTCCTGCATATCATTCTGGTGACCAAAACAATGTCTAAATAGTACCAAGAAGAAAAATACCAAGAGCCATGACGAGATAATATCGATTTTGTCCTTTCACAATCAATTCAGTCAGTGTTAAACCACTCTACTCAAGACATCCTGCATCTTCCATAGCAGCACTAGTACTGAGGGAACACATTCTGAGAAGCTGAGCAAAAAATCGTGAGTCTACTTTAGCCTAATTTTTGTGCCTTTGATGACGTCAGTGAGCTTATGCAGGATG
The DNA here is from genome assembly GCA_013399855.1 of Oxyruncus cristatus. Lineage (NCBI taxonomy): Eukaryota > Metazoa > Chordata > Aves > Passeriformes > Cotingidae > Oxyruncus > Oxyruncus cristatus. The sequence goes on along the minus strand of VXAY01002711.1, from coordinate 383,326 downwards.
AGAGGAAGAATTGGCCTCGAAAAAGAAGAAAGGTTAAATTTTTGGCTAAAATAAGAGGGAATTAGTTAATACATCAGGAGTAGATTCTCTCATTCTGATCCAGTCCTGAGGATAAAGCTTGTCCATTGTCATTTCAGCAAAGATAAATGAGATGCAGTATGATTTCATTGTTCTTGCATGAGTCTGTCCATCCCATAACCCAATTAGTTTATTCTACTTTTTCTTGATTCATTGGATCCTGGAAATGACCCTGTAAAGTCATTTTATTTTTCTAAAATTCATCATCTTTTCTTAGTGTGTTGACAATATTCTGCAATCTCTTTTGAGCTTCTGTGCAGGCAGAAGTTCCTTGAACTTTTGAATTAATATTATTTATCTTTCCTGATTGCAACAACAACCCCCTTAAAAGCTTCATCATACTTTTTTTAAGATAAATTCAGACAATGTCAGGAGTTTAAATTAATTCTTAGAATTTTTCAAAGAAATAGTTTATTCTTAGAGTGATGTGGCAAGCTGGGCTGAGTGGGATTTCTTCTTCTTGTCTTGTCACGACCTATATGAACCAGAGCTATACGTTTCACCACCAACTGGGGTAAAAATGGACTTGAGTTAATTTCTGAGAAAATAGTGGTAGTTTTCTCAGATTTATTAAGCTAAAAAGTCATATTTTCAGCCTAGTCCTCCACAGATGTATTCTTATTCGAGTGATCCTCAGACTTCTGAGAACCAAGTACCTGCTTTCCGCATAATCTGAGTTCTTTCTCTGATGCTTTATTCTAACACAGCTTCCCAATTATGTGCAGAGCTAAGAGAGGAAGAATGCCCCAGCTAGCTTAACAGATAGATAAACACCCTTGGGGAACCATTTTTTATTCCTAAGCTTCATTACTCATTCTATAATATCCCATTCAGCTGTTAATGGATTAGCAGATTGTGGAAGGCTCCAGTGTTCACAGCTGGGCTTACAAACCAGTTTTTCTAAAACTGCTTATTTTCTTTTTGTCTGAATGTCATTATGTGTTTTGTAGGCCCTTGTAACTCTTTTGTTGATATGGCTAAATATGCATGTGTGTGTATATATGTATGCATATATGTATGTATACATGCATACATATAAAAATATCTTCACATTCTGCTTATATGTACTCAGCCAAGTACTACAGTTTTTCATGACTTACTTGCAACTTGTTGTGTCTGTCAATAGCTGATCGCTGAATTACAAATTTAGTAAAATTACAAGTTTCTGAGCACACATATGATCCTACTGAGATAAAAACTTTATAAAGATTTTAGCCTAGCACTTCCATTAAAAAAGATATCTCACTATAGCTCATCTTGCTTTCTAAGAAATAGCAACATATGCTCCAAGAACAGGCATTTTTGCTCAAAGGAAATTTGCCTAAAATTATTTCTGCTCCTAAGTCTTGCTTTCATCTTCTGCTGCTGCTTCTTCTTCTTCTCCAGTCTTACATCTTAAAAAGTAAATTTTTGTTTCTTTCCTAATGAAAACCTCGAAAAGGTCCAAAAAGAGAATTTGTTTCTAGGGTATCAGACAATAACCATCATTCCATGGGAACCCAAAGACAAGGCATCTTGAGAATATAAAGAACTGTTGTTGTGCTCTCTGAGACTGTTGTGAAATGCCTGTAATAGGGATTGCCTTTGTGAGCCTAGACAATAATTAAAATCATTGTAGACAAAGCACAAACCTGACTTGCTGTGGAAATACAATGGGAGACAGTAGTGTCTAGATCTGCTAGAGAAGCTATGTCACTTACACAGATGTAGGACCCAGAAAGGTACCAAAAGATGCTACAAGCTTCTTCAGGGTGCTGCAGCTGGGTGAAATATCTGCAAGATTTCCTGCTGTTCATTCAATAATGAATCACTTGGAGTGGGATGGAATTTAGACATCCAAAGAGAAGTCTGTTACTTTGAAAAACATCTGCTTTCAACCACTAGTAATCAGAATCCATCACTGCCTTGCTACTTTTCAGAGCTATAACCTAAAATTGCACTGATGTGAATGCATCAAAACAGCTTCTGTCTTAACTAGACAGAGCTTTCCGTATCAAAGCAGCATCCAGAAACAAGATATACCACTGGAAAAATCATTTTTGGAAGCTCAATCCAGCAAGAAAGTGCATGTATCACAGACTGCTCTTCCCGTTATCACTTTCAAAAAGTTATCTGAAGGAGGGAGTTGGGGGTGTAGTGTAACATTTCTTTTTCTGTGATAGCCTCGTGGCTGAAGCGCTCCTGAGGGAGTTTGAGTGCTTGATTCACTTTTCTTCCTATGAAGTTCAGTTCATGGATGCAGACACTCCTCAGGAGCCGAACCATGACTTCTAAACTGAGGTTCTGTGCCTGCTACCATCATTCTTACAACATATTGTGAGGAAGTGGCAGGAGAATTAGAATAAGACTATAACTCCTGAGTCCAGTATTTTTGCAAATAAATGCTTAGATATAAAACAAAGATGTCAGAATACTGAGCTGTAATAAAATACAAAGAAAGGGCCGTTGTGTACTGAAATCCTTCTTTAAAACAGAAAAACTCACGCAGTTTCCCTAGGTTAAAACCTGCCCATGGAGTATCATTTGTCCCAGAGAACCCCAGAGTAACAACTGGCAAAAGTAATTGAGTTGAATCTATTTATTTAAGCATCTGATTGTCAATTCCAGCTAAGGTTAGAAAGAAGCAAGGTATCCCCTAAGACTGATACCATCCCAAGAGTTTATAGGTCTGTCAAAGCAATGATAGGCATATGGCTGAGTGGCACCTGGAAATCTTGCAGACTTCAAGTGCCACGGGGAAGAGCTCAGGGGACAGTGACAGCAATTAATTTTTTTGCCATCTTATGTTCACACTCTGCAGTCAGCTAAGATTATGTTTTGTTTTGTTGGTTGCTTTGTTTGGTTTTTTTTGTTCATTTTATCTTCTATTTACAAACTTCAGTGTCAAAATACATTCTGCATAACTGACACTGAAATTATTTGTCCTGGGATTTGAATTGGCAAGTACCAGAATCACTGGGCCAGAACTGCCTACAATGCATGTTCTTTGCCCAATAAATAGCAGCAGATGCTCATCTACAATAAAATAACTAGAGCATTACACTACATGAAATATATTGAACTGCACAAAATATGAGATATTTTCAGATTTTTATTAGGACAATTACTTCCTCTTTGCAAATAAACATATTCAGGAATGAAATTTTACTTAGAAGAAATCTTTAAATTATTGGGTAACTAGATTCTTTCCACTTCTATAATGCTTTTTAGCCTATCATTTATCTTAAAATCATTTCATATTAGTTGAATAATGTCCATAATACTTTCCTAATACAGCATTGTTCCAAACTTACAAATGAGCTACTTCATACACAGAGACTTTTAAAGCAACATTTCCAAAATTTTCTTCCTAAAATCAGATTGCCAACATGTGGGTTTGAGTAGTTAGCAACCCATTTCAATACTATCTGAATACATATCAAATGTCATTCAATTCAATTATAACTTCAGTTCAGTTGCTCTAAAACTCAGGACACATTTTGCAATGAAGGAATTTGAATCAGAAAAGTGAAATGAAGCACAGTGTTCCTAACATCTACCTAGGCTCCTAATCTAATTGCCACATTAAAATTAGCTAAAATCCACCCAAAAAACTAAAAAAACCCCACCCTTCTCTCCTGAATACTTTACACTCCTCTTGAGCGAGATTATATTTTTCTCTTCCATATTCTTTTGCTACATGACATCCTGTTCCCAAAGAGATGTTCATCATTGTTCATGCAAGAAATAGTGATGCTGAAGCAGTATTACTGTCCTAAGTATTGGGTCACTGCATTTTGTTACTTTTTCCTAGCAGATATTTACTTAACGAGAAAAGCATCAAAAGAGGATCATTATTAGCTGGTTTCCAAACACCCTTCAGATGCTGGAGGTCATTTCCCCTGGAAGTCAATGTTATTAACTGTGACACTGCCAAACACCGGTGTGCCACATCTGCAGCACAGCAGAAGGATGCACCAGTGGTGCCCACACCTGACAGCCCACAGCAGGGATCTGTACATACTGGCCCTCGATGAAAGACCCCATGCATATCACAGTATTATGATAATGCAGCTTTAGTTTCAAGCAAGAAAATGAGATTTTGAGCACAGAATATGTAGGAAGTGCCAATAATTTGAATAGTTCTCCACCTGGTCAAGCTCTGAAGCCAAGGAGCCAGAAGTGAGTTTTCCCTTGTGCCTTGCCTTGGTTGATCCCTTGTCACTCACACCAAAAGCAGGTGTCACACCTGGCAATAGCCCTTTCTACCCAGCACTCTGCACAGCACAGCTAGCAGCAACCATCCAGCTGGAAGAGATAAAACACAGGACGATTTTATATATTCTTTCATTTGCAAGCCTGAATCTCTTTGCTCTTTCCCTGAGACAATGAACGAGACAAACCCTCTGCTCTTTGGTGTTTGCAACCTGGGAGATGTGCTAAGACTGTGGAGCCCATAGGACATAGCCCTTCTACCTTCTATCAGCTCTCTAAGTGAATCTGTCACTGTTCATTAAATCAGCTACTCACGGCAAACAAGTCCCTGCTCTGAGGTACCCACTGGTTATAACTAGGCAAAAGCAGCAGCTTCAGACAAGTGTGGTAGAGCCGGTAAACCCAAACTGGTACAGATTACATCCCAGACCCTTTCCAAGCAGGATATCTGGACCTTTTGCAAAGCTTATTCAACTGGTGCAGTCGCAGTCAAAGAAATTTGTTACCAAATACTTTTGTCTCAGGACACTGAAAGGCTTTGTTCCTTTCCTAAGCTTACACAGAGACATAAATGTGTAAGCAAATATAGCACTTAAACCAGATATAAATAAAAATGTATATTAATTTGCTTCTCTTTTGTGTGAAATTTAACTATATTAATCTTCAAATGTCACAAGTCTTCCCCCAGAACCAGATTAAAACCAGCTTTTAGTTATACCATAGCATGGGCTTTTTAGCAGCCAGAAGCACATTACCAAAGCAACAGAAAGTTTTACGTAACAGACCTATTCAGCCTTTTGTGTAGAATTAAAACTAGTTAAATACATCTAAAGAAACATCATAGAGGTAGAAAGAAACACAAATGACAAAAAGGGCAGATATAGCAAACCAGGCAAGCTGTCTTACAAGTCACTGCTGAGTCAGCAGAGACAGTTTTGTTATGATTGATAGGACTATCAAACCTGAAAAAAACCCCACATTGCAACATCACTAGGCATTGAACTCAAAGAAAGAGCAGCCTTTCATCAGAGCATAGGCATTTCTACTGCCTGTCCATTTTCTAGTGGAAGCCACAGGCCATTCCTTACAGTTCACAAGTTGAATTAACAAACTGAGCATAACTCTATTTGTTTCAAACCAAGGCAGATTTTGAAAGCCAAAATAGTTTTCACATGGGGCAATTCCCAAATGATCCAAAGTTTTGTTTTACTTACTGTAAACTATAAACTGGCCTGACCTTTCTGGTTAAGTTGTCTAAAACCAGCAAACTAACCTGCTTTGAAGTTAGAGAAAAAGAAATAGGCTTAAATGCTTCTGCTTTGCTTTTGAGAGACTGCTACGCTACTGCCACACACTGCCAAGGTGAAACAACACTTCAGCAAATGAAGTAAATATTGGTGAATAAAAGAAGCTTATGAGAAGCCTTTTTTTTCTCCCCTCCCTTATCTTCTGCTGAGGAAGAAAGGAAAAATTATAGAGCAGAAACACCTCAGGCCAGTTTAAAAATTCTCTGTGTGACTAGAGCAATACAATCCATGCTTCTGCTTTAGTCAATGCTCTAGCCATATGCTATTTTCTCACACTTTGTTTTTCACGTTTCAGAAACTATTCCTCCCTAGCCTTTTGCCATGAGCCAGACAGGAGTGACTCATATGTTCTGGGATTTAAAAGGCTCATTCTGTATGCGTAGTTCGTGCTTACCTGCCAAAAATAAAGCTCCCCCAAGTTTCTTGAGAGATGAGTTGTCTAGTCTCCCTTAATACCCTGGTTTCAATCACAGAATTGGTATTTGCAAGTGTTTTATCTTTCATTTGTTTGGTTTTTAACTTCTTCTTGAACTTCTGAACTTATGCCAAAGTTAAACAGCTGTGTTGTGCCTGCCACCAACTCTGTAGAAGAAGGTAAACCAGGAGGAAGTCAATGCCATAGCTATAAATGGCACCCAGGATGTAAAGAAGTAATGTATAGTTGTTCAGTTTTATTGACACTGGGAGGAACTATGCTTTCAAGGCATTGAATACTATGGTCCTTGCACATAGTTTCCATACTAAGACAATTAGTTAATTGCACCTTACTGCTGGCTCAGAAACAAGAGACATCACTATTTCCCTTAATGCAACAGTGAGAATGAGAAAACACTGGGCCTGACCCAGTGTTTTTAATGTCCTCTTTCCTGAGCCTTGAAACTCCACTCACTGAAACATGAACAGAAATCTTTCCTGTCATGCACTGGTGTGTAGCCCTCAAAAAGGTGTCAGCTGAGATAGCTGGGATATATTCTCTCCTGGGCACACTGAATTTTACTCTGTGTGAGTTGTCAACTGCTTCAGAGTATGAGAATATGTTGTGTGAGAGAAGAAACACATAAGTCAGAGTACAGTCAAAAGGGGACCATAAAAGGCGTTACTTAGCAAAGGAGCACAGGAAGGAAAGTCTTTTGTAGGATCAAAACTAATAAATGTTTGCAGTGGGGAAAATGTAAAGTAGCTCAAAGTTCCACTTCAGGACAGTATTGTCGCGTGTTTATATTTCAGCTAATTTGTTGAAAGACATGCTAAGTATTATCCTCTTTCTCCTACACTGGGAGAGTAGAATGATTGCAACATCTTTAAAATCATTAAGATGGAGTAACCATACACCATGATGTATGTGGAGCACTCTTTCTAGCACATACGTATGCACCTGTTCCTATTAAAAAGCAATATGTTTTTGTACTGGTTCAGGGGCAGAAGTGCAAAGAAATGTTATAGATAAGAATAGAACCTGGTATTTTTAGGATAAAGTCAGCGCAAACTTATTTTTCATTCTGTTCCTGAGATCCTTTTCCCTTCAAAGCGGACCTGACTACTAAGTTCAGTAACCCATTGCACACTCAGTTGTTCACTCACTTATTTTTCTATTGATTTTTTCCAATTAATCTTTTTTTTTAGGAACTTGGCACAATCATTTTGTCCCAGAAAAGTTATTTCTGTGAAGTGGTTTGTGCAAAGATGTTGTCATATAGAAATCAGCAAATGAAAATACTTTACTCCTTTGCCTTAATATCCTCTAGAAATCCTGAAATGGAAGATATGCCAACAGGGGAGCACACTGCTCTGCCACCACTTCTCTCACTGGCAAACTCATTGCTTAGGACACCACACGGGAAGATGATAGTGTTGAAACATATTTTTTGCATATGAGAAGTATTGGTCATGTCCATCCAGTTTCTTAAATTTCTCATAAGCAGCTTCTGAAAGTGAACAGGTAAGTTTCCTTTCTGTTGGTAGACAAAAAGCCCACTGAATTGACATATGAGTCCATGTTGGGTTTCCAGCATTCCTGTAGTCAGCATTACTTCAAAGCCTGAACATACTGGATCTCACTTTAGTGAGGAAGACAGCCTTTTTCATGCCTATTTACATAAATTCAGAACAATATTTTGTGGTTTTCCCTTCAAGTTCAGGCACTGCCATGTGTCAGCTCTTTAATCGAAAGATTCACCCAGTCAACCTTGGTATCACTTGGATGGAAATCTGACACAGTGAAATATATAAACTGCATTTGTTCATATTTAGATTTAGATACTGTTGAAGTCATGACATTTTTAAGTTTAAAAGTTGTATGTTAAGCAATAATATTATAAAAATCTAACCATTAATTAACATTCTGACAATGCTCTCAGTGTAAGAATTAATGCAGTTTTTTATTGTCTGTAGTTTTGAAAGCATTAAACAGAGCTGTCTGACAACTCCATTGTCCTCTTCCACAGGAAAGACACCTGCTAACCCAGCTGTGCCTCATTCTCTTGCTAAAGGACACAGGATTCCAACACATATACTGGACTTCTCCAAGCATCCTTACTATAGGATCTCAGCTCCTTTTCCAGCCAGTATCCAGAGCTTCCTAGGCTATGCCCATGTCACTGAGGGACATAAGTTGGGCTCAAAGGTAAGAATATGGCCTGACTTCAATCACATTGCTTTGGACTATTCCTCATGAGAGCAGTTTGTAAAGGAGAGGGATAGTTGGAGCAGTCCAACAGCAGACACAGACAGGGTGACCTAATTACCATGAAGCATAGATGTTTGTTCTTGCTCTTTTGTCTTCACTTATTTAACACCATAGTTGTATCAGTACATCACACAAACTATACAGCAATGGGCTTCTGGCTAAGGGTTTCCTTCCAGTGTGTGGAGGTTTATTTTAGCATTGTCACCCAATTACCAGTCATCATTCAAACATAAAGTGGCAGGAATTTGCTGAAACGAGATACACCTAAAGTAACAAATAAAGAAGGAGAGAGATTGTTATATAAAATTACTTCCTTTATCTGTCAAATAGAGGGAGAAAGCAGACGTTACAGCCCAAATTTAAAACTGACATTTGGATGTGTTGTTTAAATTATAGATCCTTTCTACTGAAGAGAGTTTATAAGCGTAGAGCTTTCATTACACTGCAGGTACGTCCCAGTGTCTGGTGAGCAAGCACTGTAATGGTCTTAATTTCTTCACTTGTTTTGATCTCTGCATCAACTAAGACAGGTGTCACTTTGTCAGCTTTTTTATCTATCTGTGATTCTCGTCCTACTTCTAAGGAATGCTATAGTTTGTTCTCCAAATGTCTTCATATGCCTTGTGTTGTTCTTAATACAATTGGTTGATGTCTGTTTAGTGGGTTTTTTTCCAGATATTTTTGGCTGTGTAAAGACTCTTTGATGCTTGGCTTAGGAGACAAAATTAAAAAAAAAAAAAAAAAGGAAAAGACAAAAAAAAATATAATTTCTTTTATTGCCTTACCCTGTGTGGAATCTTTGCTGAAGTAAGACTCTCCAGACATATGGTACACCTCAGGGCCCATAAGTTTGTGGCTGTGTTTCCTAACAATTTCAATATACATTAAATAATAGTTCAAAATGTCACTAAACTATGTCAGTTTCTTCACCTAGGCTATTTCTCCCACAGGATTAGAACACACATTACAGTCCATGGAAAAAGATGGCATTGTGATATGGCATGTGCTTTATGCCTATTTAAAATAACATATTCCCAAGATGACCTGGCATACATATGAAAGTTTTCTGTAATTGATTTGATATTAAGCACATCTTTGCACAGATACTTACCTATTACTCTTTGCTTCACCATAGAGTTTTAAAATAGTTCTTAGTTCTAGATTAAGTTCTTGGGCTTGTACTCTTTTTCCCAGAATCACAGAATATGCCAAGCTGGAAGGGACCCACAAGGAACATCGAAGTCCAAAAGCTCCTTGAACTTTGTCAGGCTTGGTGCTATGACCAATTCTCTGAGGAACCTGTTCCAGTGCACAACCACCCTCTGAGTGAAGAACTTTTTTCTAACATCCAACCTAAACTTCCCCTGACACAACTTCAGGCCTCGAGCCCTGTCACTGGTCACCACAGAGAAGAGATCAGTGCCTACCCCTCATCTTCCTCTCATGAGGAAGTTGCAGACTGCAATGAGGTCACCCCTCAGTGTTCTCTTTTTCTTTCTTTTTAAATTTTTCAGTAAATTTTCCTCACAGGTAGCATTGCTGATACTCGCTGCCATCAATTTCCTTATGCTCAGGACTCTGCCATGCCCATTGCTAATTCAACCAGTGTGGCTTCATAAGAAAATATTTTTAGCAAACAATAGAGCACCACAGTTGGATTCCACAGACACTAAAATTACAACTTGTAAACAAATCCACAAGACAAGTATTCCTGCCTTATTTCTGTTTCCTCCTTGTGAGTATTTTAGGAAATGAAAAATGGTAGGAATACTTGCAGGAACAGTGTTTTAATCATATATTAGACTAGGTATAATCTGAAATTTGTATTTGTTATCATGATTATTTATGCTACAGTCTGATAACAGAATGGAAACAAACAATGTGATTTATGTACCCAATGAAGACTAAGTAATCCAGCTCAGATACTTGCAACTTTTTCCTCTCACTTGATTTACAAGCCACAGCTTATTCTTCCACAGGTAATTTTTTTTTTTTTTTTTTTGACTGCAGAGTGCTGTGGATCAGATCATTACTGCCTGATAACAGTCAAGGCAAATGATGAAATTTGTAAAGCCTTCAGGTATGAATTTAAACCATTACTGTTGTATTAGCAGCCTACAAATGTGATTTGAAAAGAATCCCTAAAGATATTCTCTGCTATCAAAAGACATTTCTTTACTCTTTCCTTTAGCTGTCTGTATTAACTTACCAAAAAGAAGGGGATTGAATACAACAGTACCAAAAGGATAAATTTGACTGCCCCTTTTCCTATAATAAGGTAAAATGAAAGCATATTTGCAACACTTATACAACCTTCAGAAATGGGAACTTAGCTCTCATCATTGTTGTGGTGATAGATTATATTTGAAGTAGTCCCAGGACAATTTCTTTTTATCCTTCTTATTCTCAGCTAATTACAGGGAAATGTTCCTGGCTATTCATTTTAAAACACTGCAATAACTCTGTAATGGTAAACATTCACTTTAGAAGGACTCAGAAAATATTTTTTTTATTTCTATAGAAAAGAGTTACTGACATAAAACAATCAAAAGCTCATATATTTTCTCAAAAACGTGTTATACTTTAGTTTCAAAATACTACTGTAATACCTCCTGCATCCTTTCTCTTGACAGGCCATTGTATCTGCTACTGCTCAGTTCTTCTGCCCTTTTGATAAAGAAAGCAACATACCAGTAATAGCAAAGTTTTGCCCCTAGAGAAGGGTGCACTTAGGCACAGCTGACCTGTCTTAGTCAGCTGTCTGCATGATTGAGTGGGGGTCTAGTTCTGGGATTTTTTTTACCCTTAAGAAAGATCAAAGTTATTTACAGGACTGTAACACAGTAACAAACAAAAAAACCCAAAGAAGCAAAAAATCATCCTTTCCCCTCATCCTATACCTCTCAGCCCTAATCAGTTTTGAACCTCCATGGGTTGCACGGAGATAACCTAAATCACCACGGCCTTCTCCACAGATGCCAGGGGAACCTCTACTCTGATGCCAGAAGACCCTTCTCCACCTCCTTCTACTCTGACCTGGGTGCCTGCAGAGCTTTCTCTCATATATTCTCACTCCTTTCTTTCAGATGCTGTGTAGCACTTTCCTATCATCTCCTAAATATGTTATCACAGAGGTACTGTCACCAGCATTAGTCACTGCCTCGCCAGTGTCCACTGGTGGGTCCATTTTGGAGCCATTTGAAACTACCAGTGGCCAACACAGAGGCAGCTCCTAATGTCTTCTTACAGAAGCCACCCCCCACCATTTCCCCCCACCAAAAAAACCTCAAACCAAAACCCTTGCAATGTAAACCAAATATTAAAAAGCAGCTCTTGTCCCCATATGACATGCAGGCTACGGATTTACTCAAAATCATGTGCAGAGAAGGTGTCACAAGTCATCGAATAAGAGCAAAATATCACATCTGGGAAGACAGAGGTTACCAAACCCGCAATTTTTTTGAGAAATCCCTTTGTGTCTTCCTCTCAAAAACATTCCCAGGATCTTTAGGATGAAAAATTCTCAGAATAAAAAAAAAAATAAAATCAGACTTTCATGTTGCCTGCCTTTTATTTTATTGTCAGGTATTCTTTGAGTATATAGAAAATGTTCTGCTCACCCTTTTTCTACTTACTCAACATGACTTGCTTAAAATCTTTCCCATTATATATTTATGTAACTGTCATTTCTTTGTTTTTTCTGCTCCTTTGCCAGTTGTCAGTGCTATATTAAGCTGATGGAGTGAAAATTTCTGGATAATTAGCGTTGGACAACATCGGTTTCACTGCTGAGCGATGATGGACATGTAAAGAGGCATTAAAAGCAGAAGCAAGAAACACAGAGATCATCAGGTGCCTGTTGTGCAAAGGAAACACTTGGGCTCCTCTCCTTGAGGGAAGAGAGGCTGGACAGCACAATGAAATTTTCTGATTTAAAAATGACAAAAAGGAGTTGGCAGGTTTGGCCTGCTTATATCCAGATTTTCTCTCACAGAAAGGCATGGCTGCATTTTGTGGGACTGGGTTCTTCGTTAGATTTAGTATCTGGTCATTTAAAACCCATGTTATGCAGGAAAGTGAACAGCCTTCCAAATAGGACTTTGTTAGCAGTCTTCTTGTCCTCAGTACAGCACATTAGAAATTCTCATCTGAATAGGCACAAATGCATTCTGTGGGTTAAACTGGCATTAGATTAGGACACAGTAAGTTTTGTATCTAGAGCCATATATTTCAGAGGGTTTAATATGAGCACGTGTATTCTGCTTATGTACAAATCTTGTGCTACTCTTTCACTCAAATTCTAGAAAAGACTGCACTAGAAACTTGGTTATTGATATCCTATTAACTAACTATGAATAAACTTTTTTCAGTGAAAATTTCCCTGACAATTTTAACATTGACCATAAATAGATCAAAATATTTGACATAGCTTTGGAATCTGCCTACCAAAAAATTGAAAAATATTTCATACACTTTTAAGTAAGAAGTGGAGACATGTTAGTAATTTTGTTATTGCTTGAAAGACCTCTTGACAATACACAGAATACGTGAAATAAATATTTCGGCCTATTTTTATTCTTCTGCTATTTGTCTTCTCCTTTATTTGTAACACTGAAGTCAGTTGTATAGCAGTATTATCTTTGTTTCTCAGTTTCTGCATTCCTGCTGCTTAATTTTCACATGTAATCATGAAATCTCCCTCTGTAGCAAGAAAACACATTGTGACAAATGTAAGGCTATGGCTTAAAGAAAGGACAAAAAACTACTTCAAAGAAAGATGTGGTTTCAACAGGAAAAAAAAAAAAAGTCTTTAATGACATAGCTGAAACACAAGAATCTCTGGAGAGTATTCAGACACAGTCCAAAACCTTCAAAAGGAAATTATTCAGTTGTGACTAAGTGACTTTTCTTGATCTAATCTGGGTGTACCTCAAAACGATGGAGATGGGTACAGGTCTCATTTTTTGTATTAAATAAAATTGTTCTTCAGTTTCTGCATAGGGATTTTGCACTAAAAGGAAAGAATCTCTTGTCTGCATCCTAGAAAGGGAACAGACTCTCTAAGATTTTGATCTCCATTTTCTTAACTGTGTCTTTAATGATTTGCACTCTAACATTTTCAGCCTGTATCCCTTGTTCAGCCATGAGCGACCTTGTGCTGCTGGGACTGACTCTCTACCTTTACAAATTCAGTTCTTCGACAGATTTTTGAAGACCAAAAGAGAAAGAAAACTGTGTAGCAGTGCAGGATCAGAGGTCAGGAGCATCTCTGACTTACATCCATAGTCTGGCGTTCCTGAAAGCCCAAAGGAGGGTTTTAGCAGTAATGTGAATGTGCATTTTACAGCTAGGAAGATCAGCTCTTTGACACCTCTGTGTAAACTCAGGTGGAAGAGAAATTGCTGTGTCTAAAGAGGCAAGAGCTTCCGTGAAACCAGAGCAATACCCACAAAATCATTTCACTACCACCATGAGGCCCATTTGCATTTGTGCTTTGTAATCCACCTTTGATAAGGGGCACAGTCAACCTGGTTTGGGTTTCTTTAACACTTTGAGGAAATCCCACTGTTTCGACACATCTGTGTAAGAGTTACTGAGTGCAAGTTTGAGAATACTGGAAGCGGAGAAAAAGGACAAAAGTAAGCTTTAATAGGGCTTGTTAAATCTCTTTAATATACAGAGGTAGCAGTTCTAGATAACTTATCATCCAATAGTCAGAATACCTGAACTGCTCTGCTTAAGACCCTCTTTTAACTGAACACACCATTAAATTGTGAGTTCTGGTTCATGCTGGTTCATGCTGGCTCATAACAGCTTTTATGCCTCCTCCTCAACCCTTCCTGGGTTGCACATGAACAAACTTTCTCTTTTCCTCAACTAGGACTGGTCTTGGATTGTAAAAGGTACAGATGAGCCCTACCTTGCAATGTCATTGTTTATCTTTGTTCCTGATCTAACCTCCTCTCAGTAAGGACAAGGATGGCAGTGTTTACCAAAACTTGATATATTGAAGAGCAGCTCATAAGAGTCACCCAGCTTTTACTCTTCCATGAGAAGTACAGCCAGTCACTTCAAGTATACCCAACAATCTGGGAGGACTTTTTTGTCCATTAAAATACACTGTGAAAAAAAGCATTTTTAAAGGAAATAAAAAAGCACTATGCAAGCAGCCCAAATATTGAAGTGTCACATGGAATCATAGAGTGAGATCTTGAACATAGACAATAGTGGTAATTTTTGGTACCTGAATCTTAAGATTCAGTCTTTTTCTCCATTAATCAGATCAGAAAATAGGATACTCCTAGGCAGGCAGAAAATCAAATTAGTTTTGGACCTTTTATGTATGAGGTCTGACTCTATGAATGTTTTCATATGATAACTTCTCAGAGGATAATCCTACACGCAAAGGCTTTATAGCATCTCTGTATAAAAGCAAACAAACTGAAAGCTTAAAAAAAAAAAGGGAAGAAAGAAAGAAAGAATTCCCTAACTTAACCTTGAGTTTAGAGAGTCAGATAAAGTAATGTTTTGATAAATTGAATGAGAAAATAATATCTTCCTTTTCAATTTCAGGACCACTAATCTCCCTCTATGTACACAGCATATATTTGATTGTCAGAACCAAAATATTTTATGCTAAGGTTAAAAATGAATCTATTAAAAAATACCTAATAAGCCTCACAGGTTTGCCTAACCTTTTTACCCTCCTGTTTTTCATTATCAATCTTTCTCTTGGTTAACAGCTTGAATCATTTGCTTTCCACTGGCTTTCCAGGCTTTTCACTGTTAAAGTATTTTTAAATTTTTTTCTCTAGAGTTGTATCCTTCAACTACATTTTTAATATTGTCAGGATAATATGATTTTGTCCTTGTTTACCCTACCACAAATATCTGTCTCTGTAAGTTCAGATATCTTATAGCTTTGAAGATTATGGTCTTGTCAGACACAAGATAATCTGAACTGCAGTACCAGAATAAGTACTTGAGTCCTATCTATTAAAGGCTGGTTTGTACATGAGAGATGGATATACATAATTCTTCAGAGTAGAAAATAGATTTTATTAAATACTTTTGTAGGTCTTTTAGATCTTTGGCTATAGTAAACTGCTCTAATTGTTTACCCTTATGAACTTGTGGACCTTGACACTTTATCTGTGATAACTTTGGCTCACTATGCTACAGAGCATAAGGCACATGGTTTTAATATTCTCACTGATCAAACAGAGACTGAGGGAATTCAGAATGGCTAGTAACCTTCGACTTTTTAACTTCATAGCTTTTCTTTTTTGTACATCTGACAAGGGAAGATCTGAACAGTGCTTCAAACAGCAAGCCACTTTTCAAATGTGTTTACTTCAAGGAAGGTAAAATATTCCCCTGAAGAATTCAAGTTAATCTCTTAGAATCAGTTTCATAAGTCACAAAAAATTTCATTTAATTGAATTTTTATTTTACTTTTGATACAGAGAATAAAAAAAATCACTCTTAGTATGTGGCTAATTATTGTCTTCTATTTCCTTTCCTTGATAGCATTCATCTTTTATTTTCAGTGTTCAAGCTTCTCTTGTTTGCCACATGGCTATTAAAGACACATGTCTAAGAAACTTTTCCATGAGAAAAACTGCAGTGTAAAAAGCAAATAAACTGTCAAAAAAAAGAAAAAGCTAAACCAATCCAAAACCCATAGGTACTTTTTTTTTCCCAAGAAAAACTTGCTCTGCTTCACAACGTATTTCATACTACCTGGCAAGAGTCTTTTTACTATGATGTATCTAATCCCACTCAGAGTATAACAGAGCACCAAGAGAAAAGTTGTGCAAGGAATTTACTGCGAGTGCATAATCCCAAACTATCTTCTTTAAGCTTCAGGCAGATGAGTTTTATTACTCCTTTGCAGTTTATTTGAAAACTTCTGCTCTTCACTCAGGCTGAATGACTGACATATATTTGCGCAGTTAAACATCTGTCTATAGTCAAAACAATCACAATCGCAATCACAATCACAATTAGGAGCTGGAGCACCTCACTTTGAAACATGCACTGTGTGATGGTTAAAAAGGGTTCAGTATGTAACAGCAATATAATTTATTGACTGTGATCTAGGCAATAGGCTCAGTTGTTATGGTTCTGTAAAAATATGTGTTATGTGGGTGTTACACAACAACTGAGATAGTGTAACAAACTCCTATACTAATCACTAACATGCACTAACTAGCATTAGTAACAATTAGTACAATAGTAGTATAAAATAAAACTATCAATGTGTTATTCTATAACAAGTGAAAGTGTTGACAGGGTAAAATAGACATAGAACATTTTGACTTAATCCTCAGTTCTTGAGATAGCACATGTAGACAAAGGGATTAAAAGCCTACTCGATGGCCCATTAGGTAACTTAATAGAAGCTACCTTGTAACGTAGGACGTCCAGTTATATACTTTGCCCTGAGCTGAACTCAGTCTCTTCAAAGTGGCTGTAATTCACCTTTTGCAGGGACAAGAACACGTTTGAAACAGAATTGCTCTAATTCAAGGATAGAGATTTCCCAAATTCCAACCCAAGGACATTGGGAAGTACCAGTATATCTTGCTAATATGTTCATCTAGTCAGCAAAACAGTCAAAGCTTTAATGAATTCATAACTGCATAACTAATTGCCCCCATGACTGCTGCACTCTACCTATATTTGCTGGTGCTCAGCACAGGGTTGGGAAGTGGGAAGTACTCCTGTATTTACAAATTTTCATCTTAACTTGCCAGGCAAACATTACTTCTCTTTTCATTCCAGACAAATCTCCGAAATTTTCAATATATTTTGCTATTCCATGTTTGGATAGTGGCTTGAAAACTAGAATCTATAACTGGCTTTGAAAAACAGGCTCCAGGGAGCTACTTTCACTTTTTTCATGTAGTGTGACAGGTTACTTAAATCATGCAGCATGAGCTGCATTAAAGGTTTTAAATTCTTGTTGTCTGAAAACTGGCTATTGGTCATACTTTCTTGCAGTATGCACCTAATAAAAATTCCAAAGAAAATTCACATGGATCTCACAGTCTAAGGTCATAAAAACCTATGCTTGAAAGAGTTACTTTAATACACGACTATTAGGTTAGTAATTTATATAAATATTAAACTTCTATTATTTAATATCTTCTATTGCACATATAATAATTGAGCATTACTTGCAATTACTTATACCTTAACCATGCAGAAGGATTTTTTGCCAAGAAACCACTTTTCTGAAGAAAACAAATTCTCTGTGGCAAACGAGATCATTTAGCCTGAAGAATATTCATCAGAGTAGTCATTTCAGATCTGATTGCTGTTATTTGGTTTTGGCCCACTTTTGAGTGGTAAGCCATTTTACTCAACACATATTGCTTCTCTCTTACTACCAGAATTTCTATTTCTTCCTCTTCAATATGAGGTTACTGCTGCATTTGAGATGCCTGTTAACAGATGCAGCTTCATGACAGTGTTGTGTGAACCTCAAAATCAGCACTAAGTCTACGATTCCTTCCTCCTCATGGGCTTAGAGAAACCTCAGAAATCCATGGTTGGACCTCCACTGAAAACCTTAGTCCTGAGACAAGCGTGATGGAGACTGAGATGGGTGCATTGAATCTTGATGCCACCTTTCCCCATGAAGCCTGAACAATCCCTTGGCCAAAGGCACTGCTGCCCACAATCTCCCTGCCCAGGAACACCTACCCCATGGGACAAAAGCTGCTGCACCACTGGAACCACCTGGCCCCTCAAATACACAGAAACACTGGGTGCCAGCTGGCAACAAATATCTCCATGCTTTTTTTCTCACACAGGAACTTACTCATTCACGTCTGGGGCAGATTATCACTGAAAGACTAACCAGTTTCCCACCTGCTTGTTTGCAGCAGGGGTTTCCCCTCCTCGTCAACTAATGTGGATTTCTGTTAAAACAGTCTATTGAGCTCAGCGACACACAAGCAGCCCACCAACACAAAGAGTGGATCCCCCTGGACCCCCTGTTTGTGACTAGACCTCAGGAGAATCCTGATGCCCTGCCCTCAGTATCACCTTTCTGGAATAGTTCCTCTCATCTGTGATTTATGCTATTTCTTCCTGCCAGGTGGAAGTTCTACCTAAAGGTGTACATGCTGAGATGTTATTCACAGAGCAAAATGACCTTTATAATGTTGATAAATTTATAAACTGTCAAAAGTTACTCAGAAGAGTCCTATTACACTTCTTTAGCTGCCCAAGACCTAAACGCAAGAAGCTTCACTTACTTACAGCAGGATAGGGCTTTATAGTGAACTTCAATCACTACTGGGAGAAAAAAAAAAATCATTTCTCTTGATGGGCTAACATTAAACACCCTGACAGATATCAGGTACAGTTTTAAAGAAATAATTTGATGGACAAGTACCAAGGTTGAAATTCCACCCTGCTTTCCTTTATTAGGGCCTTACTTCAGACTCCTTGCCATGCTGCAGGACATTCTGTGCCTGTTTTGATCCACTCTTTTCATCTGTGAATAAGTAGCTGGTATTTTCTATTGAGTCATACATTTGGAAAATATACATATACATATGTATGTATATATATGCCAAATACACTCATTTTTTTAATATCTAAAACCAGCTTTTCATCACATTCTCTAACACTTATTGTGTAAAAACCTTAATAACAGCCAGTCCATTTTTTTTTACTTGAAAAAGAGTAATCAGCAACAATTTCAGATACAGAAAGGTTTATGCACAGCACAAAAAACTAACCATGTGTTTACATCCCAGCCCAGCCAGTGCTTTTATGGAGCACAGGCTATCAATAGAGGAATGCTGGAAAACCTAAACAGTATAACATCATGGCCTTTGTTCTTTTTTCCTAAGTACATGAAAAACGTATAGATCTTGCCTGTCTCCCACACCACAGTCTACGGTCGTATAGTGTGTTGAACAGAAGCCAGGCTGCAGGATAATGATACCATACTGCATTATTGCCATCTGATCCAACCTGCTTTCATTGCATTTGCTTTTACATAGCTGGATTAATGGCTGCATAAAAGAGAGAAGTGAATGGAATCCAGCTTTTTGCACTCTAGTGTACAGATGGGCAAAGAAGTCACTTGTTCTTCTCATTTTATTGCTCTCATCCCTTATTATATCAACCCCAATTCTCATATCACATTGAATTGCACCTCACCCATGAGCCAGCATTGTGCCCTTGTAGCCACTAAGACCACTCATATCCTGGGCTCTATTAGGAAGAGCTATACCAGCAGGTTGAGAAAGGTGATCCTGCCTCTCTATTCAGCCACATCTGGAGTGTTGTGTCCAGTTCTGGTCTCCTCAGTACAAGAGAGACATGGAGCTCCTGGGACAGGTCCAGTGGAGAGATGCAAAACTGATCAAGGGACTGGAGCATTTCCCTTATGAGGAAAGGCTGAGGGAGCTGGGCCTGTTCAGCCTTGAGAAGAGACAACTAATGTCTATAAGTATCTAAGGGTGGGGTGAAAAGAAAATGGCTCATTGTGGTGGTACCACCCAATGGGACAAGAGGCAATGGAAAGAAACTGATGCACAGAAAGTTCCACCTGAATTTGAGGAACAACCTCTTTACTGTGCCATTGACGGAGCACTGGAACAGATTGCCCAGGGACACTGTAGAGTCCCCCTTACCGGAGATATTCAAGAACTGTCTGGACACAATCCTGCGCAATGTGTTCTAAGATGACTCTGCTTGAGCAGGGACTTGAACCAGATGACCAGATGACCATGATCCCTTCCAACCTTACTCATTCTGTGATTCTGTGATTCATTCTGCAACTATTTCCATTGTTCTCAATTAAACCATTTTAAAGAAACATTAAAGTTAAAAGGAAAAAGACAGAAAGAAAGAACTGCAGCTGATAGATGTTAATTTGTTATTTAATATGATTAGAAGGAACTCTGATATTTAATTAATAAGGAATGGGGTGTAAGAATCATGTGCAAAAGAGCTGCATTTTCAATATCAGGAGACTGGTAATTTGCAAGATTTTATTTCTCTACTAGATGATTAATGAAATAAATAGCCATTGTTCTCAAATAATTTTATGGGTCTGATTATATAATGCACCAATTATGAAGACTTTTTACTGAAAGCAATTAGGTACTAAAACTACAAATTTTTCTTCTTACATTTCCTTAAATTAATTTTTCTATGAATGACAGATGTGATATTTGCAAAGTCATGCCCTTCCAAAAATAGATATTTGGGGGCATCTTTTAGAGGGGGAAATGGGTAATATTCTCAGACAAGCTGCCAGCTATCACTGAAGCTACCCACATACCGTCAACATACTACCAGCAGTTTTTCCTTCTAGCTAGTAACACCTCAGTCAAGATGTGTTCACTTTTGTCTCTTGACTTACCTGACTTTTTTTTACACTGTTTAAGTTGGAAGCTTGCATAAATTCTGCACTGAAAGACTGACTATAGGTGCAGGATGATCACCACATGGAGTGGAACCACCTTCTGTAAGAAAGGCACGAATTTTTCCCACAACTGATTTTGCTGAGGAAACAGTGACTGCCACATGCATTCAAATGGTTTTCAGTTTCTCTGCTGCAGTGCTGCCTTCTCACAATATTTTCAGATGAAACTGTTCACCCCTAAAAGGTTGTAGCAGCTATAGTTTCATCACAGAGACTGTAAAACTGAATTTTATCTTTGTCTAAAATAGCACAGTTGCTGCAACTGTTCATTCTACCATTGATCCTTTTCTGACAAATATTATTCATAAAGGATTTATGACTACTACTTAGTATAACATCTCCAGGGTAAAGCATTGCAAGTGTCTATGGTCGAATGCCCTCTCACTGACTCTGGATGGATTTTCCCCATCCTCTTGGCTGCTTTTGAGGTCAAAGGCTTAAACTTACAGAGGGAGGGTTTGGAAATTTAACTCTGATAGATAACACAGATAATATTTGCCTGGGCCATCTCTTCTAGAATGTAGGGTTTATGAGAGCTGTCAGACCTGGATAATGTAGCAGTTTTGTTAAATCTTGTAGTTCACCAATTTTGCAGATTTCAAAAAATTCTGTCAGTTAACTATTGTTTGAATATAGTTTCCTTTCTTTTTTTTTTTCTTTATTGAGGAACCAACAGTCGCTGCATTCTGCAATGGATAGAGAGAAGTCAGTAAAAAGCAGATAAATCTCTCACCATGTCAAACAATTGCTTATATCAAATAGACTCAATAGCAAAATCAGAGCATAACCTAATTAGAGACAAGAGTAAGAAAAACAGAAAGCTGAGTCTTCAAATGGGTGTTCAGGCAGTTCCCTCTACTGCAGGCTCTCCCGAGTCTGAGCACTGTGTGAGGTGGGAAAGCTTCAGCCATTCACCATCCTTGGGAAGAGAAAACAAAATGTGTATCCCCAAAAGAATGTGCTTCACAAGCTTCAGGGAGTATTGCTGAGGCTGTATGCCAAACCTGCTTGACAGCAATATGCTCTCCAAAACTCTGCCATTCAAACATTAATGAACTGATCTCCACAAACCCTTTGCAAGGCAGGGAATCATTATCTCCCTTTTACAGACAGACAACTGAGGCACAGCAAGATACAAGTGACTTGCCTAGAGGAAATCTGTAGCAGAGCCAGAAACTGAACGCAGACCTTTCAAATTGCAGAGCACCATTCTCAGAGCATAGAGTTCCAGTCTGATATGCTGGGAAATTTATCAGGCATTGCACCTATGGTAAGCTCTCAGTGCTCCTGCTTACCATATCAAAGCCATGGCTGAATTCCACATCACTGTAGTCATTTCATTCTGAGCAAATTCTGTTTTCATGATGTTTACGTTATTAAAATAATGAATTACAATTCTTTCTCCGAAAAGATAACATTTCAAACAGACTTCTCTTTGAACTGATTTGTTAGTCAAAGAACTATCAATTGATACTGTTGAGGAGTATAGCTCATTTTCGGAGCTGTTTGTCACTGAGGTTATATGAATGCGTAGTTACATATGTATTACAAGTTGGGTGACATTTCTAAATGTTACTGCAAACTCGGCTTTTTAGATTTCTCAGTCTGCATACTGAACTTAATATTTCATGTAACTACACTGGTAAATTGCACTGAACTGCATTGGTTTGGTGACTGAAAACTACCAATTTTATTCTCTCAATTCTCACTGCATGGGAGGCATCAATCATATTTACACACTTAAGCCTAGAGATTGTCTATCAAAGGAGAAAATAATATTTGAAGGAATAGTGTGATAATGACCTAACGATTCATTTTCACATCAGTGAGCTTTTGGAACACCTCATATTTAAAGAAACTGTTCTAATTCAGGCAAATAAAAAATAAGCCTTTTCCCCTATGTTTTAGTAAATACTTTTATTACTAGAAGAGTATTTTATTACTAGAAGAGGATAAAATGAGCAGTTACCAAAGAAATCTTGATGTTTTAAAGACAGAGAAGAGGACAAAATCTCTGAAAACAATTCAGGAGTATCCATCAGGATGATGCTAAACAGTACAAAGAGAAACGATCAGTCCTAAGGTTTATGCACCATAAAAGATTTTTAAACATTGTTTGCAATAGGAACAATCAGGGCTCAAATTTAGTGGTCAAGTACAGATGGAGTGACAATGGACTCCAAAATAATATGAAAAGGATGAAATTAAAAAGAACACAAAAGACATGGCAGCTCTTCTTGATCCTCCCTTAGGTAAATGAGAATGCTCTGGTCCAGCAGTATTGGGCTGCATATTGGCAAACTCAGATAAAATTATTCCACGACTTTATTTGAAGATATTTTTACTGACTTCACAAAACAGAAGAGCGACTCTTTGCACTTTTAGAAATCGTATTTTATCAGAGAACCAAGACTGAGAGTGGATGTCAGCTCCCACCTTGGGGAGGGGTTTGAGTAACACCCCTGAGGCTCTAGCAGCGCTGCACTGGGGAGAAGAATTCGATCAGCCTTCCTGATCTGGCTTCACATAAGCAATCCTGAAACATTATTTACCCTGCAATATATAAAAACTAGAAGTTTATGTGTACCCATGGGTGTATTTTTATGTGTTTATACGTGGTAAGTTGGGCTGTTTTATTACATATTCCAATATGCATTTATAGGTATATTGTCTGCAAGTATATGTACATGCATATACATATAGACATGTATATACATATACATACATACACTTATATACAGACATCAGATAAAAATATTGAAGCACAGACCAAAATTGTGTTCATTATGCTCCTACTCATTAAACTGAATTTTCCCCTTTTCCATCACACACTCTGTGATCTACTCAAAGTGGAGTAGTCCCAACAGAAAGAACTACGCGGGTTATTTTAGAAGAGTCTTTAGGATATCGTTAAGATATTTGTATCATGACACAACATTTTTGTACCTGAGTTTCACAGACATAATGTGATGGTTTAAATGGTTAGATCGAGGAGAAGCATAACTACCACTTCCTCTAGAAGTCTGGCAAATCAAGATCCATTTTCTTTGCTTTTATTTTTTTACACTTTTAAGAAAATATTCCTTTTCAAGTTAAATAGCACACTTCACATTTAATTAAGTACCATAATTCATGGTCTTCCTTCAAATAGAAGATATTAGCAAAATATCTTTTGACTGAATTGTTTTTCTGGGTTTTTTTAACAGTTGTTTTCATATCAGAGTGGAAATGAAAAAATCATATTTTCACAGCCCCCACTGATAATGGCAGAAAACGGGCCAGTGCCAGTAATGACAAGCCAAGACCACTCCACTCACTGCGAAAAATAGGAAAACTCATCAGAAAGGATATAATCTATTACAGTGAACAAGGAGGACTCCTCAAGCAAAAGAGAGAGAGCAATCAATACAGTACAAGTAGAAGAAACAGTGCCTGACATTTGTCTGTGAGGTAAGCGAAAGAATTGACTAAATTAACAGACAGTGAATCAGACTGCGGCAAGACTGCAGATGGGGCATTGCTTGTAGGAGTAACATAAGTTACAGTTCATTTGGCAAAAGTAACAACCTGTTACAGGTCTGTAAGAAGTCACCTTCGCATAGGGCCTTCAGGGGTAAAGCTACTACAGGTGAATTTAGGCCTTTTTCTTGAGTTTCCTTGAGTTTTCCTCGAGTTCCATGATGATCATTTGTCTGTATATTCTGAACAACCTCTCTGTAAAAATGTCTACAGCACTGGTGACCAAAAGTCTTTTTTTACCACAACTCTGTGACACTAAACATGACAGTTAAACAGAAAGACAGAAAGTGGAGAGGCATATTCTAAAGAAGAAAATGAGGGATGTTTGTTATTCATTGAAAGAGCTGCAGCTATGGCAGAGCTACCACAAGAAGGTATCCTTAAGTTTTCTAACCTCATTTTCATTTCAGTGGAAAGATTGTTAGAAAATTTTTGAAGAAAGTATCAAGACTTGGCAAACAGACTGAAGGAAGGAGAAAGCAATATGGGTGCATCAACTTTGGAGATCACATCCCCAACAGAGGATCATCTAACTCCTAGGTGCTAGTGTCCCACTCAGTGCAACGGCTGAGCCACCACGTGATCCTACATTCCCGCCTAGGGACCGATAGACACCAAGTAAGAGAAAATCCTTCTGAGAACCCAGAACTGCTGATGATGACTCATGTACAGGAGCTGAAAGCACTAAAGTCCTAAGCAAAGTTGATGAGGTAATGAGCTGCAAACATACATCATTTAAGATTCTGGCTGCTGACTCTACATTGCAATAGGACTGACTTGCTACATGTAGAGGGTGTGTCCTAGTGTTTGGAACCAGAGTGCAGCAAGCATTGCTGCCCCACAGCCTGCAGGTCCCTCAGACTTGTTGGCCCTGGTGGAAAAGTGAAGCCAGGGGAAAAGATTCTACACGGTCAAAAGGATAAGCAGCAATGGATGACCTTTCATATAACTCTGCCACTTTCTTAGGTACTCATTTTTAATATCTTGAACTTCAATACACTAAAGGCATATCTTCATTGGTATTTGAGTTCAGGGCTACACTTCTGCAACAAACCTCTTGGTCATTCCTTCAGGATATTGTATGGAAGTATTGCCATTAGTGACATAAAGACTATTCCTGGAACATTCTTATTTTATATAATTTTCATAGAAGCATACAAACTTAAGGGTTTTGTTTGAGCAGCCATATTCAGACCCGTGCTATGACAGATGCTGTAATGCCATTTGCAAAACTCCTTCTCAAAAATCCATTGAGGTTTTTGCTTCTCTCCTGTTACAAAGATTTTTCCAGAATTTATTTTGGTGATTAAAAATTCCACTTTTTTGTGACCATACCAACTTGTTCCAGTGTTATCCTTTAATTTACATGATTCTTTAGACCAGCTTGGTCCTCCAGGGATGCAGCAGACACATTTTCTTCCCTGAAAGAATGTACACATATTTTATGAGTACACTTATGTTTATATGTGAGATGTACACATATATTTATAAACAGTAGGATTGTTCCACTTAGATTTAATTTCACAATTATAAAGAAGCATTAAGCTTCTGTATTTCTATACCTATTTATATCTTGGTTATATCTGTACTTAATGACCTTGTTGCATGACAAGGTCTCCACTCTGATGATCCATCAGAACCTTCCTGCACTTGTAAAAGTTTCAAATAATATTTCTGTGAGGTGAGAGCATAGTGTAAGAACAGCCATACTTGTTCAGACCATTTAATGTGCTATACTGTCTCCTGCTGTGGTTTTTGGTGGCCAGTGCCACCTTTCTGTGAAACAGTCCTTCTGCTCCACAATAGAGAAGACCCCAGCATCACACCCAGTAAAGCAGATGCTCACATCCCCATGACAGTAGTGGGATCTTTCTATCTTGGAGGAAAAATTCCCTTCTCCATATCATTACTATTAACATATTTGAATAAAAATCCTGGCTGGACAAACCACAGAGACAGGAGGGTCAGTGCAGGAAGAATTGTAGACAGGAAAGAGTGGAAGAGAACATGTGAACAACAATGTAGACACCAAGGTCAGTGCAGAAGGAGGGGCAGGAGGTGCTCCAGGTGCCAGAGCTGAGGCCCTGCAGCCCGTGGTGCAGCCCATGGTGCAGACCCTGGTGGAGCAGCTGTGCCCCTGCAGCCCATGGGGGACCATCGGGGTGCAGAGACCCACCTCCAGCCTATGGAGAAGCCCTGGCTGGAGCAGCTGGATGCCCAAAGGAGGCTGTAACCCCGTGGGAGGCACAAGATGGAGGAGGGTCCTGCTGGAAGCCTGCAGCCCGTGGAGAGGGAAGCCCACGCAGGAGCAGGTTTTTCCTGGGTAGGACTTGTGGCCCCTGTGGAGGACCCACGCTGGCACAGCTCATTGGTGAAGGACTGCACTCCATGGAGGAGTGACCCACGGGACAGCAGTTTGGGAAGAACTGCTGCCTGAGGGATGGACTCACACCAGAGAGGTCCATCAAAGACTGTCTCCCATAGGAGGGACCCCACAAGAGCAGGGGAAGGACTCCTGTCCCTGAGCAGCAGCAGAAACAACTGACCACAAACCCCATTCCCCATCCCCCTGCACTGCTGGGGGGAGGAGGGAAAACATGGAAGGAGGGCTGGGGGGAAGGTGTTTTTAAGATTATTTCTCACTCTTTTGTGCTTATCCTGCTAGTAATAAATTTAAGTCTGTTTTGCGTGTGAAGATGATCAGTAACCTTTCCCAGGTGTTATCTCAACTTATGAATCCTTAGCTGTTTATTTTTTTTCTGTCTTCTATCTCCTCTTCTTGCAGAGGGAGAGTGAGAAAGTGGCTTTAATGGATATTTGGCATCTGACCAGGGTCAACCCACTACACTTTCTTAAAATCAGTGTTCAGTGTGTTGACTAGTTGTCATCTATAGTAATAGGGAAATACTAATTTTTTTATCTAAGTTTGTCACACAGGTAAAAGAAGTGTGTGATTTATCAGCTTAGACTTACCTTGACATCAGTCCATCATAAACCAGAATACTTAAGAAATAAAGCAAGATATGTAACAAAGTTCATAAAAATGTGCCTCTTGTAATAGAAAAGGCAGTAAGATTTCACATTTAACTTTGATATTTGGGATGAAACAGTAAAGACATTCCTATAATTCCAAGAGCACATATAAAGCCCAAAGGGTATAATTCTAATTAATTCAAGCACTGTGTCTGTGCTTGGTGCTGCTGCTTCTGAGCTACCACTGCTAAGTTATGTGCATTTTAAATGAATATTTCATTTTCTGAACTGCTTGTTGGCACAATGAATGTAATAGCTATTAGTGAGATTACTCAGTATGAGACAAATAACCAAGGTAGTTGCCTAAGCAAAACACATGTTGATAGAGGAAAAAGAGAGAGAAACTTCAGGAAAGAATTGCTGTCCAATGAGTGATATTTCTAGATTTAATTTTATTTGAAAGATTAAAGGAAGAATTGAGTATGAAGTACTCATATGGATACCATCTGAAGTTGTCTTAATATTATCTTGCAATTAATATTTCTCATGTGATTAAAGGTTGCAAAATCAGGCTACAAATCAAGGACAAGATAAAAAAGTAAAATCAAAATGATCTAGACATTCTATCCTCCTACTCGTCTTTTGCTGATAGCATTTGTAAAAGAGTAAAAGATTTTCTTTAGTTGCAGGAAGAAGGACAGAGAAGGAATGAGCCTATTTGCCAATTAAAAGTATGAATAAATAGCTAGAATCAGCACAGTCGCTAGTTTAGAATTGACATAGGTGGAACAATTAGTTCCCTAAGGTTTCTAGTGCCAAACATCTGCTGGGCTTGCCACAATTAGTAAAGTTAGTAATCTAAAGGTTTATTAAAATTCCTCAAATTATATATATACACACATATGTATATGTATGTATTTGATAGCTGTAACATATACCATCTATACAAAGTTCAAAGATCCTGTTTTATTGATGCATATTTTGTGCACTTTCGTAAGCCTTGATACTGATTGTAATATTTGATACATATACATGTGTTTGATTCCCTTGAAGTCACATGAAGCCACAGCTCTTGGCTTGGTATAAGACTGAGTTCAGCTCTGGGTTCACACAGGAATTTTTGTCATATCAATATTTTAATGAAAATCCAGTATAACATAAGGGCAATTTTTAAACTGCTCAAAATAGTATACACTGTGCAGCTGCTATAGATGATAGGCTATAACATCTGTGCATGCTTACCAGAGCCAGCAGTCCAGGGTGACTGGCACACTAATTACAGCCACAATTTTGGAAAACTAAATGGACCCTGATCTTGACTATCCTATCAGCCACTCATATTTTCTTTCAAGAATAGTTTGAGTCTGTTCTTATTAACACCATCTGCAATTATGAAGTTTCTCGGTTTAACTGATTATCAGCTTTTCAGAATTTTCAGTTTTCGACTGATGAAAATCTGTCCTAATTTTTGTAAAATGTCTAGTGCAATGCTCACTTTGAAGTATATAACATGAAGAGATGTATACCACCTGGTAAGAAATCTCAGTCACATTTAAATGACATTGGATACAGTGAGCAATACAGGAATAAATGTTCCTGTTATTCTCAACACATCGTTAAGAACCACAGACAATCTGCTTTATTTACATACGGCATTTCTTTAATGTATTTTTTATTCTCTTGATTGTCTGGCAGTGACTTATGCTTGAGTTATGATATTTTGCATATATAAATGCTGGAAAAATAATTTGTGTAATGCTTCTCATTCAATGTTTCTGTGTCAAAAATATGGGCCTATTTATCGTGTTTTCAACAACATGCTCATCGTGGATGTCATTCAAAATGACAAAACTTCTGTCTTGAAATGACCTGTTATTTTCTCACCTTCCAATTTGCCTCAGAGACCCGATTGCCCTCCTGATCTACCCTGCATCCTCATTTATTTTCTCTTTCTCTTCTCAGTAGCTTTTCTATGTATGAATGGATTAGCAGACATATCAGGCTCTAAATGCAAAACAGGAGAAAATTACACTGCCATAATCTCTTGCAGACAAACAGGCTATATATGAGAAACAAGGAAGCCAACCGACACCTATTTAGAAATCTGATACATATTTCCCTCATTCATTGATAGGTAAGTTTTTCACTCTGAAGGTCTTTCTCCAAGGACCATTTCATGATGGTCATAGATTTTATAACAATAACAGCTTGTCTTACGACAGGTTAATCCATTCCTGCATCCCTGCTCCTAATCCCTTCTGGTCTTTATTTCATCACAGGTTATTTTTTAAACTTTTTAATAACCAATATTAGCACAGCTCCATTTTATCTATATTATAGCTGTCATCCCATCTTCTTTCTCTCACCTGTAAATTTGATCTAGTTGCTTCCCCTGTAGACTTTATTTTCCAGTTCCATTTTAGGCGCTTTCCAATACAGTTCATACTTATCAAAAGACTTTTTTTAAAATCTGCATGGATTCGTCTTCACCAAACCACAGAACCTGTTCAGCTTCATCCATCTGGACCTGTCAGCTGTCTTAGTACTATCAGAAACACTCTTTCTTAAAATAATATTCTCTGTTGGTGCCCATGACACCATCTTCTGATTTTCATTCCCTTCTTCTCTTTCCAACTGTTTTTTGGCAGCCTTTAGAAATTCTCCTGAGATTTTCATTTTCAGCTTCTGGTTTTTCATCTTTTCTACTTCTATAGTTTAGTTCTGGGTTATGTCCAGCCACAAAAAAAAAAAAACCACAAAAAACCCCCACCAGAACACAAACAAAAATAAAAAGACCCTACAAACCTGGCCTAATTCTAACTCTGACATATGATCTTGGATTTTTACCTTAAACTCATCATTACAAAACCAGATCTCTGTGTTGGCCCCATCAAACTGTGTACAGAAGAAGGTTGTTGAATATGACAATCACCAAAATAAAACAGTGGAAAAATTAGGTTGTGTGTAGAGTGGTAATATATTTTAACAGTTTAAACTGAAGAGTTTAAATTAAACAGTTTAGAAAATCAAACAATTTTTATCTTGTTGCAACACATATTGATGACTGCCAGTAGAAGGAAGAGATGGAAAAAGAATCAGCTGGACACACTGTGCAGAATATTTTGAATTTCTGAGTGATCTCAAACCCTCTGTCCAATTAGTAATAACAATCATGATGTGCTGTGAATTTAGACAGGGCAATTCAGGAAGTTGGTGTCCCCTCTGTCCACCACACCTTCCTGCCAAACACCTCTGTCATAACAGTGGCAGAAAAAGTGAAAAAAACGTTAGCAGTTGACATCTGATCTTTAACCACAAG
The DNA here is from genome assembly GCA_013399855.1 of Oxyruncus cristatus. Lineage (NCBI taxonomy): Eukaryota > Metazoa > Chordata > Aves > Passeriformes > Cotingidae > Oxyruncus > Oxyruncus cristatus. Next base: position 352,793 of record VXAY01002711.1, on the reverse strand, counting down.
CACAGCTGGGATCACAACAGTACAACAGGGTAAACTACTGTGAGCAAGGCACACAAACACATCTGCTTCTTCCTTACTTTCTAAAACATCTCTAACTGGTGGTGAAGAGGAAGGTGTGTTAATAGGGTGAGAGGATTGTTTTAAGTCACAATGGCTGTTTGCTTTCCTGAACTTGAGTCATAATATCACTATTTCTTACTTTCACACTCTTCTCCACTACCCTCAAGGCATCAGCATGGCTGCCTGGGTCAGTGCTGGGACAAGCACATGAAAAGGGCATTTTCTTGACACATGTACGGTTTCACATAATTTTTCACAGCCTGGTGTCCACCGAGGAGAAGAAAGAATCTGTGCTCAAATACCTCATTTAGTGTTGCACAGCACTTTGAGTCTATTCTGTGCTGTCTGACCCAAGACAAGGCAGGCGAACTTGCGCCCTGGCTGATGCAGCATGAGCAGGGTGCTCTGCTGCCAACCCTCCCAGTGCCAACAGAGACACGATGCAGTCATAGTAGACTATTAGTACAAAAACTAATTATTAAAGTTGCAACATCTTTTACACAGCTTAAAATTTGGAATGACTTGTAGACAGCGCTAATTAAACATAATTTCTTTATGTGTTTGCACTCATTAGTGCTCATTGCTGAGGAATTCATTATTTATCTATTAAAGCGGTTCCCCTGTTCTTGGCACTGAGTAGCACCAAATGAAAGGTTAATTTTTGTCTGTTTAAAGTTCAGTGAGGGGAATGTAAGCATGGAAACATATTTCACCACTGAGGCAGCAAAACAATAGCAAATTCAGCTGCATAGCAAAGTTCTTCACTTTTTTGACTAATAAGAATTCATCATTTTGTGGAATGATATTAATGGTTTGAGTCATTCTTGCAAAGTTATGTGATAAAAACTCATCTGCATGCTCAAAAAGGAGCACAGAGGCACAGCTGCTAAAACGTCCCTGGACTTTTGTTAAAGATTTTAGTATGAAGTGAGCTCCTCCCTGCTTCCTCACCCAGCCATTCAGCTTGGTAGAAATACCTCATGCTTTTTCAGTGCTGATGAGAGCTGCAGACTTCCCAGACAAGGATGCAAGAGTTTGAGACAGACCAGTGAGCCAGCAGAGGGAAAGTAGGAGGGCCCTGCTTCAGTCCCTGCATCTTCTAGAATAGACATGGTTAGATCCTTTGGAGGCCTTTAGGTTTGCACTCTTCCAAGAGACTGTGAAGATTAATCACAAATGCAGAGAAAAAAAAATCTGAGTGAAGGATGGTCATGTTTAGGTATTTGTTAACCTTACTAGTCCTTCACTCAAGGCAGTGGAATAAAACGATCACTCAGCATGTGAGAAGTGAAGTGTCAAGAACAGCAAATGAAGGCAACTGATAAATGATGTCTTGGAAGAAGCAAGCCACTCCTGTGGAGAACTAAGCCAGAAATGTGGTTGAAAAGGGGAGCTTAGAGCTGGTGCTGGTTTTGAAGTAAATTTGCATTTGCTTTCTCCAAGCATGTGTCATTTTGAGAAATTGAAGTGCACTGTTTATTCTCAGCAGTACCCTTTGGTTCATTTTCATTGCATCACATGGTATTAAGTTCATACTGCAGAGCTCCTCAAACAGATCACACAGTTCAAATTAGGAATTTGAAAGCAGAAAGTCGACACTGAGGTCTGTTTGCTGCACTTGCTGGAACTCAAAGAAATTTTCAGATTTGGTTTTGCTTTTCAATTTTTTTTCTAGTTAGGAAAATGAAGCATTTATGTGACAATGGAAAGGAAAGTATTTTGAAGTTCAAGGCCTTTTTGATAAATGACAAAGAGAATACTTAAAGCTACTATTGCACTTTCTGTGCAGTCCAGTGCTGTTTGTACTGAAGAGATCATTGTCACTGGGAATGCATAAAAGTCACTGTGTCTGATTTTCAGTGAGAGAAATCTAACGTGCTCAGAACACAACATTATAAAGAGCCCAACTGTTTTGCATAACAAATACTTGGCAGCCATTTTACTTGCATATAATCTAATGTGTGATGCCTTGAAAATGTTGAAAGGGCTTTCTTATACACTTGTTCTTGTAAAAGACAGCAACATAAAATACAAGAGCATTATTAAAAGACACTGAGGAATCAAGTCATCAAGTAGTCAAACTGTTATGCTATGACTGTGCTTTTTGTTGGGAGACACAAGACATGGCATGTGAGCTTTGACTTCTTTCAGGTATGAAATTTTCTTTTTGTAATAATTATTTTTTAAGCTTCTGTATTACCAAAGTAAAAATGTTTTGACACATTACAACTAAATTTTTTTCCACAAAGCATCCTGAATGCTCCTGTCATCTTTGCCTAGAAAACGCTGAGTAACATCATATTATTTCTGTGGGACAGGGTTATTTAGGCATTTTCTTAGTACACGACAAAGACTTTGAATTGTGGATCAGAGTCTACTGATATTAACTTAAATGAGAATTATTAAAGAAAAAATATAATCCCAGAGAAAAATAAAAGAAATTGTGTGGAGTCAGGCAGAAGTTATCTATTTTTCCCTTGGAGTTGTTACTTATTCTTCATTTCTCCATGCCACATTGTCCAAATAAAAGTAATAATGTTTTTCAAGCAATTTTTTCCCCAAAAACTGTGATTCAGCAATCTACAAGAAACACCCCCGATAAGCCTCACATACCAAAAAAAATCCAACCAACCAACCAACCAAAAAAAAACCAACATGAAAAAACAAAACAAAACAACAATCCAGAAAAAAACCCAAAACAACACAAGCCAACCAATCAAACAGTGAAAAAACCCCCTCACAGTGTGACAGTTAGGTGAAATTTAAAATATTATAGTAAAATCTCAGTATTCTGAGAGATTGTGATAAAATATTACCAGCAATTTAGCATTAGGATAACCCATAATCACAATATGCATACCTGATATCAAACAGCCCATTCCTTGTTGGAAAATGACTATTTTAACATTGCACTAATGAACAATGTCAAACTTTCTGGGTTTACTCTTGAGTTTCTGGGAATTACTAGCACTTTGTTGTGTTTCTGAAACAGGGTATCATCATTACAACCTATTTCTTTAAAGAAGCCACTATTGCTCATCAGTTACATCTTATTTCCATCATATGAATGTGCAAACTAGAAACCTACAAACCATGACAGCAGATGACTGAATGTCTCAACAAGCAAATGTCTTCAGAAAATGTCAGATCTTAAATGGAAAGTATTATGGGTAAACCTAGTGTCTTTGGAGTTCACCAAATTGTTATTTCTACATCTATGTAGAAAAGGCTGCAATTATGGGGAACATTTGTGAAGACTTAAGTCTTCACAGCAGGAGTGACACTAGAAATCTGAGCTGGAAGAAGATGCAAATAGGGCCCACCAAAGGAATAGTTCTGTTTAAGAGTGACTTGAGATGCCTTGGGAGGTGGAGCCCCTTCTCATAAGTGAGGAAGAAAAGATGGAGCTTTAGTCTATTCACAAAAGAACAACCCACCATAATCAGCTTCTTTTTGATCTCTGAAAAGGATGACACCCTGCAGACACTGTGCTCTGTGGAGTACAAAGCAAATGGCCTCAACTTTTATTCAGACATAAATATGAATGAGATTCAGCCCCCAACATATTTTATCTTCTGTATTTGGCTAATCAACAGCTATATACAAGGAGAAAAGGTATAATTTTATGAGGTGAAATGGGTATGCTTTAGGTATTTATGGGAAATAGAAGTCCTGTAAATAAAAAAATTCAAGGTTATACAGGTTATACAGCAAAATTAACACTGAAACTATTAACTGTTCACAACTGCTCATAAGTGTTTACTATATACTGATATATACTATATATTTAGCTATAGTGTTTCCCTCTCTCTGCTTCCAACTCACACATACCTTTTGAACAGTTGTGCTGGAAGAACACACGCTTTAAGAAAGGAAAATATTGGCAAGCTTTTCCCCCAAGCCTTTCAGCAATTGTAATGATGATTAGCAGACACATCGCAAGTGAATAATTCACATGAAAGCATCAGTAACCTCTCTACTAGTAGTCTTGGAAGACTGGACAAACGGATGTATTTACTCTCACATATGAATGGCCTTTTTACGCCCTTTTTTAAAGTTAGGATGCAAGAAACAAATCAGTATTTTTTCCACATAATAAACATTAATGTGTTATTTAAAGAAATAAGATTAATATTGTTGATTGAGATATTGTTCAGACAAGAAGACTGCTGCTTTTTGGCCAGTCTCTGAATAAACTTACATGTATTATGGCAAGAGGAATTTTCTAGAGAGTTAGCCTTTACGTCTTCCTTTTGAAAATACCTTCTGAGCTCTTTTTAAATTAAATTAATACTAATGAAGATATGGAGAGGAATTTCATTATAAATATACTAAGATAGTTTAGTAGCTAAATCCTGCTAAAATCAGGAGGAATTATGTGCGTCATGTTATTCTTCTTCTTTTCACTGACATTAACAGTCAAACTTTCTGGATAACTTAGTGTTTATAAAATCAAATAAGTGAATGCAAAAGCCTATACAGCAACTTTATGATCTCTCATAAAGATAGCCTGACATAATGTGAGAAACTGCCACTAAAACTTTAATAACATTATACAGTCAATTATTAGGTTGGACAAAAATGAAACAAACACCCTTAAGGAATGCAGTATTGACAAGGTTTAAAAGTATATTAAATGGTTGTGAAACTTTCTTCTTTCCTGTTTTATTTGCATCAATAATTCAGAATTAGATGTCATGCCTCAGTTCAGGCTCGGCACTATACCTAAATGCTGTCTCTATTTCTAATAACTTATTTCCATATTTGGCAGAAACTCTCGGTAGTGTTCTTGTCTGCAATTGATTCAGATCTCAGCAGAGTAGTGCCACAAGATTTAAGCTGAAGAATTTATACTTCTCTTTTTCTACATAGACCTTGAATAAGAGTTTACTTCATCTTTAAAATGTCAGAATTCAGACTGTTGTATGCATTCGAAAAGGACTTACTAGATGGTTCTCTAAAGCAGAGGTTGGTATATCCTAGGAGCTGATTTAGCCTGCCAGGTTTCCAGAACTGTTCCCACCTCTGAGAGTTACTGGAGGCAGATAAGTCTGAGTACGGGATTTATGAAGAGTTAGAGGAGTCCTCTACTTACAGAAAATGAGGTACAGTGGAAGGTGACTACAGGAGTGAAGGAGGTCTTGTACTTGAGGAATGTGTAAGAGGAGAAACAATTTATAAGGTGGAAAACAATATTTTCCTGCTGCAGCTTCTAAGCCTTGCCCATCTCTTTTTAAAATTTTATAGGAAGCACAAAAAACAATGTGGCCAGTAAACTATTGACTCATATCACCTACCTTTTACAAGCCCTTTAGCTACCCATTTTGTTCCCACTTAAATCTCTTGTCTGTCCTGTCTCATTGTTTTATGGATAGAAAACTGAAAGGAGTCCAAGATGGGAAAATGAAATACTGTCTACATTTCTGCAGAGCATTGAGGTAGCTGTGACTGCTGACAAAACAGTTTTGTATGAGCAACAGGAAAATACAGCAAGCTAGTGTTTTTGGTTTTTTTTTTTTTTTTTCCGATAATCCTCATGAAATAAAGAAAATTATCTCTGAATTTCAAGGAAAAGAAAAGATGGATTGCTTTCATAGTCGCTCTGGGAGGGCAAGGACATAAAAAAGTATCCACATGGGTTGAAGCCATAAAACTTTACAGAAACTTGCTGTCAAATGAAGACAAATGGTCTTTTTTGGCATAAGCTAAAAAAAATTCCAACATAAAGAAAACTCATGGCAAAAATTTAGAGACAGTCAGAAATGCCAAAAGTTCTTTGAATATTCTTGCCTGGTTTTATTCCACTTTTTCCACTGTCTTAAATCAAAGTCTGTTTAAAGCAACTGAATAATTACCTTATTTTCTTCATATTGCTGAGGTCAGGAGGTAAAATATGTGACTTTGTCCCTCCTCAGCTGGCATATTCCCAAGCTTTCTGAACCCTCCTATGTTCATCTTATAGAAAAAAAAAAAATCAGCATCTGCAAAGAATGAGACTCTCATACAGCTGGAGACAAAAATAGACTTGAAAATTTTGCTGCCAGAGCAAGAGTTAAGAATTTTTGACCTCAGACTGTATGGAGTGATAAGTCTAACCTTACTTTTAAGCATCAGATATGCCCCATCAGAAATGTCATTTATTCTGTTATTGAGAGGTATTCCTATTAGTCCCTTAAATTGATGCCAAATATTGCTTTGACTGAAAGTAATTTTTTCATATAAAATTTTAATTACTTTGACTTTCATTCTGCCCTTCATGTTCTTGACAGAGCATTGTAACATTATGGGACTAATTCTTGTTTCCTTTCAGCTGATTAGAACTTGAATTTAAAGTACCTTCTAGCTACATAAATGAGTACTTTACTGCTCAAGTATATATTTATAAAAATAACAGTTCATTTAATATCAAAAAGACTGCTTTTTCCCTTGCCTGTTCTGCATAAACTCTGTCCATGAGACATGTAGATGGTCTAAACAGCTCCATACTAGTAGAACCATTTATGCATTTTTACTTTTTCAAGTAGTAAAGAAGAAATACTCTTAAAAACTTTAACATCAAAATTGCTTTAATGTGTTTTAAATTTGGTTTTAGGATTTTTTTGTTCTTTGGATGGATTTTATCAATAAAGAGTCTAGCATGGTCCCTGTAAAACCATATATGTATTGGTAAAACATCTTTCCTTTCCAAAATGGAATAGCAAATAACTAACATACAGGTATCAATACAAAGCAGACATTCAACTTAAGAATTCAACTGTGTATAAAGAAAAACACAAATGATTATGAATAGAGCAACAGAGATCCTAGATCTTTGATGCCTTAAACTTACTTGTATTTGCAGAAAAGCTATGGGTCTGCTTATCAAACAGAACGAGGCTTCACTTCTGAAAAGCCTAATTCCAGTCTAACTTTTCTTCTAAACAACATTCCAAACAACATTCTTCTAAACAACATTTCTCAAAGAAAACAATTTTTTTATATTGGAACCATATGTTCAGTTAATACTTATGGTCCCAGATGCTTGTCACAAGTGGTAATACACTATACAATTATTTTGAAATAGCATAAATGAGTGATATCATATAGCATTATTACATTTTAAATGTTTGAGCTTTGTCCACTTTACTATACGACACTTTGTGACTGCAAACTAAAGTGTCGTAATTTCATTAAATTTGATTGTTGTCTATAATTTCTTCCACTTCCTCTTGGGTTATTTATTAATATATGCCCCAATATCTGCCTTCTTCAGGGATAATGTAGCCATTGAACTGCTACAGCTGAGGTGGAAACACAGAATCAAATTTAGGCCTTTAGCTGACAAAAGTGTGTTTCAGGTCAGGTCTGAATTAGATCTAAACCTTTTATTGCAACTCACAGTGAGAACACTTATCTTTAAAAATAGCAGACCTTTAAACTGAATGTGTTTTAAATAAACCATATTTTAGACACAAGACAGTGAGAAAGTATTCCTTTTCTTCTTTTTAAAGACTTTCCATGTTCCAAATGGAAAGTCTAACTTTCCTTTAGCAAGTATGATAAAAAATGTATGGGGAAAAAAGAAAAAAAAGGAACATATGATTAAATAAGTAATAAAACTGTTTTTTCTCACTTTTCTATGTCCCTGGTGCAGTTATTTCATCAGATACATCAGATACCCAATCATCTTTCCACTTTGACCATACCTTCCAAGTTCACTCTTGAGACCATTGGAGAAGACCTCAGAAGTTTTACAAAGGTTAAGAAGTATGCCTGCTTCTGTGATTCACAAAACCACAGGTTCAGCAGTCACAGATGGAAACTAGATCAGCTCTACAGAACTTTTTTCTTGGTTTATCTATGTTGGCTTTTTTTCCTCTAGGAACTTCTCATATACGGGATATACATCAAACGTCTCTTGAAAGGAAATTATTCAGACTCATAGACTCATTCAGCTTGCCACACAACAGCCGGGGAGTGAGCCTGTTCAGAGGCATGTTTGCAAAGACACAGCTTGCTGCTGGATAACAAATTCCAAATGTTTCATGGACCATGTTCTAAAGCAAGCGTAACTGTCCACAAATTCAGTGAAGCCATTGTTTAGTCAACCAAAACCACAATCAATCTGTTGTAACTATATGCCAGAATATGACATGCCTTTTGTTTGTAATTTCATACTGAGAAATCCAGTAAACAACATACTGTCTTCCAACTAGCAGAGCATTTCTGCTTAGCTTAAAATTTGAGCTTGAAAGAAGGACATATCTATTAGATAAGCTCATATAATGAGATGGTGTTTCTTTGAATAAATGAATTTCTAGAAGTGTCAGTAGTAGCTATCAGTCAGACAGGTTGGTTGGTTAAATATTAATAGGAGCTTCGCAGTAATCCTTAAACTCTGTAATCCTTTTGAATTTGCAGTAGGTCAGCTACTGCATTCAGATTTGCTTGTAACACTCACTGACTTCTGCCTAGAAGGGGCTACAAGAAATGCTAAAGAAATCATGCCATTGATAAGGTTTCATTATTCATCTTAAACATTGTGAATTGTCACTTTCCCCTAAAATACGTAATGAATTAATTTCCAAGTCTGGTTTTCAGTCCAAGCAAAAAGCTTGCACAGAGCATATTGACCATATTTTGACTTCTACATTAATTCACTCAAGTATTCTCAGATAAGACTATTTCAGACCATAAAATAATAGTAATTGAGGTTATTATGAATAAAGTTACAATATGCCATAAAGCCTTAAAACTAGTAGAAAAATAACTAAATATTAATATTTTACAATAAACATTATAACTTGAAAGCTATATGCCATCCTGCTGGAACTCAAATGATTTTATTATAAATTAGCTATTCCAATAGGTGACCATTAGAACAGAAAATACACGGGCCTCAGACCAGAATAGTTTATTTCTGAAAGTGGACCTGAAAGACCTTGAGGATAGACTTTCACTGGGAAACTGGAAATCTGTGTATTGATTTATTTTTTGCATTTCTTCTTGATGTACAGAAACCTTAAAGTATTAGACAAACACATACCTAAAATCTTGCGGGAAAATAGCAACTTTTCTTGCTTTGCAAAGCACTTAGCATGAGCGATTTATTACACACACACACACACCAAAAAAAAAAAAAAAAAACCCCCCCCCCAAAAAAAAAAAAAAGGCTGGATTTAAGCATCTTCTCAAAGTTTAACACTTGCTTGAGTGCTTCATTGAATTGAAGCCAAATTGAGGGATATAAAAAAAAATAATAAAGAGGAAAACAGAATTATTTGAAATCCATCTAGCATGCACTCCCGGAGATTTTGTGAAGCCTCAATTTAATATCTGTGTATTTCTAACACCAATATAGTAACACCACAAAATGAATCTGTGAAAGCTCAGAAAATTAAAGTCTAAGGCATAGATCTAGCATGTGAACAACAGCTTACTTCATACATCAGAAAGCCAAATCTGACTTAGCTGGGCTAGAAAAATCAGAATTGAATGAGAACAAAGTTGAATAGGAGATTTCACAAAAGGCATTTGAAAGAGAGTTTATATACCAGTAATGTTGTAATCCATAAAATGGAACATTTCTTTTTGTTTCATGGAACAAGACACCAAATGAAGAAGCACATATATGTGTTGTAAGGGATGGTTGATTTAAAGATCTGTGTGATTTCATGTTCACAGAATCACAGAATATGCTGAGTTGAAAGGGACACACAAGGATTATCGAGTCCCTTAGCCCTGCACAGGACCATACCCAAAAGTCACACCATGTGCCTGAGAGTATCATCCAAACACTTCTTGAACTCTGTCAGGCTTGGTGCTGTGACCACCAAATAAACTTACATAAACTAACAGTTTATGTAATCCTGGTTATGTGACATAATTCATGATTTAAAATATTATCATTTTAAATATTCTTTTGTCAGCTAGAACATGTGCTGCCATTTAAAATGGTGCCTGTCCAACCCAAAAAGTTTGAAGCAGATGGAAACAGCATCCATCTTCAGCTTAAAAAGAAGAATTTCTTTCTCTCAAAGGAATGTGCTTTCATTATGCTGCCTTACAGCAGGCCAGACATCACAGACAACAGTCAAACTGAATCCAATGGCTAAACCTGTGAAGTTCATGCATATGATCTAATATCAATATTTTACTTGTCAGTTGCTGAAGGAGCCATAATTAAAGTTATATAAATCCTTTCACTTCCATCCCTATGGATTTACTTGTTCGTTTCCTAATGCCTTATCTCACATGGCAGATGTTCACAAATTTTATTTCTTCTGAAAGACTAGAGCACATGCTAAAAGGTACAAGAGCTTCTATCGGCAATGAAAGTTGGGGCAGGTTGTTTGAGTTGAAAAGAATACAAACAAACATACTTCTTCAAAAGCTGAGTTCATCTTACAATCTGAGGCTGAAGGTAGAACTTGCAGAGCCCAGTAGGATCTTTAAATGCTTCCTAAGAAACCAACACAGAGCATCTGTGTTTCTTGTTGTATATCATAAAGTTAGTTCTACAAATTATTATTCTGCATTCCACTAGGAGTTAGAAACACTTCAGTACAGATAGCTGTATTCAAGTTATAAACCCCTCCATGAACATAGCACCTTCCTTTCAAAATGATGGTACACATGATAGTGGGACCAAAAACTGTAAAAGGAAACAGGCCAGTGAGTTGAGAAAATTAATATATCAACAAAAAATAGAAGTGGCATGATATTTTTCCCCTTTCTAGTAGGATAAGAAGACATTTTAGAAGACTCACAGTTTTACGAGTTCAGATCTAGCAACTCTGTACCTCTGCCGCACTGTTGCTTGTCACACAGGCTTAACCTTACAATAATCCCCCTTGAGTTAGGAAAAACACTCCTCATCTGAGCAGAAAAAAAGCTATTTTTAATTCAGATCAAAAATTTGCACCTAAAGCTGTTAGCCATGCTTGCACATTTTGCTGCTACATGAGGAATCCATTGGGGTCACAAGGCAGAGGGTACTGCTTGAGGCACAGGCCCAGAGCCCACCCAAACCAGGTGGTTTGCACCACCTTGGTGCACGGGGGAATAGTCACCAGCATCCATGGCAATCATTCTCTTGACAGAGATAGAGCTCAAAATACTCCACAAGTAGAAAAATAGTTACATCAAAACCAAAAATCCACACTCCACAGCTGTAACCACTGCCCAAGAGACACAGGGAAGTGGGGACTGTGGGTAAACAAGCTACAACTGAGACTCTAAGAGTCTACCTTGACATAGGGCTGAAGGCATAGACCCTAAATTAGTTTGTCTAATCTTGGTGAGTTACCTCTGCATGTAAAATTCAGTGTTACGATTATTCCCAGCAGCAATGCTTTTGCCCACCTGAGAAAAGCTCATTTTATTCCAGGAAACTACTGCTAAACATGACATGAACCTCCAAGCATAAGGGAGCATATCACACTTTGATTTTAATAGGTATCAACACATGTTAGGAGGAAGAAACAGCAGCTTTGACTACAGTATAGTTATGCTAATAATAAAAGACCATTCTATACTGATAGCAATTTATATCAGATGATAATACACCCTAGCGCAAATTTCTTGCTGTGTCTTCAAATGTTCTGATACTGTACAATATATTTTTAGAATTCCATGAATATAAACATTATCAAGAGATTTATAGGAAAGACTAACAGTTTATAATTTTTTTAAACAACATAAGAAACACCTTCCTTGTCACATAGTTTCACCAAAATATTTACAGAAATTTTTTTGGCCACAAACCTAATCTTTTATCCACATTGCCTATAATCAAAACAGCTTTAAGAACATGCCACTCTCTGCAAATAAATTAGCTAGCTCCTCATGCGAGGAGGATTGATTAGCATGAAATAAATACTATGACGTTCTCTTGATTCTAGGGATATCTGAGTCAATTAATTTGAAAAATCTCCTTGTGAGATACAGCAGGCAGTTCAGCAGAAGAAACATGTTGAGCATCAGTAGAAAAGGACTTTTCTTGTGTTTCCTCTGCATATAAATCATACCTCCAAAATAGGACAGGTTTCTCTATCCCTTTTAGTAAACCATTAAGAATATATTACAATAGTTGTAAAGTATTAATAATAAATGAGCACAAAATGGGAAAGAAAAAACACGGAGTCTGAAATAGAAGACTTACTTCTTTTGTCCTTCCTTCTCTCTTGCATATTTTGACTAACCTAGTTCACAAATTATAGTTTCTGAGCTTATGCCTAAAAATAGAAATGAAGATGGGCTGGAAAAGCTTCGCCTGTCCAAGGTGAATCACACTGTACCAGTCCAGATTTATTCCTCCTCAGACTTAGCACCACTGAAATCTCTCCATTAAAAAGCAGTACCGCATCTCATCAGAAAATGACCCAGAAGCAGATCTGGGGCATAGGTGGTGTTCCAGATGTGTTTCAGCCCATTCAAATGGTCTTGCTGAGCATATGCAATAGCTGGGACTGTAGAGTAGAGTCCATTTGAATGCATCCCCAGCTCTTGATGAGCTCAGGAACTTGGACCTGGATAGACCAAGCAGCAGCGCCTGCCACAAGAGCTTGGCTTTTTTATAATTTCTCATTCAGTAAGAGAATTTGCAAGAGAGACATAAAGTCCTCTTCAGTTTTCTTTCCTGCTTTTTTTTTTTCTTTTCTGGCTATTCCCTTTCATGGTCTTCCTTTGTTGCAAGAGAGGAGCGACTATGTTAAGATCTACCCTGAGACCATCTCTCCACCCCTGCTCCTGGATTGTGTAGCCCTTCCTTCTCACTCTGCTCCTGTAGGTAAAGCCACTCAACTTGTCGAAGTGAAGTGGGTGTCAGTAACACACAGAAATTTAAGAGGTTTCACAGACTCCATGGCTGAAAGAAGCTTTGCTCTACCAGGATTGCCTTCCTGTTGTAAAAAGCAAAGGCACTGTTTAGATGGGCCTTGAAGAAAGGCTCGAGTAAGGTGAAAAGTTGCATGTTGCAGCCCGTGTTTTATTATCTGTTTTGGTATCAGTGTCTGTATACAAGTGAGCATTTTGTATACCAGCAATTTTTCTGACTGCACATCCAGGGTGGTCCCTAGTGGTTGTGATATAAAAAATGTTTTAAAGTGTGCATATTCATGATTTCTTTCCCTTACTGCCACCTCACAGTTGTTTTTGAGATAAAGCAAGCTGAGCAGAGCCAAGATCAACCGTCGCTCAGCATGCTAAGAACTGCAATATTTCTTTTCCTCACCATCTGTTACTGCAATCCAAGGATAGAAATTATAAAGTTAAAGAATTTTCCTAAAAAAAAAAATCGTATATTGCCTCAGAAACAACTTCCACAGATCTTTCATGCTCTGCCCAAAGAAAACAGTGCAAAATATGGCACCGAGTAAAACTGATTCCACATGTCCTGTCCCCCTCCTTTAAATTGTGTTTCAGTTCTGTAGCTGAACCTGGTACTCTGGTAACAGCCCCAGCACATGTCAACTGTACCAAGACTGATAGCAAGGCTGAAAAAGAGGAAGAATTTACTAAAGACTCTCTAAATATTGATGTTCTTTGTGAACATTTGTAAAATGTCATGGACAGGATTTTCAGTCACCAGAGGAAGGAAGTAGGTAGAAATGAGAACACAGCAGAGTTTTTCTTGACCATGCTGTAGAATAGGAGCCAAAAAGTAAAAATAGTTCCACTGAACTATTTGAAAATAGTTCCACTGAACTATTTGGAGAACAAAAATACAACCATGCTCTAATAGTTCCCCATTTCATTATTTCCTCAGTAGGAGTTGAAGAGTAGTGTGACAGGGAACAGTGGAGGGTATTCTATTTTTCTGATTATTAAAACTACTACAAAGTAATTGGATTGTAAGGCAGAAAATAAAATAGATATGGATATGGTAATGAAGAGTACAGCTATAGCAAAACAACTCCAACATCATTTTGACTTAAACCAATAACAATCTCCCATTATTTATGAGGTCAACAATGAATTATCCCTTGGTACACTTGTTACAAAAGAAAACAATATTTTTCACTTCAGCTTCCATTATTTACCTTATATATCATTATTTACTATGACTGTCAAGTATTTCATAGAGACAGTGATTAATAAGGGCATCCAGACTAAACAAAGATTTAAACCATTGAGCTAAATAATTTAGAGTACTTGATTTCCAGGTGATTGACATGAATTTATTTAAAAGAAAAAGAAAATATGTAAAAAAACCCCAGGTAATTATCTAAGTGTTATAGATATTGGATAGTATCAAATGGGTTTGCATCCTCATACACAACTGTGACTGTGACTATACATTGTCCTACATTCTGTGATCTGAAATCTTAATGTTTTCTGGCTCCTGGAAATGCAGCAACATTTATGCAATCAGGTGAAATAGATGTACTAAAGGAAGATAGCAAATATGAATTTTTCAGGGATTTTATTTTTAATGCTGCAAAGCTTTGCTGTAAGGTATCCTAAAATGATTATTACCACCATAAAATTACCAATTGCTTGTTACTGATGTAAATCTGAAACACATCAGAAGGTGTGCTTGCATGATTAGTAGAGATGGCCCAGGTAGTTCAGGATTGGTGCATCTGCTTGCCAGCAGGCAACTCACATGAGGTGTGAGGATGACCTGAAGTCAAAGAACTTTCTTTTCCTACCCTCACTGCAACCGTCAGCCTGGTGTGCTTTTCTGGTGCAGTCAAAACTTCTTTTTTTAAAACCCACTTCCACCAGTGCTGTACGTGAAATTTGCTCCAGGTCTGACAAACCTTTGCAATGGGAATCATCAATTTCACCTTTGGCAGAAGAATTTCTCCCTAAAGCACTCATGGATCAGGATATCCCTAGGCTGTCTCCAAAGGACTCAGATATTTAGTGGCTGGATGGGTGACAACCACTTCTGAAAGAACAAGTGACACCACTTGAGCTAGTGAAAGGATTGCTAGGTTTTCTTCCTCTTAAAATATTATATATATATACTAAATTTGTAAATAGTATAACATGCTTTCAATCATTCTCTCTGTATGAAGTAAAAATTACTTCAGCAGGGTCACTCCAGAGAAAAGTGACAAAGACATGTGAGGAGAAGATAGAAGCATATATAAATTTAAGTATAAACATCTAACCAGGGGTTTACAGACAATTTATGTCTAATCAGAACTTGGTGGTACCAAAAGAAATAAAAACTTTAAATCCTACCATTTATCCATTTAAATTAAACATAGGAGCACTTTTACATAAATGAAATCCCTGACCCTGAATTCCTGTTATTCTGACAGGTATTGATTTTTAAGGAAATGGGATTGACCATTGTTGCTTTTAAGTGTCAGCTCTGCTTGTCAAAGCACAGATGAAAAACAGAGAATAAATAAAAACATGTAATAAGTATCCCTAGCACAGTGTTTTATTTGATAATTTTTAATTTTTTTAGACTTTTTTTAGACTTTTGAAATTTTTTAGACTTATTTTCATATTCAAAAATATGGAAATATGCTTACAAGCAGAGATAACAAACTGAATCCCTTCAAGTAAAACAATAGGTGAGCTTTAGTGTATCATTAATGCATGAAGGAACAGCTTGGTTTAGCTCCTGCCTCTACTCATGATGTGACAGCATCAAAAATATTTTAATATGGTTATCTTTTAGATCTTTACAGTATGAAGTTTAGTTTGATCACAGCATCCTGAACTTCACTCAGCTGCACAGCTTTAGAGATGGTAAAGTCACCGTTGTACAATTACATCCTCCTGTCTTTGCTTTACATACTAGACAGACCTATCACATTTCTTTCCCTCTGTAAATGCTGATTTATCAGTCTGGCTCCCGGGTCTCTTCTCTACTTGTGGCCTTCTCTTCCTCCCTGACAGGGTTGCCCTGAGCAAGGTGTGCTGGTGCCATGTTGTCTTGGTACTCAGGGACAAGAGTGCACAAGAACTTTCAAAAAAAGCATGGAAAAGTATTTTGAAATCCATTGTCTGAAAACATTTTCTCTAGAAACTGCAAAAGCTGAAAGTTTGTGAGAAACAAACCCAAAGTTAATGCGAAGGTGGATGAACAGAATTCATTGTAATGAAGTAACTGTGTAAGTATTTTGGCTACATTCACTCCATCTGTCAATCATCATGTCACTCGAATAAAAGCAAGCCAATAATATAAGCTCCAAAGAAGGAAAACATAGTTAACGATCTGCACTAGCTTCAGAGACCAACGCTATACAGTATTTCCACTCATTGTGTGATACTCAATTCATATTCATAAACTACCTTAACCTTTTATGTATATAATTTAGTAGGATGAGTTCGGGGTATTTGAATCCACACATATGATCGTTTCGCCCTGCCAGGAAGCTTTTGCTTTAGGCAACCACCAGCTTTCCAGGTACCTATAGCATAAGGTGCACACGGTTACCAGTAGTTGGCTGTGCTGCAGAGTTTGTTTGTTTCTGTTACATTGCGGTTTCACAGAAAGCAAGAATCTACCTCAGATACCTACTTGCATGATTTTTTGATTGCAGATAAAGTTTGTACGTTAATTATGAAATATTTTATGGAGGTACTAATGCTATTCAGTGAATAGAATGATAAGGTGATGATGAGTGTGAATCAAGAAGACTGATCTGACTGACCCCCCAGCCAAATGCTTAGGGTCTGTATCTACCCTTCCCTCTCTAGACTGTTCTGGAGTACGAGGTCTGGGTCTTTGCCCCAGTCCAAAGCAGTCACACACTGAGAAATGAACAAAATGTACCATGTGGCAAAATTTATGATGCATGTCTCCCACAGAATCTCCCCTCGACAGTATCTGTCACAACCCTTCTTGAAAAAAAATATTACTAGGAGTTGAATAATGAAGGTTGTAGTTTAGTTCCTGTATCTTCCACAGGTCAAAAACTCCTGTGCAAAAGACTTCTTCTATATTCTTTATATCATTATACCCTGATGTAATGCAGCAGGAGAACTAATACTTTTGGAATTCACTGTAATTATGATGGAGATTTGGGTTGTGGTGTCAGGAAGGCTTGAAGACTTCTGATGGGGACGTAGGGGCTGCATTATGCAGAGATTTGCTTCACCTATTAAAAAACAAGTTAAAAAGAGGCCCTAGAAAAACTGTAACACTTTAAAGAAGGCAGAAGAGTGAATGAGAATGGGGAAGGCTAAAGAAATATGTTTTATTTTTCCTGATCCCAGAAGAAAGGTATCTCCAGAGAAATGAAAATATAAGTTGAACAATGAGACTCAGTCTCACTGTTACATAGCAACAGAGGGGCAGATAGTATGTGTATTGAGAGTTGCTGTCGCAGCCCTTCCCTGGGTAACATCTGTCAGGAGACAAAGAAGCAGAAGAGTTCAGCTTGCTGTAGCACCCCATGTTCCACAGACAGGCAGGAGGCTGTGCCTGATGGTGTGGAAGCCAGGTGACCACCAGCCAGATGGCTAGCTTTGCCATTGCAGTTTACCAGCCCTCTGTTCAGCCAACACAAATTAATTCCTAGGTCTCCCAGCGTGATAGAACCTACTAAAAGTTGGTGGGTACTTTTACTACATGAACTACTAAGGGAACAAAGGAAAAACCTGTAGCAGGAAAGAGGCAGAAACATCTCAGCAATTTAGCTGCTGCAGTGTATCAAGTGCTCCCTATTTCTGAAACAGATTAATGCCCACTGTTTATTTGGCTCTCTTGAGAACTGCAACACTTTTGCTTTGCAGGAGTTCTGATAAGCTGCTCTTCCCAAGTAAAATACTCCTGTTGATGTTTCTGTGAAATATGATGAAGAGCAAACACACTGCCAACTCATTTTCACCAGGGTTTAGTGAGAAGCTCTCCATCAGCTTAACTACAAAAAGCCAAAAGAAAACAGAAAGCAAAACCCAAAACAAATGGACCCCTCTTAGGCATGACATTTTGCCTACACTGGTATTAGAAGAATGAATCATAAAATATCAACAAAATCACTCACAAATTGTACACAGCAAAAGGTAATGTTTGTTCATTTGCATACATTACGTAGTAATACCAGCAGTAATTCCATTCTGCTTAGTAAAAAATAAGCACCAAATTTTAATTTTACAAGTCCAATTAATAAGTCACTGATCATCGCACAGCTGGAAGATAAGTTGCCCTTTGCTGCCTGTTTGCTGCAGTTAAGACATTAATTCAAACAACTTAAATGTTTACAAAACTGGCAGTTGCACAATCAATATTACAGCAGAACTTCTGAAAGCAATTTCTGAAGTTTCTGTTTATTTTCCAAAGCACTGTTTTATTCCAGCTCCCTTACAGAGAGTAATTTTCAGCCTTTTATGATTTCTAGACACTAGGTAGTCCTTTTATGTCTAGAATTTGCCTCAATTACTGGTCCAATCTGAACCCTCACTAGGTCATATATTTCATCCTCCATTCAGTGAGAACAAAACAAAAAATAAAATGAGAGATTTAATATTCTTGTCTCCATGCCTATAAAAATATCAACCCGTGTCAGTATCTTTGTTATCCTAGTGTCAGCTACAAGAGAGAACTAGATTTTCTCTATTTCCTGATTAACAGTATGATCACTTTCTAAACGTCCATGGTAGGGGTCATCTAACCAAGATGTTACTGAGTACATTATAAAACTGGGTTTATGAACTTTATGGATGTAGAGAAAGTGGGGCTCTTAAATATGTACTTCTCCTCATAAATCTAAGAACTAAACCAAAGGATCCAACTTACTGAAAAAAAAAAATAAAAATCACGAAATCTCTTATATTACTAAGGTATCTGATATAGAAGATGACAATACTACTCTGAGTAAAAGGGTCATCTAAAGTTCCTGTTTTGAGGGTTTGCTTTGCAGAAGTTCTAGGCTTTTCTGCTCCCCCAGTCCTAATACAGTTACCCACCACTGCATTTTTTCTGCACAACTTGGCAATGTTGTCTTTGTTGGCTCTTCCCTGTATGGAGGTAAGTTAATATCAAAGGAACAACAATTAAAGAAATAATCACAGGCAGCTTTTTTCTTGATGATTGAAAACACATGATTTGCCTTAATTTCTGCTGGAGCAAGGCTTTGAATCTCAAGCAGAGACCAGAAGCTGGCACGGGGTAGATGACCAGAAGGCTTGCTGAGCCAGTGTACAGACAGTGTCTTCAGGCCTGTATACCAGTTAAAGATGCTCAAGTTCTTGAGTGACCTCAGCTGGAAGACACTTTTCAGTCACATCTGCTGACTCTCTGAGGCAATCAGTCCACAGTTTGTTTTCATCAAAATGAGTTAGGTTGCTTTAATCAGTCTTTCTGTATGACTGCAAGTGAAATAATTTGAATTGAATTGAAGCAAGCACACAAACATCTTCACTGGCAGGTGAGGCAATATCAGTTTCCAAGAGAAAACATAAGGCAGTAACATAAATGATAATATTGTCACAGGTTTTAATTTATATAATCAGTTGTAAAAAACAAAAAAATAATCACAAATTGCCTTTAGATCAGGCATGTAGGGTGCAGGAGATTGAAGCTGGGACCAAGGTGCCACCTTTGCCTCAATATGTCACAGAGATCAGTACCTTCAAAGCAGTTAACCCTTTCCCAGGCACGTTTTCAGCACCCATTAAATAAGGGATTGGCACTTAGAGATGTGAATTGCCCCATGACAAGGGAACTCCCTCACATAGCACAGAAAAGGCAGGATGATAGCAGGGATTGTGACCCAAAACTGCCTTATCAAATCCAGGATGAAACTGCTCGTCTTCTGGCAGTACATCAGGCTTCAGTTGCCTCTGGTTTCTTGCAGAGAAATGGTTGAATGACAGTCCTTTGCATTGCCAGTGGCTGAATACTTGCTACAGCAACTATGCTCAAGAGTAGTTTGGGTTAAGTAACTGCAGCAGCCTCTGAGAAGTCAGTCTGTCATCTCATAGAGCAGGTATCGGCTTTGTGATGCTTGACAATGTTTGTTTTTTTTTTTATTTCACCTTAAAAAATAATAATCACAAATAAAGCACATGTTGGCCCCATGTCTCAAGTAAATCCTGGCTGCTTTCTATTGCTCTGACAACACAAACCAGCTGTACTCTCTGACGGAGCACTGAGCAGCCAGAGCATACCAATGAATCTGATCCCAGTACTTAGTCTGCTCCCAGTAAGGTATTATTTTCTATTTGCCAAGACTAATTCTGCCATAAATACAGAACGTAATCATTTTGCATGCACTGTGGTACTTTTTAGTCTTTGATCACACCTGCACCAGGAAAAATATTTTCTTCACAGGAATCATTGAACCTTATATGTGTGATTTCCCCCATCTACCATGCAGTTGTGTGATTACTGAAGACACAGTTGACATTAATATAATGACCAAAGACTCAAAAAATCATAGCTGAAGCACTTTCCAGTTATTGGGGTCAAGGATACTGAGGTTTCAATAGCTTGACTGTATTTCTGAAGCATAAATGTCTGGCAAACAGCCATATGCATTGTTTGACTCTTTGCAATTATATATATACATTTAAAGTACTTTAAGAGCAAAAAATAAAATTAGCATTAATGTCTTGTCAGCCAGTGGTCTTCAGACCTGGCTCGGTAATGACTAACACTGCTCAAACAAAGTGATCATCCAGTGTTTTCTTCTGCCCAGAAAGCACCCAACTTAATTATATGTGCTTCACTTGGTCACCATTCATTTTGGACAGCTCTGCCGCTCCCTTCTTCCCCTTTCCTAAGGTTTCAGTTACCATCCCACCTTGCCATCATCTCTGCCCTTTCTTTAGGGCTGTTTCCAGGCTTCTCCTCTTCCTGGGGTCTCGGGACACCGTATCCCTTTTCCCAAAGTCACAACCTTCTTCTAGGGAACAGGATTTCAGCTGTGGTGGCACTGGCCATCTTCTTCTGCTCGCTTCCAATAGCCCCTGACTGTCCTTGCATTTCCTGCGGGAAGGAAACACCTCACTTTCCTGCTGGGTGATACTAAGGTTTCTAAAACACTGCAGGAAGATAGATGTTTAAAAGGGCTGCTAATATTTGATGGATCTAAGTGCAAGCCCTCAGATCCACTTTGAAAATCCTACCATGGGATGGCCTTATGCCTTCAACAACAACAACTGGTTGTTTGACCTGAGTTCTCGTTCAGCCTTACAGTGACTTGATGTCTTGCTCGTCCCTCTCGATAAAGATTGTGCTTCGTAATTTAGGAAAAGTAACGTCACAAGCTGAAAAGATTCTGGTAAATACTAGAAGCAAACTGCCTCACCATTTTCTAATAGGAAAGCAAAAAGCTAAGTAAATATTTAAAGATCTTGAACTTATTCAAACAGAAACACACAGCCTGCTGGGAGAAACAGGGAGAAACACGTAGAAGCTGGGGTGGTTTGAGCTGCCAGCCATACAGTGGCTTGCTCATGGAGCAGCTGGATCTAACCCTGGTTTTGCACAGAAAAGATGTAAATGGTGAAGGAGCCCAAGCATAACTCAACACGAAGAGATCCACTTGCATTGCTTCTAAATAAACTGTGCTTTTAAACCCAGGAAATAAGTTTGGGAACACTCACCATTTGATCATAACCAGCTGGGAAGAAGCTTAGCCAGTTTCCAGTAGGCAAGAGGTCTCTCTTAACTCAGGTGTCTCTTGATATTTCCGTAAATCACTGCTCAAACTGATACTTTCTTTTTCATTTTGTGCTTAGATTATGAAAGCACAGCAGTACCCAGACACAGCTCTTCCTCTACTAGACCCTGGCACACAAAGAGGTGGGGTCACGGATCCTTTTTCCCTACAGAAACAAGGCTCTTGAATCCTACCCAGATCTAGCAGAGCACATCACTAACTCAAATTAACTGTCCACAGCAAACAGTGGCTGAGACATCTGGCCATCTGGCCATTATGAGCAGCAAGTGGAACTAGCTCCTTTTTTTCTCATTTACCCTGTCTGGAGACCACCAACGTATTCACAGAGGAGGAAAGTGGCACTTCCTGCACTCCAAGAGTCTTTCTGGATCCCACCTCTCTTATACAAACTGCCAATCTATAGAGGAAGGAATTATTTTCCCAATTAATATTACTGTGAAAATCAAGCATAAGTAAAATTAAAATATTAATTACAGCAATTGCTAATACAAGAGTAAGGAAATAAACCTGCTTTACTCTTCTCTACTTTAAAGCTGTGTCTGATACACATCTTCCCTGATATAAGACACATTTTTTGACAAAACAAAGGAATTTTTCTTATTGCTGTCAACTTTAATCCAACAACCTGGACCTAGAATCACATACATTTGAGAAAATATATCCTGATGTATTAAATACATTCTTTATCACTCAATAACGCAAAATCCTCATAAGTTTCTACTCTTTTATAATATGCATCCAGTGCTTTCTTCCAATCGTCTATTCAAGTTTCAATAAATGACTTAATAAATTTCACATCCCAGTCTTTATGCATCTTAGGAAGATACGCATCACACTCGGTCTTTCGTGGTGTCTCTGCTATCAGAAATAGCATAGTTGGGAATCTCAGCTCAAATGTGGTCAAATTTGGTATTTATAGAGATGTATTTGATCATCTTTCCTCCTGGTCATTGTGCAAAAATTGTCTGCAGACGCACAAGAAAGGCAACCCACAGCACTGGGCATCTTCAAAAATATTTAACTACTTACTTTCCTGAGATAAACAGGCAAGAAGTGCCAGGTGGGGTGGGATTCTCATGAAGAGGATGAAATAAGGCCTATGCAAGACCTTTACTGTGCAGAGAGCAAGGAAAAAATCTTAAATAAAGATTATGATTACCCCAAGTATACTTGCAATTAACCATGGAGTGTTGCAATATTGTTTCGGCTCACAGAGGTTGAATCCCAAGCCAGAAAAATTAATGAACACACTTTATAAGATTAGGGCCAGACAGTTCTTAATTGTGGGTGCCTTTGACTGTAACCCAGTTAACTCCTGTTACATCCAACATCCAATAGTGACATTTAGAAATGGACATTTAGCAATATATTAATCATTATTTTGATAAAAATAAATGAATAACCCACTTACTGAGTCATCCAACACAGTTTCTGTGTAGTCTTGCACTATGAAGGGAGCATTGTTTTAGTGGAATCTTGATACATCACAGAGCATCCCCAGAAAACAGGCTGTTCAGAGAACTTAACTTCTCCCAAAGCATTATAGATAAACCCAGAATTTCAAACATATATGAAAAAATATTGAGAGAAAAAAAAAAAAAAAAAAAAACAGATAAACCAGAGAAGGTGAAACAGTTCTTCACAACCACTCACCAAAAGTAATAAATGAGTTTGGACAACCTTTGTGTAAATGTTATTCAACATAAAAACCTATCCCTACAAAACCTATACGTATGATTATTTATGTTTTGTGTGACCTTCCTTTTGTTTTTAAAACACTGCAAAATAACAGCTTTTAATAGAGGTATTCCAAATATGAGCTGATATATAGCTGCCTACCTCCAAAGGGGAGATGCTTCCCTCAGCTCCTGACACCAGAGAGAGTTTTCAACATGCAGCTGTCAGAAAAAGAAAAAAAATCCAGACACCATACAATCTTCAAGAAATACACTGACATCTATTTAATCTGAATTTATTTTGATCATGATGGGCTTTCAGAGACTTGCATAGAAAAGAAAGGTTGCCATGTTGCCTTAACAATAAAACAGATGTGGGCTTCTCTTCCTCATTTATATGATTAGCCACTGTTGTTCAGTAAAATGGAGTTGTTTAACCTTTCTGGAAAATGAGAAAGCATTTTTTTAACATGTTTGTCTGTGTGATCACAATCCCTCAATATGAACAGAATCTGTCTTCATTGCATTATTAGGTAGCCAAATATTTTTTTTTCCTTATTCTGTCTCTGTTTCTCCTCCACCATGTTTGAAACCTCCATCTGCCTATCTTTGTAAAAATGCTCTTTTAAAATCTTTAAGACTACAGTGAATTTTACTACAGTTTTTACCACGGTAGAACTGTGAGTTGTTTTGGTACATTCTCAGGGAATTAGTTATTGTCTAGTGATAACATTTGTGCAGCTTCCACAATTCATAGAGTTTACTGCATTAGGCTGTTTCTCTACATAACTATAACGAAAGAATTATTTAGCCAAAGGATATGAAAGTAACTGCTAATACAAAGGATGCCTTCTAGTTTAAATGTTCTCTTTTGATGTGATTTTGTTTTTAACTTGCTATGCCCAAGGCTGTATATAGTAAATAATGTGATTATGGTGAAGCTCTGAAGCCCACACAGGCCAGACTATTTTCCCAAAGAAGTGGTTCTGCGGAACAGCTTATCTATTAAAGAAATGCCATGAAACCTTTTGTTTGCTGTAGATTTAACCATATAATTTTACAGATCTTTTTGGCTTAGAGGTAATGATTTGATAAGCTATTCTTGACCAGTCCAAATGATAATATAATTTAAATGCAATTCAGTTTTTATACTAGGATACAAGTTCTGTAAAGGCTTGCAAGTGCAGCCCAGCTCACAAAGAGGGGCAGGTGAAACTCTACAGTATATGGTATGGTAAGCTACCATGGTAACAAACATAGAGCAAAAACCTGTAAAAACCTGATTTTGAGTCCTTGAATATCTAAGATCCAATTATGAAAAATGTGAGTGCATTTTCAGTACCTCATATTTTCAAATTCAGTTATGTATCTTATTTTCATTTTAGTTTTAAGATTGGAATTTAAACTTCTAATAATGATAGTTATGATCCAAATAATTGGGATAAAGCTTGGAGAAGGTCCATATAAGTTGAATATTTGGCTAAATCTACTTGATAGGAAACTCTTTGGATCTACGGAAACCCTCTGGATCTATGGAATAATTTTCTCATGTGAAATGAATCCAGGTCTGCCTTCTGGCATATTTTAAGCTAAATATGATAGCATCAACTCTATTCTGAAACTTTTCAAATACTGAATGACTGAATATATACCTCATGAAAACAGTGCTTTGCAGAGATTTATGGTGTTCAATCTTTTTTAGTCACAGTCTTCTTTTTTACAGGGACCAGATCATAAAAAATTTCTTCAGCCTGTAGCCTAGATTTAACTTCTGGCTGCGGCATTTTGATATTCACAGAAGGGAAAAAGAAAGTAATTATCCCTAACAAATAATAAATACTGCATTTGAAGTTTGTATTTACCAAAGCAGGATTACTCCTTCTGCTCATTTTGGGCAGCTCTCTCTAAGTGATAGCAAGTTCCAATAACTTTCTTGGTGAACAATGTACCTGGTTGCCCATGTCTTCCAAAGGAGAATTTGGGGGTTTAGGGACCACATATTACAACAAAGTGCTCCCAAATCCATTTGTTCATGTGTGTGAAAAACCAGGAAAATTTACGGATGATGATGCATCTGGTAGATTTATACTGAAAAAAACAGCAGAATGTTTCCTTAAAGCAATCACTGAAATGTAGATGTAGAGTTAATACATTACAATACAGTAATTACATTTAACCTAATTCAGACTGGTTTATAAGTCATTTATACAAAAATCCAGCAAAGAGCAATGGAGGAGATGTGAAAGAAAATAATTCCACTAATCTGTATTCTTTTTCTATGATTATGGAACATATGGGATCAAATTACTAAGATGATTTAAATTATCATAATTTCATTGAAATCAATGGTCTTACGTTCATCGCATCATTTGAGACTGGAGTAGCTGGCATTTAACAATGCAGTGGAACCACTAAGTTTGCAGAAAACACGTAGTTTTGTTAATACGATTTGTTTTCAACACATGTATCAAAACATTCCTTCGTTGTTTTATGGATCAAAAAATAATAAAAAAAAATTTACTGAAACATATAGTGGTATTACTGAGAACAATTTGAACAAAGATAATTTTCTTGACAGTTTCTATGTAATTGTTCCAGTTTATAAAGGCAAGAAAATGCTATCCAGAATCTCAGCTGCTGTAGTGCCTCTGACTATATTAATACTCAGCATTCGTTGGCATAGCTCTGCCAGTTTCAACGTTTAGTGACTTGAACTGAGGTCATGTCTATTGCACTACACAGTTACACAAAACGTACTGAAATTCATTTCCTATAGTCTTCTTACAAGGCAAGTGCACATTTAAGTGGTGACTGTACCCAATAGGAATCTGATATCCAAGGGGTGAGTTCTTAATTCTGATGCTGTTCAGTTTTCACATTTCTGAAATGACTTTGTCCTCTCAGGGTTGTTTCAAAGGAGAGGACTGAGGAAAGCCCTGCATATTGCAGAGAATATTCATTAGCCGTCTAATTGTTGATACTAAAAACTTGACTTTTGCCCTTCCACATAAGGGCTTAAAGAAGTTTTGCATTTAGCCCCATCAATAGCCTAGAGCCAGCAATGCCTTTTTCAGAGGAACAAAGCCTCATTAGCACTGAAAAGTATTTCCCTCATTTGCCCTTTATGACAGTGAGAAGCATGAATAAAGATATGTTGCAGCAGGCATTTTACTCCCCTCGTAGGATCACTATAGTTTGGACTGCAAGCCAATAAGAATTTCCTTGCAATGTAACATCAAACAAATTTCAAATTTCCAGCCCAGGACATGTGTATTTCAGTACTTGCTCTTTGTATAGGCAAAATTTAGACTATCAAATATTTTTGCACAATAAAAATTCCAATACTTTTGGTTCAAATATGCTGAAAGTTTTAATTTCAAAAGTGCTTAGCAAAAGAAAGCTTCCAGTTCAGACGAGGGCTGATGCACAACATTTCATTTCAAGTATGTTAAGTTACAAGGCTTTTCAGGAGTTGAAATGCAAGCCACCTCATTAGACTCCCTCTTCATTTTTATGCTCACTTGAGAGTATATAAGACAAAATTGTTCGGGGGGGAATTCTTCATTAGGTTCTGGGCTGTGTAACCCTCCGAGGAATGCAGCTCACTGGGAAGAGGGCACTCCTGAACAATACCCTGGGAATTGCTAGGAAATACCATTTGATGTTAGGCACATCCAGTTAACTAACCAATTCAGTCTTTGGAATTGGGTTGAAGCAAAACAGTCCTTTTTATTTTCTTAGTGTAAAAGTCTAGACTAGCAAAACTGCTGTTGCATTTTCTGTCTTTTTAAGAGATAGAGCAACAATTTTCACTTTCTTCCTACCTATATTTTGACATTCAGTTACATTATGGGGAGTAGAACCCTGCAAAACATTTAAAGATTACCAGATTTCAATATTGCCCTTTAGCTTTCCCATTTGACTTCTTAAAGAAGTGCAATGAAAAAGCAATGCAAGTCAGGCATTCAGCTTCATAACGAAGAGTCTGTACAAATGGCATACTAAAAAAATTGGGCCTCTGAGCTAAAGAGCTTATTCACTTGCATTAACCATAGTTTAGAGTACAATTCTGGGGGTTTTTTACTATTTTAATGATTTGTGTTATTTTGCCCCTGAAAATACCAGCCATTTCCTGCGTTGTGAGCAAAAACAAAGGGAAGGCTTAAATCTGAGGACACCTACTTCCTTACAATGTGTGTAATCTCATTGCAAGGGTACTGTTCAGCTTCAGACTTTCAGGGAACCACGGAATAGTTAGTTAGGGTAGGGAGGGACCTCTGGAGATCACCTAGTCCAACCCCCAAAACTTTATCAGCTTCGCAGCTGGAGGTGATCCTGTCAAGTTTTCGGTGAGCACAGCCTGATCACTGCAGGGGCAGGTACAGATTTTAACACTGATAACATGTATAACATTCCCTGTCAGCAAGAGATCTACAAAACAATCAGTTGGTCCCCAGACTCCAAGCTGCACTTGGAAATTTTGATTGCTCTAGGTAGGTCTTGACTTGTTAAAAATAATTGGACTCCTTTGTTCCATTTTAATTTCTGTTATATTGTCTATTACCATCTCTAAATCTTTGGTGCATGTATCTGTATTACCTCACCTCTGTTTTGATACAGAGATCTTGGTGTCATGTTAGTTCGTTGTCATGGCATTTCACCAGGTTCAGAAAAACCTGGCCACTGGGGAAAACTGTGAAATTACAGGAAGTTCCTGACACTCCCTGTGGAAAATTATTGAGCTTGAAGAGGAAAAGGTATTTTCCACTCCATTCTGAGAGGTAGAACTGGTATAGGTGATACTTTCATGGCTAAATGCATTTAAATTAATATGAAGCAACCAGTTCTATCTCAAGAAACATTCACAGTTCTAACAAATAATCACTTCCTTCTGAATCATGTGATTCACCTTCCAAATTTAGCTTTCTGTGAGAATGAAAAATGAGAACAATGTACCAGTTTTTAGATTGAGTCAAAAGGAAACTAGATATTATTTTGAAATACCTTATGTTACTTAGTAACGTATTAACTATTAAATTGAGGTTTCTAGATCAGACCTGTCTTTTCAGAATACTGGTACTTGCTAGATCTAGCTTTAACAGATGAAATTGTGAAAGGAGACTTTCACAGTTTGTTCTCACCCTAGAATGCATAACAAGATGCGCACTAATACCACTATCCTTTAATTATTTAATAAACTCTCTCATTTTGATCTTGAAGCTCTTCAAATAATATGTGGATTTGATAGTCCTGTTTTTTCAGCTGGAGACTTTAATCTTCATCTATTAACAACAGAGCTACATTTATGGCTCAGGTCTTTTAACTTCCTCTACCACAAATTCTTACTCCTTGTCATATCCTGCCTAAAGCAATACAAATGTGTTACTTTAAAGAATTTCTTCAGTTAACAAATGTTATGCTTTATGAAGTTTCTCAAAGCACTTCTACATTTTAATTATTTCTAGCTTATATCTATTTTAAATTTAGATGTATTGCCAGCTAGTTAAGACAGTTACAACAGCTAACATTTATATTAAACAAAAATAACTTTTCTTCTGTTTCTCTTTTCAATTTCTTACATTTGACAGAAGAAAATAAGAGAAGTTTTCCCCAAATCCCTCAAATTTCTCAAAATAAATAGTTCTAGATAACCTTTCAAATTACAAAAGGATTTACAAAACTGATGAACATTCTCACAGTTATTGCCAGATTCAGTGGTTTTGTCTCTATTTAGATTACAGTAGGCGTAGAGTAATTATAAATCAAAGTGATAAAAAGACAAAAATAGAGCACAGCAATAAAATGAGGACAGCACAAGAACTACAAGACAATTTTTTAATTGCCCTGCATTTAAATTAAGTTTCTATTACCCTTTCGAACATGTCTGCAGACCTTTTTTGATAGTAAAATACAATCAGATGGCTTTACATAATAAAAATTATTGATTCATACCAATACCTCTGTTCTTCTGCGGACCAGGTTGTATTCCTCAGCTGGTCCCCTTAAACATGCCACCAAGTAAAATTAGCAGGAAAAAGGTATGTGTACTGTCATTTCCCCAAGATGTTGTGTTACCATTATGGTAAACTAATATATTTATGAAAATAACTATGCAAGTTCCACTGGACAAGATACCTTCCTATACTGAATGTCTTCTTGGGAGATTGAATGTCTTCGGCTGTAAGGCAGCAGTAAATGTACTTAACTGTGTGATTAGCTTCTTAATAATTTCAAAAAGATGAATAAAACTAGCTCCATTAACACCAGGCTCCAAATATACATTCCTGAACATCACAGAAGCTTCCTTTGGTTTAAATCACCCTGTGTCTCACTTTAGGGTCAATGTAAAACCAGGTGAACAGTTTCAGTTTGCTTCCTTTATGTTCTGTTCTGTTTTGACAGCAAGGTAAAAATTTACTGCATACGACTCCAACACAGTAGTACACAAAAACCTTGTTTCATTAAAAGAACTAGAATGTGAAGCCCAGAACAAAAGCAGGAACTAAGATAAAGTTAAGGTGTTTTCACAAATATGATCTGGCATCAAAACATCTGTTAGCCTCAGGAGATTGCTGTTGATGAAAATTACAGTGAAAGCCCCATAGAATTATCACAACTCTCTCCACAGCCATAAATAAAAACTCAGAGCTAAACATGGGTTCTTTTACTTCACAAATTTACAACTATTTTATAGGCAAGTGTTAGTAGCAGTGTGTAGAAGGTAAGGATTACAGAGTAACATTAACTGCCTTTCTCACAGTACTTAGGAACTTGCTTTGCTAAAATCAGGAAGGGAGGTCCTATGAAAATGGAAAATAACACAACATAAGGAAAGTGACTCACAATATATCGAGTTCTTAAAAAGTCCTAGATGAAATGATAATAATAATAATCTTCACTTTCCAATAACTGAACAAAACATTTTCTTTAGGCTCAGAATGAAGTTATTTCATGTCAACTGGCTTCCGAATCACTCAGAAATGCTCCATCTGCTCTAGTATCTTGCCTCGTGTGCTGCAATGGACACCCCATTTGGAATTGAGCAGTGTGAGCTCAAGGCTACTGCTTGGTTGTTTAGTTTTCATGCACAGCTGTGTTACACAGGTTGAAGACACGAAGAGAGCAGGTAGCTAGATATCACAAAAATGTAAATACAGAAGCTTCAAATATATCATTCCATACCAGTTTTGTTTACTTTTGTTTTTTTTCTTAACCAGTCACTTGCAGTATTTTGTTGCAGCATTACAAGATTTCCTGTGGTGTTTATTCTCACTGAAACTGTGCTGTCTCACATGAATACTTACGTACAAATCTCGAGAAAAATCTGGATCCATCTGTAATGGGAAATTGCCTGTGTACTGAAGCCAGCACCTGACATGAATTCTCTGTCCTCTCTCATTGCTGCAACAACTTGTGTCCAGTGTCTTCACAAGGAGGCAAGACCCAGGCAGTCAGTCTTGGATTAATGGTTTCCAAGGCTTTTCTCTCATCTCTTCCATGGGAAGGGACTTTTCTCCTTATCTGCCATGTTATTTGTTCTTTCAAACACCACAATGCCCTAAATTTGACAAATTATCAAGGTGTTCAATGCAATTCAGAAGTTCTTTGAACTATTTTTGTTCTGAATAATTACGACTTACTATTACGGCAGATCATTTAAGCACATGCATAACTTTAAGCACAAAATATTCCCTGGGTCTAGAAATTACTGGAAGATATAAATACCTGTGTGAGTGCCCTGAGGATTGAGGCCTTGTGTCTTCCTGCCTGGAAGTACGTAGACATTGCCTTCTCACCTGGCAAGAATGTGTATAGGGACACATTCATAAGCATTTGCAATCAACCCATTGAATTCAGTGGAATAGTTCGTGCTTTAAATTAGATACCAACTTGTCTCCTCTGTTGAAATTAGTCCAAAGAAATTAAGAAAGATCCTTAGAGTATTTAATTGGACACCTCCAATTCTATCTGTGTGACTGAGCTACTATGAGAGTCAGAGGCCTTTTTCACATTATCTACAGAGAGAAGAAAGAACTGGCAGTTTTAAATGCAACCAAAAAGGCATGCACACCAAATACACAGCTACTGAGACCCAGTGAGGAGGAAACAGGAAAAAGGATGCATGTTTGAACTCCTGACTTTCTCTCGGAAGCTGTTCTGACTCAAATCCAGATATCATATACACAGGAAATACAGCCATGAAGCCCAAAGGCTCTGCTGGTTGCTCTGTAGACCTGATGCCAAACAAGCTTTGCCCACTTACGCACTCAACCTGGCATTGGAAAGGAAGGGAAAGATTTCATACAGCCATCAGAGAAGGGCCAGGTGACAACAAGAGCTGTGTCTGTGCAACCCCTACCACAGTGGCACCTGGGCCGGTAACAAGGCTCCCAGGCAATACTGTAACACACACCAAAATGTGCTCTGCAGCAACTTGCATCTTGGTGTGGCACGATAGCCCACCCCAATAAGACCTAAAATCCAATCAGAGAATACATACAATGCAAGCCGTCATGCAAGTTCAACTGCTGGTGCCAGGGTGTTCTCTTGGTATTGGTTATGCTAAAACCATCCTTGTTCACCAGACTTCGAATCAGATAAGGTGGTAGTTGGCCTGCAAATGTGCGACTAGCAGTCAGTCACTTTATACTGTAAAAGTCCTCTTTCAAAGAACCCTCATGCAGTCAGGTTCTTCTGACACAAGCCTTCTTGGGGTGAATGTGTGGAGATTCCTCCCTTGGGTGGCGAAGCCCTCCGAGGAGACTCCTCAAGGCCAAGAGAAAGAGATCTCCCCACGAGTGTTGGTGTAAGTGAGTTACATCAATCTTTGATTAATAATTATTTCTTTTTGCTACCTTTATTATAATTGCTTCAGTATAGTGTACTGTCCTATCTTATACTACACTACTAGTAGTTTTAACATTTGTAGTGTGTAGTAAGTAATTCCGATTAAGAACTTTGTCTGATCATTTGTAATAATAAATGATTTATTTTATACAAATATTCTCATTTTGCCAATCATTAAAACCCGCAGGACAAAAGTCATTCCATCACACTTCTATAATTCCAAAAATTTAAACCATTGACACAATCCAAGGCTAAGACTGGATTCAGCTGCAACTAGACTCCTAAAAGGAGTTTAGAAAGCAGGGGAGTCCTTTTTGCACGTTGTGGCTCAATGGTGGGATTTTGTTTTGGTTTCTTTTTAATAAATTTTGTCTAAGCCTTCCACTCCTACCCACGACACTCATCACACAAAGCCAAAATATGGCTGTGCATTTTTCCACGGCAAGCTAAGCTGTATCTGTCAGAGCAGTGCTGAACTTACATTAATTTGGAAAACAGCAAAATGTAGGAAACACAAAATTGTCTGCTCTTCTCATATGTCTCTGAAAACTTCCATCAATCATTCCACTGCTTAAGCCTTAAGGATTTCTACCAGATAAGAAAGAAAAAAAATCTAGGGTGAGGAGATGACAATAAAAGAAAAATATCTTAAGTGTGGGGGGAAAAAAGAATTTATAAACTAAAAACATCTTTCAACTTCTTCATTTTGGATGAGAGACATTCACCTTCTGAGCCCTAAATTCTTTATAGGTTAGAGCCAGGACATGAAAAATATATTCTCTCTCCTCTTTTCCAGTTCCCATCTGTCCGTCATCACAAGAGAGCTGCAGATCAATTCTACTTACAGAGATGCTATTTAGCTTTTGGGACAGATCCTCTGGAGGATCCAGACCCAAAGGGTTTTGCAATGAATGACTATAAACTCTTCAGAAGGGATAGGCAAGGAAGGAGAGGTGGTGGGGTAGCCCTGTATGTTAGGAAGTGTTTCAATTGTCTAAAGTTTTATGATAAGGATAATGGAATTGATTATTTATGGATAAGACTCAGGATGAAGGCCAACAAGTCAGATACCATGGTGAGAGTCTCTTGTAGACCACCCAACCAGGTGAAGAGGCAAAGGAAACAGCAGCTGAGAGGAGTCTCATAATTGCTAGTCCTTGTTCTCATGGGGAAATTACCAGATATGTGCTGGAAATACCATACAGCTGAGATGAAACAGTATAGGAGATTCTTGTAATGTGTGAAAGAAATCTTCCTGACCCAGCTGATGAGTGAGACAGCTAGAGAAAGTGCCCCGCTGGACCTGTTGCTTGTGAAGAGAGAACGACTGGTGGGTGACGTGACAGTTTGGAGGCGGTCTTGGGCACAGTGATCATGAAATGCTAAGAGATTCTTGGAGAAGTGAGAAGAAGAGGGGTCAGCAGAACTGTTCACTTGGGCTTCTGTAGGGCAGACTTCGGCCTGTGTATGAAAGTGGTTGTCAGAGTCCCTTGCCCTCAAGTTGCACCAGAGGAGGTTTAGGTTGGATATTAGAAAATTTTTTTCACAGACACAGTTGTCAAGTCTTGGAACACACTACCCAGGGAAGTGGTTGAAGCATCATCCCTGGAGGCTTTTAAAAGACATGTAGGAGACATGGTTTAGTGCTGGACTTGTCATTGCTGGGTCATCAGTTGGAAATGATAATCTTAAGGGTCTTTTCCAAGCTAAACGATTCTATGATTCTGTGAGGGGATGAGGAGGTGCTGATACTTTCCACATTGCTTGCACAGCTCACTTCAGCACCCACACTCCAGAGTTAATAGAGTTTGTCTTCCACTTCTACAGCCTCAGAAGGAAGAGGAAGATGGAGCATACAGAGTGCAGACTGGAAGAGACTTCAGAGTTTCATTTATTTCATCCTTTCTATCCGTATCAGTGTGTAAATATTTTTTTAGCAATCAATAACTTTCTAATATCACTTCTGTGACCTAATTTGTGCTATAAGGAGTATAATTATGATTTATTTTTTTTAAATACAGCAAGCAGTCTTTAAATATAAGTACTATTTCTAGCAGTAGAAGACTAAAGAGATGGAAAATACTCACAACTGGTGGAAATCTGTAATAAAATAGTAATTGTTACAAGTTTTCATACATAAACTAACCCAGACTAATGAAGGATTGGTTCCATATGCGTGTCTTCAAGGTCATATGCTTTGTTTAAAGCAGAATAAGCAACAGAAGAAAATTGGCTTCTCATTATGGCATCCTATTTTCTTTGTGAAAAAGACACAAAATTCCTTATGATTTAAAAAAAAAAAAAAAAAGAAAGAAAAAAAGGATTACATAACATTTTCTGAGTAATAATAAAAATGACCATCTATTACACTTCATTTTTCAACCACAGGTATCAGGGTCAAACTTACTTTTTCTGTTTGCCAGAAGAGAAAACAAGCCACAAAAGGCAGAGTAGGTGCCCAGGGTCATCCATCAGGCTGACACAGCTTTGGAAATAAATACAAGTTTCCTGAATCCCAGCCCAATGTTCTGTCCTCAGCAATAAATGAATGGCAATCTTAACCACCAGAGGACAACATTACCCAGTCATTCGCATGTCTCTGAAACTGAAGGCCCTCTGGAAAACACAAGGTATTTGCAATTCAGTGGTCTCTGCAGTGTCTGACACTTCCAATGTTTGTAAAGTCATTTTTAAATGCAACTTCGTGATGACCTAGAGAGAAATGGATGACCTCCATAACTAGTTGTAATAAAATTTGCTTATCAGATGCTTTCCTACATATTGTTTTGAAACTTTCACTCTGGAGGCTTGTTCTTGATAGGCTTCTGTATCTAGCCAATATTTTATAGGCAACATTTTAATTCAATAATACTTTAAGTGCAACAACAAATTTAACAAATGAAGCATCTGTGTGAAATATACAAATTAAATTTCACTTGGGGAAGGCTGTCTGAGCAGAGATTATAACAGCAGTATGAATTCAAATATAGCAGTGATGAAACTTCTGGAAAATATCCTTCCTTTCTTCATGAGAAAGTAACTTCTAGGCAGATGTCTACGTATTTTTAAAGTCTGGAGACTCAATTTCTTGAGTCTAGTAATTACTAGATAGCAAAATTTTAATCACTTCCTGGACCATTAAACTTTGGTAAAGGTGACTGAAATGATCTCAGGGGAACCAAGAGCTTGTTTAGAATAGGGATATTAAGCAGCAGTAATTAAGTAACACAGTGGGAGTGGGAGTCCCAAGGGAAAATGATTTACAATGACAATGTTTATTACACATTTCAATTACTTTTTACTATGCACTTCAGCTTTCTGCAGCAGAAATCTACCACTAATTCAAATCTCCAGAAACCCGAAGCATGACACAGATTTCCTGAGTGCCTGCTCTGGTCCTGAGACCAGGTGGCACAGTCTAGTTGTATCCACCCTGAAATGGTAAACTTGCATTGGAAATAGGCCATATCCAAACTGCCCAGAGTTAATAGCTTATCCTATGTTAATTCTCAAACTGTCACAGGAATTACCTGGAAGATTGATAATACGCTAAAGCTGTGCATGGGACTGTTTGAACAGTTTAACAGTCCAGGCAGCCTACTTCTGCCCTTCTGCCTTTGCCCTGGCACTGTTTATTTACTAGTCAAAACAGAGCCAATTATGATCTCCTAGCAAAACCAGTATGCTTCTTAGTGTGATGAACAAACAAAGAATGGACAAAGGGTGGACAAAGAAGAATGACAAGTGGAGAGCGAAGATAGGCCCAAAGTTCTTAACTGGGAAAGCTCTGAGTTAGCAGTATTGTAGATAAATGTGAGCAATGCAGGACAGAAGAAGATAGGATGCTGCAATAGTCAAATTACAAAAGGCTGAGGGATGGAACTAGTTATTGGAGCAGCATCTGTATTTTAGAGCGACCAGGTAAGAGGAAACTTTGAAGTTCAGAGTCAGTCGGGGACAGGGGATCAGCTGAAGACAATTCTGAGATCCAGGGAAGGTGGTGCTATTCGTGGTGAGCAGAAAGGAAGTAGCAGGGAGGGCTCAGAAGACAATGTACCGTTGATTATGGGTGTTCACCACTAAGCTGGATCTCCACCAAGCAGAGGCAAGCGCATGGCCTGAAATTCATCTGACTAGACTTAGATACCTGAACACCTGACAGTCTCCCAGAGGTTCCCAACTGCAAAGGAAGCCTGCAGTTCATCTTCCATACTATCCAGAATGATTAAAAGAGAGACAGAGGTCAAAAGAGAAGCGGAAGTGTCTAAAGAAGCTGCCCAGATGGATAACAACTGCCCAGCAGGAGACTTTAAAAATAGAGGCACAGTTAAAAAATTCTGGTTGGGTTTGTTGCCTAAAACTGGGAGAAAAACCCTTAGTGGGCCATATTAGAATAAATAAGATAGAGAGCAGGTCTTTGATGAAGGCCTTCTGGTGCAAGGAGTGCAAAGGCATGCACCCATGTCCAGGGGTCCCACAATTTATGGTCCGATCCGAGAACTATTCGCCCCAAGATCCTCCCCAAATCTGCCCCCCTGGCACACGTCCCTGGAATTGAGTTGAAGGTCCTAAGACCCCTTCCTTCCTCATCTTCCTCTTCTTTATGGCACATACTGTGTCTGCAGCTTCTCTAGGGTTACTGGCTTGAAGGTTGCTTTGACTATGATCGTATCTTCTTGTTCCTATCTGGAGTTCGCATGTTCTTAAACATGGTGTATTCACTATAGTCCTGCATTGGAAGGAGCCTAAGCAAGCCTAAAGAATTTAGAAAATTTTATATGAAGTGGGGAATAGGGTTTGGTAAGTGGTAACTACTATTCTAAAGTGTGAGAGACTATACAACTATACTAAAAATCGATATTTATTACACAGCTACTTTAAAATCTACAAAAAGCTAAAAATCCTGAAGATCTTAAGGCACCAGGTTCAAGGCATCAGGTTCAAGGACAAAGAATGGGTTCTGATACTGCTTATTGTACTATTCCAGATGTATCCAGGCTCACTATTCTGGGATGAATAATAGTTTTGCTACTGGCAATTTTGCTGTTTCTTAACAGGAGTTTAAAGTAGATAAACTGCATATTGATAGCTAGAGGTGTTATTTAGGAGTGTGATATGGGGTGTAATACTGGTAGTAGTTGGCCAACAGCTGATGTTTTGTGGTTCTGTGAGTACTGCAATACATACATAAATATATGTGGGGAAAAAATACCTTATAGCAGTAAACTATGCCTGGCAAAATATTGTGCAATGTAGTGTGTGTTTTACTCCCTTTCTCCATACTGCCAGACAATCACATGGACAGGCAGCATGCTGGGGATTTCATTTGTCAAGATTGTTGCTAAGGAAAAAGATATTAAGGACTGAGAAACTCCTGGAAGCTCTTCATGCACTGAGGTGCCAAAAGAAGACAGAAGATTTAACAGCTGAATACTGAAAGGCTTTGTGTTGGCAGCCAGCATATGACTCAAAGTTTGCTATTATCTTTTCTCTCAACATGGAGATACAGCCCTGTAAGGACTTAAAGAGCACAGTTGCCTGTCTCAGACAGTTAAGGCCACAGAAGGACTTTCTCATGAGATAAACACAGAATGGAGTGACAGGATGTTGCTAACTCCAGGCCTGGCAGAGGCAAGAGTACATCCTGAATAATCCATTCAGACAAAAATTCCCACTCTGATGAACTGTGTAAAGAAGCAACAACTTATATGCATATCACAGGTCAAACAAATATCACCCCAAGTTATGGGACATAACTTGGCATCTGCAACCACCACTGAAGCCCCCTCCAAATAGGACCTGAATCTTGGACTGCAAGTTAAGCTACCACAGCAGGAACTTGAGACAAGATAAAGGTGGTACTATTGTCCAGGTGTTATCTCAGACCTAGGGGAAGGTTAACAAAGCTGGGGAAGAAGAATATATTACTGATTATGGACACAAAGAATGCAAAATTTATGGGCCACAAGGAAGGCCAACTCAGCAACTGTGCTGAAATCAGCTTTGACTGGGTAGAAGGTAATTCTGGCAGGGGGACATCACCAGTAGTGACTCACAACCGACTGACTCAGGAAACCCAGACTCAAGAGAAAGACTGAGCATGCAGACTAATTTGTGTTAGAAGTGAGGAAATCATTTAACTAATAAAGAACTGTGTAAGCAATGCACATTAATTCCTTTGTTTGCTAAAATGCATAAATAGTGAAAAGTTTTGGACGACCTTGGGAACCCCCCCACCAAGAAGCCCAGGGTAAAAAAGGACCAACGGGACACCACTGGATACAGGGTGGTGACCACCTTCTATTTGATGTCTCTCCCCACTCCACTCTTTTCTGTTTCTTTCTATCTCTCTACCACACATTCATTGTTAAATAAAACCCATATTATTGAGTTTGGCGTATGGTGTTTTTTGCATCTTAATTTGGGCAAGACTTCTCTCACTAATCAGATCATAACAAGCCCTCATGCTCTACTAAACCAGAAGTAACTACCAGGTCTCTGTAATACTTGCTTTTAACACGTGCACCCTTTTATACAGCTGTTTAATGGCTACAGCCACCTGTAATGCTAGGAGTAGCTGTGCCCTGATGCTCCCACATCTAAATAAATATATCTAGAGGTATTTATCAATGGTGATAATGTTTCTGAGGCTGGAAGATGCTGCAGTGTGTATCCCCACATAGTTACAATTTTGCTCCTGCTTGTCGCAGCTTTAAGCCTTGAAGGGCTCTGCACTCTAGTAGCTGTTTTCCACACCATTCAGTATCAATCATTCTGCTGTACACAACAACAGACTGTCCTTTCATGGACAACTCTATGCTGCCCTGAAGGGTTTCACAGTCTCTGTTTACCTTCTGAAAGAGAAAAAATCTGATTCAAAAAACCTGAAAGACATTCTAATGCCAGTGATTACACCAGTGTCTCTTTGTTCTTATAAACATCTGCAGTTAAAACATTGAAGATTGACCTAAGCTTCTCTTCAGAAACTGAGCAAAATTAGGATTAACCTGAATCTTACAATAAGTAACATATCACTCATTACCGTTTAGGAAAATAAGGTAACTTGGTCAAAAAACTTCATGTGTATTATATGCTTTGGTTAAAGAAAAAAACTATTATTTATAGTGAAATAATGAAATAATGGTAATACAGAAGCTTTCAGGTAGCCAAGGAGGGATTTTTACGGCTCCAAGGCTTATTTATCGTAACTATTATTTATTGCCCCTTTAAAAAGCTTTTATACCATTACCACGTCTGCTTTTTCTCAAGGATCAACAAAAAATAAATATTTTCTGCCCTTTAATGTACATTTGGGATGAAGTTCCTCCAAATGGAGATACTATATTACTCTCGGGATCCTTATGCTCCCTGAACCCCATCCCTTCCCATCCCTAGGTCCCCTATTGCACATGCTCAGGACCTTGTCCTCACTACACAGTGCTTTGGTGACACAGAAATGTAGGAATATATTAGGGGGAGGAGGGAGGCAAGTCAGTAAATGGGCTGCAGTGTTTTGACCCAGACACAATAAGCACCCACACATGAAAAACAGCACTCCTGAGAAAGTACTTTACTCTGACTTCAAGTTTGATTGGGTTTCAACCTCCTCCTTCCCAGGAAGTTACATACCAAAAGATTGTCCCAGCTCTACATAGGGAAGGCTAGTAAAGCCTCTTTGTATTTAAAGGAATAAACCTAAGTCATACTTACTAATATTTCATGGTTTAACAAGTAGTTAAATGCTTACCCATGTTTCTAAAGACATCATTTCCTGCTTCGATGGTGTGTCTTTGTCTGGAGTGGGAGGAAAGTCCAGTCTTTTCTCCTGTGCTATACCTCCTACGACCAGCCTGCAGTGTGATGGGAATGTACAGAGTTAAAAGATGCTGGTCAAAATCCCCAACAGCCCACAGGCAGAGCACAGATAGGTTAAATATCTGCTCACTAGCTGGCAGATTTTTTTCTTACTATCTGCATTCAAAATATAACCTCGAATAAGGATACTTATGTCTACCAATTGCATGACTGTTCACAGCTCAAGGGCAGCTCTGCTACTAGCCATAAGTCAGAGTTTTCTATACATTAAATAAATTTCCTGCTTGAAGCAAAAACCAAATCGAAACAGCAGTGTCACAACAGACCAATGACTCCATACTATGACACCAAAAAGACACAGTGACTAATGTGACTAGTAACAGTGATAGAATAAACCTCTCTACATTCAAAAGCTATGTAATCTCATGTGACTCACTGCTATCTTGGTTTCAGGCTATTTATTTTTGTTTGTGACCAGAAATTAGAAAATCATGAGAATTATCTGGGAAAATAGGCTTGCAAAGGACCGGGTGAGTCACCAGGCTTTGCCCTCCATAATCAAAACATATTATGTCACAGTTTTTAAGTCCATATAATTCCAATCCCATTCACACAACCTGGAAATGCTATTCATTATCCACAGCCTGCAAGTCAAGCCCTCAATGACTGTAGTGCACTATGGGAAGAGAGATTCAGAGGCTGGAATAGGGGCTGCTGCTGGCTG
Organism: Oxyruncus cristatus; assembly: GCA_013399855.1. Lineage (NCBI taxonomy): Eukaryota > Metazoa > Chordata > Aves > Passeriformes > Cotingidae > Oxyruncus > Oxyruncus cristatus. The sequence goes on along the minus strand of VXAY01002711.1, from coordinate 312,093 downwards.
TGGGTTCAGAAGTACACAACTCTTGAGGCTGCAAAGTACAATGAGACATCACCTCATTCCAGCATCATGCCTCTCCCAGACAGGAAGAAGAAAAAAAGAAAACTGATAGAAGATATGTCTTCCTGTGGACAGAAAATTAGTTCTACTACTGCTAGAAAGTAGTAACCAATACTGGTCTTAAATTGGAGTATCACTGCTGACTGGGCTGGATTTGGCACGAACTATACAAAAAAAACCCGAAAAAACACCAAACAAAACAAACACAGAAACTAACAAACAAACAAACAAAAGAAACCCCCCACCAAAATAACTGTAAAGTTCTTCACAGGCATTCTGGCATTCCTCAGTGCTGGAGAATTCGTTTTCTCTCTTCTTTTTTGCTACAGCCTATATGACACCTTGTTCTGCAGAAACTGAGGTAATGATCAGGCATCTTTCTGGACTGGGAACAGATTGGAACCTATACATAATTACAAGAGGCAAACAGAAATGTAAAGATGATATTCAGACCTGAAGGTGAGCCCCTGGGGATGCAGTACAAGATGGAAGAACAAAGAAAAGCCATGAACTTCTCACTACCTGGTTGATGACTCCTGGGTTTTCCTACAGTTGCTGAAGAGACTCAGGTAACTCCAGGACAACACTGAAAGTATTCAGAGTTCCTACTTTGAATTTCTCCTCAATATCCTGGATACTTGGAGAAAACAATCATGCCAGAGAGAGCACATTTTCTCCTGAACAAAAAACCAGAAGTAAAACACTCAAGCTTCAATCTTGCTGCCCATACCCCAACCCCACATGGCTGGAGTGACTCACCTTAGTGCTGGGGAGCTACTGTAGTTTCCTGAACTCAAAAATTACTCCAAGGGCAATCCTGCAGTATTAGATCTACACTTACATATGGTCCGCAAAACATTAAGAATATATTTTTTTTTTTCATTTCTATGTTTCATAGTTTTCTGCATGAAGTTTTTGAGGAGGGAAGTGGTTTGATTTTGAATGAGTGGAATAAACCAGAGCCACAAATCCATACCCCCTACTCATTTTTAATGACTTGCTAAATCCAGTTCTTATTCATTCTGCAGTCACAGGCTAAACTGAGAAGGATTACAGATGGGTGGCAACTGTTTGCTGAGTTCATACTAGAGAATATAATAACACTATCCACTGTTGTCCTAATGAATTCCCATTTATATAGTGTTATCATTCCCAGAACTTTCAAAACAGCAACACACACATAGCACACCTTTATTTTGTACAAAATGCCATGAAAAGTATGCAACAAAAATATGCAAATATGGTAGGCTATGCAATGACATTACTTCCTGAAAATGAATAAATTAACATAGTCTTTGGCAAATCCTCTTACTTAGGCAAATCCTATTTTTCAGACAAAGAAAATGTCTCCTGGTTTTCTTTTTGAACAAAGAACTATCTCTGAACAGAAAATGCCTCTACAGGCACAGGCACAGCATTTCTTCTTAGTAATCACATCTAAATTTATTAGTCTTTTCTCTTCCACCACATGTGACAATATACCTCCTGGCTGTTGTGACAGCACCTGAGGGCTGGAGAGAGACACACTTTCAAGCCCATAAATTGCTTTTCTTTCAATTCAACTAGGTTATGATTTGCTTGAACAGAAAATTGCCCAGTTCAGAAAACAGGAAAGAGAAGTTAAGGAGACCCTTAGCAGATTCAGAGGAGGGAGAAGAAGAAAAGGTCCTTTCTAACAATACTGCTCTGGGTGAAAAAATAAAACCAACCAACCAACCAACCAGAGTTGTTTTCACCAGCTAAGACTACAGCACACTCTTTCTGTTCTGAGGCAGAGCCAAGTGGATCTGTTTTAACCAGGTTTTCCTAAGGGCCTGAAATTGGGGGTGCTTCAGAGACAGACGCAACATAAAGTAAAGCAGAGGGCACACACAGCCAGGTGACACCTCTTGTTTGGACTAAGTGATGAGCTGTATCCAGGCTCTCATCTTAGTGTGATCTGCTGAGTAGAAATATCAGCACGTACTGGAAAAGCAGTAGTAGTAAATGCTGGATTCCCAGACAGCACTGGACTTGCTCTGCCTGCACCAGCCCGGTTAAGCCTGTCTCTGCACTGACAGTTCAACTGCTCCCAGTAGGCATTTGGCAGCATCGCTACCATCAGCAGCCAATCAAACAGGTGAAAAATTATCTTTTCCAAATAATCAACTTCCCCTTCTTCCTGCCAGGCAGCAATCTAGGCAAAACCAGGATAAGGGTGGGAGGAAGTGCTAGCAATGAGGCTAAATTTTGAGTTTTACTTAATTGTCATTATCTTTCCCAGTTTCTGAAATATCCACATGCAAAGCCTGTAACTCGGTAAAATCTTTCAACAATGAATTTTATGATACACTTCTCAAGGACTTTTGCCACTAAGTTAATTTATTGTTAACGACACACACAGACAAAAGACACACATATAAATTCTGTGGAAGTTATTGGAGGTTTTTTTCTACTTCTGGACCTATTCTACTTATATTTAGATTTATTTGATCACTCAGTCTTTGCAAATGCCTTAGTTGGAAAAGCCATACCGTAATACCAGCTGCATGATACAGCCTTGCACTTTCTGCAGACTTTGCTATGACCTTGAATATCCAAAAACTTAAACACCATATTTGACAATGAACACTTGTCTTGTGAAGAATTGTATAAGTTTGTATACTTTGGACCTGTCTGAGGATGTTTATTTCAGATTCATGAGCTCACTTTGAACTAGGAGAGACTTTAGCACTGGTCCATGTGACATCTGCTTGGGTCAATGACAGGTAAGAGGCTGCATCACCATACAGATCTTTCTCCCTTACCAATGACTTTCATTAAAATCCTTTGGTTTGATACAAATAACATTGCTTCTAACTTGTTATAAAAAAACCCTGTATGACAACAGACAAAATAGGAAGCAAGTTGGAAAATTAGAGTTGCTTTTTTCCCCAAAACCTTATTCTGGATGCTGGGTTTTTTGTAAGAAAGATCTTAATTAAGCTCTAAAATAAAAAAAAAAAAAATTCCAAACCTCCCACAGATCCAACCTATGAAACTTGGTTTAGAAGAAATGAGAACAAGCTGTGACAGTTCTGCCATATTTATTTGCATTATAGATCTGAAGATCAAAACCAACTACCTTTCTTGCATGATTATGGCAAAATGTTACACCAAGACTTCACCAACCAAGTTGACATGGGTATATCACAAGAACTAAGAGAGTAAGACATAGTTCAGGTCCCAAGTGAATCTAATGTGCTGGGCCAGACATCAGATCCACATTCTAGAACCTTCAAATTTGTAAAAGTGAGACTATAAAAACAAATATATATGTATGTAATGTCCATTTTATAGAAGATATAAGAAGATCTAAAGCAATAGTATTTACAAAGGAAAATAAAAAAGAAATACTGTTTTAAAGGGAAATGTGTGGGAACTAAGTGGTTTGTGTGTAGAAGGTCATCAAAGGTGGAAAGGTGTTATAGCAAAAGATATGGAATTAGAAGGGAGTTATATGGACAGATTCATCCAAAATATATCATACTGACTTCATTGCTTGTTCAACATATCTTGGTGAATCAGACAATAACAAGCCCAGAGCACATGTTCAAGTAATGATAAAGGTCTGCAGTGGCTGGAAGTACGTGATGAGAGAGGGGCAGAGACCTGGCAGGGTAGGAGCTGGCAGGTAGTGAACAAGTGCTGCTAGCAGAGAAGACATTTACAGGCAAGGCAGGTGATTGGCATTAGGTGAACACTGAGGAACAGTATTCCATTGTTTTGGATGCCTTCTTTGCAATATTTGCTTTTTCTTTACAAAGGTTTTGGGACTTGATGGTTTCTTCTTAATGGCAACGGCTTGGTTTTTTCTCCCTTGAGCAATGTATTTCTACTCTTGGTTAATTAGATTTTTTCCTGGTTTGCATGGTGCACAGTGAAGATGAAAAATGGCAGAAGAAATACTGCTTTTAAAAAGAAAGTAGAAAGAAGAGAGAAAGGAAAGATGGTGCAAAAAGAAAAGAGAGACAGTGTCATTGTCAACATTGAAAATGAATGACATCTAGAAAATCTATTTATATCTGTTGCATAAGGGTCTGAATTACCTGCAGTATTTCAAACCAATAGTACCCAAGTTTTGGTGAGAAGTTCTTACTTAAAAAGTTATTTCAGCTTACGTTGTAGAAAATGCCCAGAAGGGAGCATAAATTTTAGGAAACTTATGAATGTGCTTTTCACTTTTTAAGTCAAAGAGAACAGTGCTCAGAATCTCACAGTAGTAAGATCATGTAGCTTTAGTTATTCAGTACAGTCAAAATTTGACAACAGGATAAGAATGCATTAGACACTAATGCAAGTAAATCTAGGTAGAAATCCATGAAAAGAATATAAATATTTTGGGGGTTTTTATATTCTTAACCAATGCACTCAAACCTCACATTATTTACAATAATCTCATTTATGATGTTAAATTTTCAGTTTTATTTTTACTTTCTTGGAAATAACATCTTATTCTTCCTGGTTTAGGAAAAAGACTGAAAATAGAGAAAGAAAGTATTTTAACTTTGATGCTACTTTTCACAGTCCCATTCTTTTTGTCTCACATATCATCTGCTCTTTTCTTCACGTCCTCTGAGGATTTCCTGAAGTCCAGAGATCTCTCGCTTTTAGCTAATATTTTTATTCCCACATGTAGTAAAACCCTAAAGGGAACTAAACCAGATTTTTTGACAAAAACTTAATTCACAGATCATAAATACATTCAGTGGTAGCATTTTTGCTTAAGTTAATCTTCTTGTTCACAGAACTATTATTTTTCTTAGTACCATCAATTCTACAGTCAATTCTAAACTAAAGTAGCTAATTTAAATGAAAGTAGAAAAAATAAAATATTCACATAGTTTTTCAGGTTGATAGATTCATGTTTACATGAAAAAAAGCTTACAGATACCTAAAAAGCTTAAACATTATACAGCTGGACTGTATCTACTTTAAAGTAGTGATATTTTTCTAGGAAAATCTAGTCACAAGAAAATGTCCTTATATGAGTTTAATGCAACACAAGGAGTATTATTATAAGTGAAGATAGAAAATCAACAAATCTGGAATGTACTAACTAACAGGTACTAGTAACTTTCCTACTAACAGGTACTAGTAACTTTCACAGAGTTTACTTTACCATTTCACATCAAATACAGCAAACACTAGCAGGTAAAGAAGGAATTCAGGCCTGCATACCAATGGAATGCTTTCTGGTTTTCAAAGAAAAAGTTGTATGACGTATCTGGTTAATCAAGTGTTTCCCAGACAACCTATTCTTTCTTCTCATTCAGCCCTCTGTCATGTTGAGGAAAGTTTTGAACAGCATTTACTACCTGCTGTTTTTTCATTGGAGATCCCAACCACTAAAGCCACAATTAACCCGTGTAGTTAACAACATCTATGCAATAAGCATATAGTATTGCACACCTCCTTAAGTTATGCTCTGAGCAACAGAGGTAGTGTTCCATGATGAGTTCTTTCCTTAATCAAAGAATTCCTTCCTATATACTTAAAAAGTCTCATTCCTCAGGCAAACTGTCTACTGCCTTTGCCAAGTAAGCCTGTGGAATTTGACCTCAGTGCGTACCCTTATTTTATTAGCATGCCAAATTGTACTATGTCCATAACACCCTCTTTCTTTTCCTTCAGGAAACATGTTGAATATGGAAAAAAAAAAAAAAAAAAACCAAACAAAAAAACCTTAAGGAAAAGGGTCAAAATTCAAAGAAGAAATGGCAAATGAGAGCTATCAGCAGGAAAAAAAAAAAAAAAAAAGAAAAAAGAAGCATTCTATCTATCAGCAATTTAAAGACACCAGATTATCAACATCCTTTGCCAAACAATACTCCTTTTGAGCAGAGATCCATATAGTAATAGAAACAGTATTTCCAGATGTTCATACAGGAAATTCTAATTGTATTTTAATATAAAGAAGGCTATTTGGGCAACAGAAACTAAACCTGTAAAATTTTAGGAATACTTAACTTTGTAACAATGCCAAAACCAGTGTTTGCACTTTTCCATTTGAGGTCTTTAAGGAAATACGGGACACCTAACATTCACCCCAAGGAGTCCCTAAAATCTAACATCTGCCAGGCTTCACAAATGACAGGAAATTTCCTGCTGGACTGTGTTTTACATTTGCAGTGTCACTGCTACTTGACATGCCTAGCCCATGTCAAAGATGCCTTTTCCTGATATCCCTTGAAAACCAACCATCTGTGAAGCAATATGTAAAGTATCTATAAAAGGACCAAACTTCATTAAACCAGAACGGTAAAGAATTTTGAGATGTGTGCATACATTTAACAGTAGGGGGAACAGGACACATGCCAGCTTCTTCGAGGTGGATGGACAAAAGTACAGTGCAAAAAAGAAACAAAGGAGGTAAACAGAGTATCTCTAGAACTTGCAAAGGCTGAAGTATTGCTACTGTCTAACCAATATATTAGCCTAGCTTTCACTGGTTTTGCATGGCTTCCAGATCAGACAAGCTGCTCCAGTGGGCAGCTGCTCTAATTCAAGGACTGCTCCTAAATGCTTCAGCGTGAATTTTGGTACAGTACCATATGAAATAATCTAGGGGTTACTTCCCTGTCACCATCACCTTGGCTATGCCATCTAAATTCTGTGAAACTAAGCTAAGTTAAAAATAAACAGGATGTTCTATCATTCCAAGGGTTTAAATTACCTGTATTATCTCACAGACCCCTAGTCTCCTAAATTGCTTCAGCTTACCACTACATTTGAATAATTTGGTGAATTATTTCTTGATCATAGGACGATTTAGCAATTTTGAAAATCTTATGGCTACTGATTAGATTTGGGTACCCTAGCAGAAATATTATGCAAGCTGTTATGAAATTCCTTATATCGAGGGAAGACGTACCACTCTCTTGGTGCCAGTTTGTCCCACTCTTTGAGGCCAAATGAAACCAGAATTATTCAAGAAATAACATCTATTTCAGAGTTGAGAACAGGATGATAAAGTCAGATCTGTAGATATTCATCCTGGATCAGTCATTGGTTCTCTTCATAAATGCAGATACTTTTTTAGCTGATCTATCCCCCGTGGAAGACACAGCAGACCTGCAGCCCAGTAATCATAGAATCATGGAATTTGTAAGATTGGAAAAGACCTCTAAGATCATCAAGTCCAACCATTAACCCAGAACTGTTAAGTCAACCAGGCGAGGGGTGGTGCCTCAGGCTCTGCACGCGTTTTGCTGGGGCTCAGACTTGAGGTTTGCTGGCTGGCTCAGTCTGCACCTGCCAAGTTCTACCTGAGACTTTGCAACTGCTTGGCTTGGCTGTAAAAAGTCATTCTTCGTATGACAATAACACCTGTCAAACTCACTATATGGAGTATAATCAGAGTGGCGTGGACTTTCAGAGCCAAGAGGAAAGAATAAGATGTTAGAAAATCTGTTAGAAAAACACATAAAAATTACAAGCAGATCCTCATGCGAAGACACAGAAAGCATTGACTTCAACATCATCTTGCTCTTGGGAAAGGGCTCAGGAGGCCTATTTCCCACTGTATGTCCCCAAACAGACCCTACTATCAACCTTAGAGCAAAAGGGCAGGAGGATGAGGAACACAACATCTGGAAAAGGGTTAGATCCCTGAACATATACATAGCAATATGAACTTCCGTTTTATTGTTGATAACTTTTCTGAACAGTAACATTCATTGTTTTTTTTTTTCTTTATTTCTCTTATATCTGCATTACCAATAGTTATTTCATTAGAATGTTTAGGTTCCACTCTACTAATTCTTCACTTTATATATAAGATTTTTTGACTGGAGCAAAATTTTGAATGTAAACACAGTCAAAAAGAGACTTAACAATTAAAAAGACATTAACTAAAACATCTCTTGGCTTGGGTAACCTGTTTGGATCTGTAAAGTAGGATTGTATTAAACAACTGTTTTCAACACAGTGATCAACTGGAACCAGAAATTAATTTCCAGATTATTCCAACATGTATTACAAAAATCTCAAGCTAAAATAGGGATATAAATAAAATGGTTCAAAGAAATGCAGATGTATTGTGTGACTCAGCCAGCCCCAAACTTCACAGCTCAAACCTTTACTCCAGCTTTTTGAAGTCATCGTTTATGAGGTTCTGGTTCAACACCAACAGAGCAAGTATGGCTAGACTGAATCACTTAGCAAATTGGTAAAATTATTCTTTTTATTGTCAGGTACTCTGTTGGCATGAAAAAGCACAATGCTCTTAACATCAGAGCATATTGGAAAATGTTTGCATTGATAGGTAATAGGTAATCTCAAATAAAATCAACTTTCTCTGAAGTGAACATAAACTGTGAACTTTCCCCATCACCTTTCACCTTTTCAATCTCCTTCAGATAAATCCTGCACTTTGTTTACATACCATAATTGAATTGAAATCAAGTCCCTTTTTCTTATGAAAACATATCTCCTGGGAGCAATCAATAAGTAATCAATTACAAAGATTAATGTTAGTTCACCTCTTACATGACATGAATTCTTACACAAACCCATTGACCAACAAACAGCGCTTGAGATCAATACAATCTTCCCTCTTTCTCTCCCTGTAATTCCCAAAAGAGATTAGCAAGGACAGATTCTCATCAAAAATGGTTACTAAAATTGCACTGAGTATGTAGTTGCATTCTTCCTCAACAATAATCTTTAGGAAAACAAACCTTTCAGCAGGGAAGCCTTAAAATACAAATCCACTTATGGCAAAGGAAAACCTCAAAGCCTTCTCTTCCAGCAGAGGTCTCAGTCAGCATTCAAGCAATGGCAGCCAGGATTTGTCCCAATAGCTTGAGTTTAAACCAGAAAATGTGGCACTAAAAATGCCAGCTTGTCTCAAAATCAAACCTCATAATTTCACTCCTGGATACCCTTGGCATTCCGCTTTGTTGCATTCTTCAGTTTTCAAAATGTGTAACAACATGAATTATGGCACCTACCAGCTGTGTAGCACATCACACCTGACGATTTTACCTGTCACAAGACAGGGTGCAGGCAGATGCCTGCCAGCAGCTCAGTGGGCTTGGTCAAGGGCTACATGCCCCATGCACCCCCAGAGACCCTGCACGTGCCCCCCCACCACACACCTCCCCCTCTGCACCCTCACAAGTACAATGAGGGTCCCCTCACCCTCTGCTGCAGCTGTGTAACTATGTTTCATCATAAAGAGGGACTGCACAGCTCCCACAGCCAACCCTGATCACCTTCCAATTCCAGAAACAGTGAATCAAACATAGGGGTGGAAACTCCGGGGATAGCAAACCGGCAGCAGCAAAGGTGAATAGCAGGTCAAAAAATGATCCTGTCTGCCTGGCAGTGAAATCAGTAGAGGACAATTTCTCTGTCCTTGTCATGTTACAATGGAACAGGATAATTATTTAGCAGCATATTAGGGGTTTTACAGTAATGTCATGATTTGCAGCTATTTAGACTGGTAAAAAGTTAATAATTAGGTGTAGTGGCATTAAGTGCAGAGGGACCTGGCCAGACTGGAGAGCTGGGCTGATTCGAAGACAATGAGCTTCAACATGGCCAAGTGCCAGGTCCTACACTTTGGCCACAACAACCCCCTGCAGTGCTCCAGGCTGGGCACAGAGTGGCTGGAGAGCAGCCAGGCAGAAAGGGATCTGGGGGTGCTGATTGACAGGAAGCTGAACATGAGCCAGCAGTGTGCCCAGGTGGCCAAGAAGGCCAATGGCATCCTGGCCTGGGTCAGGAACAGTGTGAGCAGGAACAGGGAAGTGATTCTACCCCTGTACTCAGTGCTGGTGAGGCCACACCTGGAGTGCTGTGTCCAGCTCTGGGCCCCTCAGTTCAGGAAGGATATTGAGGTGCTGGAGCAGGTGCAGTGAAGAGCAACCAGGCTGGTGAAGGGACTTGAACACAAGTCCTATGAGGAGAGGCTGAGGGAGCTGGGGTTGTTTAGCCTGGAGAAGAGAAAGCTCAGGGGAGACCTCATCGCTCTCTACAACTACCTGAGAGGAGGTTGTAGCCAGGTGGGGGTTGGTCTCTTCTCCCAGGCAACCAGCCGTAAGACAAGAGGGCATGGCCTTAAGATGTGCCAGGGGAGGTTTAGGTTAGATATTAGGAAGAAATTCTTTACAGAGAGGGTACTCAGGCATTGGAATGGGCTGCCCAGGGAAGTGGTGGATTCTCCATCCCTGGAGGTTTTTAAGATGAGACGGGATGTGACACTTAGTGCCATGGTCTAGTAACCACGGTGGTGTTGGATCAAGGATTGGACTTGATTATCTCAGAGGTCCCTTCCAACCCGTTTGATTCTATGATTCTATGAAACTTCACTCAAGACACTTTTGTTTGAACGTGAGGGCAAAATGTTCTGTCTGTGGAGCCTGTGAGCTCCAGTTATGAGCTGGAAGTTTAGCTGCTTGAGTTTTGAAGAGTGCAAAGCTCCAAGAAGTAACAGTTGCATTGTGAAGAGCAATGATAACCCTGTAAGAGTGGGAACATTTGCTAACAGGGAGAAAACCCAGTGCCTCAGATCCTTCACTAATGAAAGAGCACAGTCACATTGATTTCAGAGTCTCTTTTGTTTAGCTACAGCCATTTACATTAGCCTTGAAAGCTGTCAATATGATTAACACCTCTTAATTTCTTGAAGGCTGATTGATTTTCATTTGGTTAGTAAGTACTGAGAACTGCAGAAGCCAAAGCTGCTCTTTGTGGCATCTGACCTTAGATCTGTTTTCAGGACTTATTTAATCAAAGATCACCGCACAATGCATCCATCTAAAATCTGTCAATCCGAACATCAGTGATGTTAGGAGTCAAACAATATACAATAAAAAAATACTAATTATAGGTACACTGGTGATTTTGTGTCAATGTCACTATACATAGGCTTTTGAAGAGACTCCATAGAAGCAGTAACATTTTTAGAGCACAAGGACTGATGATAGAGGGAGCTGTGTGAAGTACACGGAAAGAAAAGAATGCAAATATACATAGTAAGAAAAGTGCTCACTGTACACTTTACTATTAAGATTTACAAAGACAGTTAAGCATCTTCGTATCCAAAAAAGCAGATGATTCGGACATGTGACTGCAGATGATTTTCAGTACCATTTAATTATTTCTATAACATTAATTCCATAATCAATGTCTTAGAATATTTAAAAAATTCTGAGCAAGAGGGTTTACTGTATATAGGTTTTGTCCTTCTTTTTATGATTTTAGAATTCATTTTCCTCCTTATGTCTAGGATCATTATGGTACAAACAAGCCTATGTTATATTAACGCTCTGATAAGAATCCCAAGACATTTTTTATAAATGGAGATTCTGTTTATGTGAGAGAGGCTGCAAACACAAGATGCCGTTTGATAATCCCTTGCTCTAGAAAATGGTCATTACAGCAGCTTTTGACTGCACTCAGATAATAAGTGAATACTTTCAAAGAGAAAAATAAAACTCACAGGAGTCATTTGTCCCCAAGGATTTGTAACAGCTTATGAAAATGTCTCCTCTGTCCCACTAGTCCTCATTACCAATGAAAATGCCTTTAAAATCTTGATGAGAAAGAAAATGTGCAAAAGGTATCCAGGATGAGGATTAAATATGCTCAGCCCAAACCTTTGGAATTAATTTCAGAAGCTTAAATGATAGGCAATTCAATGATGTGAAGATTGAAGGGTGGAAATTACCTGATCTGTAGTCTGCATTGTAAGATAAAACTAAAAGGTTCTGTGGTAAGCCAGACTGAGGTTTTTTCCAGGCAGCATCCAACATCTTCCACACCAGATGATTCTGTTTCTCAGCCAGTTGAAAGAAAATAAACGAACTCAGGCCCTGAAGCACATTTCATTTCAAATTGACTGGTGATTAAAAAGTGAAATATGTACACAAACCAGCCCATATGGGCACCACTGTTATTACAGTATTAACTGCTTCCCCAATCCAATTTATTTATACTGAATGAGAATTTATTGATCCTCAAGAGCTTATTAACATGTGAACAAATCAAATGATGAGTTAATTAACCCAAACACTGTTAAGATTTCCAGATTGCAGTTTCTGGTCTAGCTGGAATTAATTTTCTTAGCAGAGAGTTGTTAATGACAGATCACAAGTTTAAATGAAAGAGAGGTTCCCCCAAAGTTTAAAAAATATGGAAATACAAATGCCACATCCACAAATGCCAATTATAATCAGTAGCTTGCAATTCTGGCATTCACCCAGTATTTTGTGTTATTTAAACAGAACAGATATCCTAATTAACCTATTTCCAGTTCCCCTAACACGAAGTAAACCTTGGGTATTATAAAATGTGAACACAATGCACACCAACATAGAAACACACTAGTGGCTATTTCAGAGATTGCAGTATCTGGACAAGACTGTTCCCAGAAATACAGATTTAGAAGGACCTGTTCCTCTGAGAGGAGTCACAGGAGACCCTGCCAAGCCTTCCTAGCCACACCATGCAGAGGGAAGGAAAGCAATGATTTCAACTCCAGATAGAACAGGCTTTACCAGAAAATGCACTCTCCTTTTGGCACATAGACCCAAATTCAGTTCCCATCACTGCCATATCCCTAGCTCTCAATCTGCACAAGTCCAATTAAACAGTGGCATTTAGCATAAGGTCACTCTCTGCATTTCAGGCTTTCTTTTCAATGTGATTCTACTTTTCTTAGTATGTTTTTTTAAACTTAAGAAAAGGTTTCTCTACAATCTACAAAAGATAGAAGAATATTCTGAAATAGGCAGTCAAGGACAAGTTGTGTTTCTCTTATCAGGCTTTGCAAAGAGCACAGTGCTAGATATCAAAGAGCACTGTGAACACAATTATGTTTTCAATCAATGAAAATTTTAATATTTTTCAGTTATCTGTAAAAGAAAAAAAAACTATTTGTTTTGTTTTAACCTTTAGAAAGAATAAAATTAATTCCCAAAGGTAAAATGTTCAATTCAAATTAACTATTTTAAACCTTATTAACTTCAAAATTGGAACATTACAGTTAGCTTTCTTTTCCTCTGCCTCCCCTAAAAACTCAATAAAGAGAACCCCAGCTCACCAAATCCAAATTTGTGTTTCTCTATTAGGAAAGTGCCATCTTCACTCAGTATCGCTGCCAATTTCCTTGAAAATCTGGTTTTAAATGTCACATAAGGAGTTGATGAATGCTGAGCTCTACAGTGTGGGCTGAGCAGCTGAGATCTTCCCCCGCATACACAAAGATGTCTGTGTATCATATGCCTGTTTTCATCCAAACCTCCTGGTTCTCTGCCTCGCCCTCTCCTGAGCCCTATTAGTAGAACTTTTAGACCATCTTCAGTATTACCTGACAGCCAAGTTTCTGTACATGATTTTTTTTCTTCATTCAGCCTGTCAAGAAAAAAGGAGGTAACACTGAGAACTTCTTGGCTGATTTGAATATTCAAATCCATCATGCTTGGAGGAGCTTAAAAGTAGGGGAAAATAGTCCACTCTAATACATTTATCATTAAAACAGTGGAGCAAATGTTAAGAGAATAATGTGAATAACAACAGAATTAGTATGATTCAAACAACTAAGAGGGTACGATGGATGTGCTCGACCCCCTTATCCAAACTAACAATAGTTTGGTACAGGCTCCAAAGGAGGTAAAGGCCTGAGCTATAGTCAGGCCAAGAACTCCTCCAGAAAACCCAGAAAGGGGCAGAGTGACCCAGCGAGCATTAGCACATATGAGTTTGAAACAATGTGGTCAACGCATGAATAGCAGATGTTTTGTCCAAGATTCACAGAGAAAGTTGTGTAGGTACAAGGGGTCTCATGCATATCCTTCCCCTGCAATTTAACTATTAGCCAAGCACTTTATCCCAAAAATATGACAGCCTTAGAGAGTCTAAAGACAGCTTCTTGGAGCTCTCCCAGCACAGTACTCTGGATACATGGTGGTGGTCTCCCTTACAGCTGGGACACCTCTCAAGTTTGAGATTCCTTATCTGAGACTAAGAGATCCATCCTTAACCAAGGCAGAGGGACACCTTATTCACAACAGATCCTTGGTAAGCTGCTGATAACATGCTAAATCAACATTAATGAAATCTATATATTTCTTCCATTAGATATAAACCATCTTCCAAGTCTAAGACTAAGATTGGACCTAGCTTCACCTAACCTCCATCAGGAGTTTAGAAAGCAAGAGAGTCCACTCTGAACCTCACGACTCAATGGGAGAGTGTCCTTTACCCTTTTGCATCTTTGGTTTCTGTGTAGTTCATTCTAAATCAGTTATAACTTAATTTTTCTTTGTGTGTTTAGTCTATATAGGAAGCAATAGAGTGAACCTTGCCATGGAAGTTTGTTAAGTCACACTTTTACAAGTTCATATTAAAATCACTTTTTAATACCATTGATGCAAATTCTTTGAGTGACCCTAAATCACTCATTCCCAATATGGAGAAAACTGGACTGGGAGGAAAACTAAAAGCAAACAAAATTAGCGAAGTTTCTTTTTGTCAACAGATATTCAAAACAGCATTTAGCCTTTTGAAGGAAAGTTTTTATGCGTGTGTTAACTCTTCTACGGTTAACTGACTCCATTTTTCACAGCTATTCTTCTAGCACCTTTATTAAACACTCAAATGAAAGGTGCATGTCATGCAAGGTCAGCATTTCCATACCAGAAGCCACCCCTGATCTTTCCTTCCTAGTTCTAAAGGATTTCTGTAGATCATAGGAAGGGCATAAGATTACCATAAGATTTTAATGATCCAGTGTGGTGGCCAGGTGTGAAAAACAACTCAAGTGCTCCACAGTGGAGTAAGCACTGTCATGTAGCACCAGTGCTGAATGTCACTAATGAGATGGCTTGTAGGTGCCTGGATGTTGCACACCTCATCTGCACAGCCTGTGATGAGGAGGCTTACAGGTCGTTGCTGCTCAACTAAGTGCCTGTGTCCAATTAGACATTTTTCAGTAACAGGGAGACAGACAGGTGGAATGAGTTGCCTTTAACTTTAAAATCACTCCACCTTGTCAATTGAAATGCAGGGAAAGTGTGCAGGCAAAATCATCACTGCTGCTAGTCAAGACAAAGGGTTCTGTTGATAAGAGGTTACAAGGGAAATGATCCCCAGGCTTGGGGCCTTGCAAACCATAAGTTACTGGGTAAAAACTTGTTGCTGCTTTGTTGTCATAGTAATGTTGATCCAAATTACTATTACACAATCCCTGTTTCTGACAGGGGCATTATAAGTCAAGCTTAACTGCACAGTGTAGCCACAAGTCCTCTGCTTCTTTAAGTACACACAAAAAGTACAATCTCACAGGTTTTCGGCACTTTCATTTCTGATGGATAAATTGTAAGAATATAGATATTTTATTAATCTTTGCTACAAGAATACTAAACCGATCAAACAACACTTGCAAAAATAAAGCTAAAATATTAGAGGAGTATATGTTCTAGCTGTGTAAGTACTGGCATTTGGGTGAATATTCTAAATAAATAACCAAATTCCATCCAACATACAGAGTAATGTAACAAAAATGGCAGAGGAAAACCCTTATAGGAGCTGGACTAAGAACAGGAAAGTACAAAAACACATTCCAAGGTTGGTACTTTGGCAGAGAAAAAACTCATCCCTTCTGCTCAGTGTCTAACTGGCATCCAGCCTGTCCCATACCAGGCGAGATCAGCTTAAAAAATGCATGACTACAGGAATAGCTGTAATTATAGTATTTATGGTTTTGTTAATTATGTCAGTATCATTAGTTGTTATCTCCCAGATCAAAGGCCTATAACCTGTTTCTCACAACATTTTAACACTATGTTGAAATATTTTTTGAGCTAATCATAGATGTTAATCTACTAAATCAGTGTTGAAACTTCTGGCCTTAGTGCCCACCAGCCATAATGCAGAGAGCTATAGAAACATAAAAGAACTTCTTCCTTTGGAAAATCACACTCACTCTTGAGAGTTTATCAAAATCTTCTGGCATATATATTATGTAGAAGATCTAATTAGTAGAATAAATTGTGAGGTATTATCTTCTCTTATTTAATGTTTGGCTAGTGACTTCTCATACTGCTAAGAGAGGTCCATGATAGAGTGGAACGTCTCTTCAGGAAATTAGGAATAATATCTCTTTGGGATATTACGAAAAATGTCTTTACTCTGAGAGTGCTGAGGCACTGGAATATACCACCTGGAGAAGCTGCGGATGCCGCATCCCTGGAGGTGTTCAAAGCTAGGTTGGATGAAGCTCAGAGTAATCTGGTCTAGTGGAAGGTGTTGCAACTTGATAATCATTAAGTTCCCTTCCAACCCAAATCATTCTATGATTCAGAAGTGTCTGTACCTGTTGGGCACTTGTCTGTGAAGTTAGCAGTTCACCCATTAGGAAGTAGATTCCTTCCAAGCTTTCCAACTTCAGTGCAGAAGGAACATTGATTTTCTGCAGTTCATATATTTTTGAAATGTATGTTCATATATATGTTTGGATTTTTTTTTCCCAAGAGTTAAATTATACTATTATTTGCCCTAAATTCACATTCAACTTTAAAACTTTTATCCTTTGCAAGTTAAAAATATTTCATTATAGTAAACAGAGAATAGAAGAGCTATCTAAAAATAACTCAAAAGCTTTATAATAAGTAGGCTGCACCTCTGAACTTATAGGCTCTACGGTCTTTTCTCCAATACATTGAGTGTTAACAATTCTGGGAAATTTGTGCACTTCTCATTTGATACCAAACCTTTATCTTGGTAATTTGCCATAGCCAGGAACTAGAGAATGAGGCATTTTCATAATATGCACAAAGGTTTTGACATGAATTAAAAAATGGTCTCAATTTAAACTTACCTTCCTGGAAGTCATATTTAAATCAAAACTTGTCCATGGTCACTTTAGAGCTAGAGATGCTCAGACAGGATTTCCAGGAGAAGGATGGATCTCTCAAAGGCCAACTAATGTAGACTCTTCAGCCAGCTTTGTCACCCCTGACATGCACTTTAGGACAATGACATGGCATCCATCAGCTACTGCAGGGTATACTCTGGGAACTACAGACACCAGCACAAATTATAACAGGTCACAGAGAAACTTCATCAGCTGCAGCATGAGGATCAATAAGTGTCTTCATGACAACTCCAGATGCTCTATACTTGCAGAATTATGGCTTGGGAAATAGGTTAAAAAAAAAAAAAAACAAACCTGAGGGTGTCAGCACAGATCTAAATACTCAGAAACTAAAGGCAGGACAGTCCAGACTTACAATGAGATCACTCTTGCTCTCAGAGTCCAATGGAAAGCAGTAGCTGACACTGCACACTTAATGGTGGGACTTGTCAGACCATTTCCAGGTGAAAGGGACCAATCTCCAGGACACTGCCTATCACTTCAAATTAAACTATCATCTTACAGTTAAGTTATATTATTCCTGAGGTTTAGCCCATCACTATGTTTCAGGAAGAAATAAAAATTTGGGGTGGGTCAAAACACACAGCCTATCATGGCAACTAAATCTCACTATGTAGATACACAGGGAAACGGTCAACACATTCAGCTTGTGCTTCCAACCAGCTAGAATGACCAAGAAATGTGTCAACAGTTTACCTAAAATAAATTGGGAAAAATAAAATGCTGACACAGAGTTATGCATCAATCCCAGAAGAAATTTCAAGTCAATTCAGAGCAGTTCATTTGTTCTCCAGTTTTTTTTCCCCCAAATTTCATGCAGCTGCTTTACACAGCATGTTTAAAGGGCTGTCAGGAGGCTGATATAAGGCTGGATTCACAGTCCCCAATACCAGTTATGTTACTTGATAGGGAATGTCTGCTTGTACATTTTGCAGTCCCCCTGTTGCTGCAATTAAATGGATTTTCAGTGTTAAATTGTTCTCACAGAACTGAATTCAGAAGTTCAGAAGTCTTTCTAGTATTTGCAAAGGATTTCAGGCCAAGCATTTTGACCAGCGCTTTTCAAAAATATTTCAAGGGCTGATTACTAATCAAGCACTGGATATTTGCAACGGAGCTGTTTGGAAATCTAGCCTTTTATTCCTGTGTAGCTCTAGAATTTTAGCTCTTCTGAACATCTGATTCACTACAGGGGTCTATTTTCATTTTCCTCATGTAGACAGTGTATTTCCACTCAAGAACAAAATTTAAAATTCATACATTTTGTTGAGTGCTTACCATACCGGTATCTCATATCCCAGAAGTAATATTGACCTCTTCCAGGGCTGCATTTTCTGTCTGCACAGTATGTTTCTCATGAATTTTGCTTTGTAACTGAGCACTGAAATTGCTTGTCATTACTACGATTCTTCCCTATAGAATGACTTTCAAAACAGGTAAAGGAAATCTTCCCTGCAGATAAGAGACCCACAGTTGGCTAAGAAGAGGAACATTTTTATTTTAGTGCTGTAAGTGGTAAATTTCCTTGCACTTCTTTCTTGCAGCATAGATTGCATATAGCAGTGATAAGAGCTGCTCCAGAAATCCAGAGCCTCAACTTCAGTGCACCAGTGTGGGATTTCACAGAATTTATGCCAAGCTGGTTGAGTTACTGGCAGCCCAGCAGTTACTGAAGAAAAGCATTCAAGATAAGAGGACAAAAAATTATGCAGTACAGAAAATCTCTCTGTAGCTTAAAGCTAAAGTTTTGATTTAACTTTAATTTGCATCAGTAGAAACTTTTGCTAAGTACCAGTACAGTCAGTGGAGTGATTCCACTATAATGCTACAGCCTTTTACTTTCCAGGTAACAACAATTCCTCCTGTGTTCCTATGATGAATAGTACTAGCCCAGTGATGAATATTAGGGCAAAAATGAGGAGCTAAAACAGCACATTTTTCACCAGTTGCATGACCTAGAATCCACCACATATTTCATTAATTAAGCTACAGATTAAATTATGTATATTTACTTTGGAAAGTTAAATATGAGACAAAATAATAAAGTTTTTGTTAATTACTGCCATGCATGCTAATTACATGTCAAGATTTTGTTTAGTCTTGCGGTCTAAGAGACACTATATTTTGACTTTCAGATTCTCACTTATTAATTTTCGGAACAACAGAAAGAAAACATGAATTTCATTTTCTGGCAATGTGTAGCCAAATCCTGCCACAGTGCTTCACCTGTAAACTACCACCAATCTCAAGGGACACTCTTTATTTCAAGACTACCTCTCTTTCCATTCACTTAGCATGTAACAGAAACTCCCAATCAAATCTTTGCAGAGCCAACTGAGCAATCATTGGTTAAATTTTGTTTCCCTGTTTTCCCAGTCTCCCAACAAAATCAAGCCACAAATGCTGGGGAACGGGGGGAAGTGATGCAGGAACGGTATTCCCCTCTGTACCTCCTAAAATCGCATTGAGCTGCGCTTCTGAAATACAGAGTAAATAGAGTTGTATGTAGCCACAGGTTTCACACTTTAATTCAGACCTTTTCAAAGTTTTTTTGTAATTCAGACCTTTGCATTCTAAGTAAGGAAAGTGTATTCCAGGAAAAAAAAATCTAAAAAGATTGATTAGGATAGGATCATATATTCATAGGATGGTTTGGTCTGGAAGTGACCTTTAAAGGTCATCTAGTCCAAACCCCCTGCAACAAGCAGGGATGCCTTCAACTAGATCAGGTTGCTCAGAGCTCTATCCAACCTGATCTTGAATGTTACCAGGGATGGTGCATCCACGACCTCTCTGGGCAACCTGTTTCAGTGTTTCACCACCTTCATCATAAAAAAATCTCTTCCTTATATCTAGTCTGAGTCTACCCTCTTTCAGTTTAAAAGCACTACCCCTTGTCCTATTGCAACAGACCCTTCTAAAAAGTCTGTCCACATATTTCTTTTAAGTCCATTTTAATTACTAAGACTGCAATAAAGCCTCCCTGGATCCTCCTCTTCTCCAGTCTGAGCAACCTCAACTCTTTCAGAGGAGAAGTGCTCACTCTAGCTAATAATTTTTGTGCCCCTCCTCTGGGCCTGCTCCAACAGGTCCATGCCTTCCCTCTGCTGGGGACCCCACAGCTGGACACAGTGCTCCAGGTGGGTGTCTATGCAGACAGCAAAGGTTCTCAGAGATGTGACCATTATATGCAGGTTAGAACTTTCAAACACAGTGATAAAGCAGCTCTTTCTAGCAGAGACTGAGACTTTTTGAGTCTGATTCTCTCTATGCACTTGGGAAGCCATTACTCAGGACCTGTAGGGACACCAGACACACAACAGTTGTATAACATTGCAAACCATTGTCAGAGACTGAAAGGGTTAATGGCTTAAACATTGTTAAGATCACCAAAAGACTTTCATCCACTGTAGGAAACTGTAAGGAAATGGCCACTCATCTACAGAAGCCCAGCCCTCCCTGAATATGTCTACTAATTTGGACAGTGAAAGGACCTTGAGAGAAGATAAGGGGGTACTATTGCCCAGCTATCCCTGGTGCAGAATGGCATCCATACCTGAACCTACAAACTGGATTTCCAGACAAGGGAAGAGGCTGATAAGAGGCAAATCCTGTAAAGTGGGATAGTCCTTCTTATCATGCCAATGTCTTCCCTTACATGATGACTCAGCGGTGGAAACCCCTCCAGTGAGCAGCAAAGATATTCATACCTAGACTGAGCTATTCATCTCGGATGATGGACCATAATGGGCCATGGTTGATTTTGTAGAAAGGCTCATGACATTTCCCATATCCAGTATTGTATCATCCATTATAGAATTCCCCATCTCAGGGGAGGCACTAGGCATTCCCACCTGAACCTGAGTGTATATAACTCATGAAATCTTTGAGGTGGACTTTCCCCTAACCCTAATGGATCAAGATGTTTCATCACTGGATCAAATGAGTGGTGACTATCTATCTTTCTACTTTTATCCTTTCTTTCTCTTTCTTTTCCTTAAACATTTCCTTAAACAGAACAGCTACATACCTATTTTCCTTTACAAACAATTCATTCTAAAATAAACCCTGCATATATATCATTACAAACACCACTCATTTAGTGTCATTTCACTCTCATACACCACAAGTGATCTATTAACAAGAACCTGGGTTAACCCTCAACTTATGTGGCAGGTTGTAACAACAACACAGGCTGCATTTGTTAATAATTGTCCCTGCAATCCTGAAGCTCCAGCTTCAGATTCTGTGAGAGTAAAATATTACACAACAAGGGAAAAAAACCTTTTTCACCCAAAAAAAAAAAAAAAAAAAAAAGTATGAAATCATCATTAGGATCTTTACAGGTCTGATGCTTATCTCTGCTGACTCCAACTGAGCAACTTGTGCTGGTGCAAATCAAATCAGAATCTGGTAGAGCATCTCCACGGGAGACCTTGAGAGTTCATTACTTTGGTGTATGATTTATTTTTCCCTTTTATGGACTAAATTGCCAAGCCCTCTTTTACAAGTAATTTGCCTGCCTGTACTGAGAGCACAGGAATTGCCTCTTCCCCTCTTGCAAGCTGTTAATATTTGTTTAGCTGCCTACATTACTGTATTTTCATTTGGATGTGTCTGAGCAGAATACAAGGGTTTAATACTTGTCATAGAGTCCCCAGCAGAACCTGAACCTATTGCCACTCTATTCTTGTGCATTTTGGCATTTGCAATCAGTATTTGTCTTGTTTGTGAGCCTGCTGCCATCCAGTTGATTCATTACAAATACAACCTTTAGAGAAACATTATGCAAAAATATTTGCTGTAAATCTTACTTGTCCTAATAGCAATCTATAGAACAGAAACCCCATGTTTTTATAATTTATGTGTGATGGATGTTTCCACTTTTAATTTAAAAAACTTGAAAGAGTAAGACTGGTGAGACCCTTTTTTTTTTCTCCTTTCAGTCATCTTTTTTTTTCCCCAAGTTCTTAGGTAGCAGCATAGAGTTGTCCAAACTTTTATCCAGATTATGCCTCATGCCCTCTCATGGGGGCATTAAAGGAGCACACAGCACTGTATAGTTTCAGCTTGTGACCAGATGTGTGCTTGACGCAGAGCCAACAGGCACTTCTGACAGCCATTCCTGATGTGCAGTAATGTAATGAGCTGGATGTTCATCTCTGAATGGTACATCTGCAGTGTGGTCATGGGAGGCTGATGCATCAGGTCACGCTGCCACGGGCCCCTGAGGAAAGAGGACAGAAAAGAGTCAGCCATTAGACCTCTGAATTGTTGGTGCAGACTGAGTTTGGCCTGTGGCGGAGGTCGACTGCTCTTTCTAGCAGTACAATGCCTGCTTCCTGCTCTGCAGGGAGAGAACATGTAAGTTTTCACTCACTATCCTCCCGGTAGTGTGAATGTTTATCATTCTTGGGTCAAAGCTGAAACTGTGAATGCAGTTCCACTGCACCAGTGAAACCTTCTGGATCAATGAATCGATTCTGCTTGCAAAGTGTAAAATTCTGCTTTATAACAAATGCAATTTTGTCAAAAGGAGCAAAAAGAGATCAGCAATTACGGAGTTAAAGACAATAGTATAGGTAAATTCAAGATATAGTAAATTCAACAGTGAACTAAATCCCCTTCACCTCCTCCATTCTTTTCTAAACATGTGAAAGAAAGGGCATACAGCCATTTCTTCTTGAAAGAACTAAAATACTTGCAATGGTGGAGCAAAACCACAGTGCACCAGTATTAAAAGTGCAGAAAAGCATCACTGTGTGCAGGAAGAATTAACAAATCCTGAGGGCTGGCATAAACAGTGTAAGAACCAAATGTCTAAATATTAGAAACACAGAGTAATAATTTCTGCTGTGAGCTTCAGCCTTAGAACTTGGAAGCAATGAAAGAGGAAAAGGGTCTGTGTTGTTTAGTTGTCAGGTACATTGAAAAACATAAATCTTTGCTGTGATACATGCTTGGAAAGATCAGTTCTAGAAGTTGTTTCAAACATGTACAGGAAAGCAGAACCCCAAGTAGAAAACAAGTAGTGCATATAAAATGAAGAGATAGAGAGTAGCTTTAAATTCAAACTGAAAAAATTGAAGTATTTCCAAATCACTAATGTTTTGAAATAGCTTTTCAGTGGAATTTGTGAAAACAAAACCAAAATAAAGCAGGGTTTTTTGTGGTTTTTTTTTAATATGATATTGATCAATTTACATAAGCAAGGTTCTTAGTTTGGATTCAGGCAGTTCAGTATGGATGCCTAATGTTTGTAGTCATGAAGCTTTGTATCAACAGATTTCCCTCCTCCCCACCACCCCCACACCCCCACGCCCCACACACAAAGCACATGTAAAGTGAGTAGGAATGACTCAGTTCCACATTTTTGTAAACCAGCCTGAAGTCCCCTCCTCTCTCTGCCCCTTGGTCCCTTTGTGCTGCAGATTGGTCAGAGGAGGCCCTGGGATGCAGAGGAGCCCTCTGAGTGCACTCACTGCAGCGCATGCAGGAGTCAGCCCCTACCCGTATCTATCCCGTTAAGAAATTGTAAATAACTGAAGGGATTAATGATGTGGAGTCTCATGCTCAGGAGACTGTCTTAGACCATTAATTTAACATATGCTTTCCTAAGGCAGGGAGCCTATTACAGATAAAATTTAAGGGGAATATTTATTGATCACTGCAATACTTCTGTATTACTTTTAATTGCTAGTTTTTCTTTACAATTATACTCACTAGAGCTGTGGAATAAGAAAATGATCAAGTAGAACTGGTAACACCAGTTTCAACTAATTAAAGTTTAAATTAGTGTGATCTCCATGTCTTTTTGCAGTTAATTATCACTCTAATACCTACAACAATAGAATCAAATTTAATCCATGAATCACGGTAGATTATCTAGTGGTAATAAACAGCTATAAAGGAAAATTATGCACAGTGGGAACTTGGTTCTCAGAACTAAACAAATTATCAGCAATAAAATACAAATGAATAATACACTTCATTAAAGACAAAACACAGCTCCCCATCAAGAGTACCATCAAATTTTACAACATTACAGGTAGTAGTATCTGAAAAGACATACCATGGACATAAAATTCCAAGAAAGAGGTTGAGTCATTAGCTGCATGGGTGTTTTGCTGAAACATAATCGTTTCACCTTTGGGAAGCAAAGAGCTCTATAACAGCAAGAGAGAACTCTTTCAATATTTCCCTGAAGAATGGAAGGTAAGCATAAACAATATACTGGATGGTAAGAGTCAATGAGTCATGCTGGTTTTTTCTCTTTCATTCATATTTAATTTTTCTTTGTAACTCTGAGATAATTTTTCTTCTCGGTACAGAGGCCAAAACCCAAGCTTTCCAGAAACTAAGCAAATCACTTAGCAACAGAAGCAGACTCCGTTTTGGTCATTCTCCAAGTAGTTTCATTAATTAGCAATTTTGGATGGACCATGTTCTAGCTTCCACCAGACACCATGAAAGTACCCTGTTGCCTTATCTCTCGCTTTATTGCCCAAAGGTTAGTGTATTTCTAACAAAGAAGAGGCCTCTTAGAGATGGAGTAGTTGAACCAGTGCAATCTCTGTCCTAAAGGCTGTCAAACTGTTAAGATGGTTAGCTTATTCCCAACTGGACAATTCATGAAAACTGCTGATTAGCATATACAGTTTTCACATCATCACTGGGCACTTAAGTGTCCCCATGTACATCCTAAAGGGATAAAAATATTTTTAGAGATGGGATCATGATCTCAGAGAGATGGGATCTGTTTTCATGATGATCCCAGTATCTACTAGCATTAAACAAGCTCCTCATTCAGCATATAACTTTAGATCACCTCTCTGAAGGGTGTGATTTTCCAGATGAAATACACTAAGCATGGCACTAATCTGGGCTTTGAATTCCACATGAGCACATAAGGATTAGGGATCTTTCTCTTTTCTGTTGAGAAGTAATCTGCAATTGACTGTAAGACAAATACATTTCTTTCTTACCTGCTAAAACTGATGTTTTACGACAAGCTAAGAAATGTATCACTATTTAGACAGCTAGCTAAGATAGTGATGGTGCCATCTCCATGCTTATAAGAAGAGTTTGATCTCAATTAATGAATCATACTTTAATCCATTATAGAACACATCTCTTACTGTGAATTACCAAACTAATGAGGTGCAAAAGTGACAAAATTAATTATCCCTAGGGCTACGACAGTTTTAATGAGGCAAAGTGAACACAGAGGAGAAGACAGTATCATGTTTCTTTCCTTTCTCTTTTGGGTATTACCTTTTTTAGGATTTGGCATATGATTGTTACGCTGTGGGATTATATTCTCTAATTACAGTAGGCATTTGTAGGAAGTTAAATTCAGAGTAAAAGAACATAAAAGATGCTCGTTAGGAGAATTCCTACTGTGCCCTTTCTGTATGAGTTAAGAGGAATGAACACAGAAACTGCTGTGTATATAAAATCCCACTTCAATACACCCACCCTTGGGGAAAACATCCTTTGGAAACACCTGATTACCCTGCCTAGTCCCTTGACCACAGAGAAGCCAAAGGAGATGGCACTCCTCAGGTTCTACAGCTGCCTGGAAGGACTTGGGTGACCCACCCAGCTTGTGGGAATTTATAGTCCACCTCCTGGTTCCTGCTGAGTTTGGCCAGTTTCTTTGGATGGGGCCTTGAATGCAGTGGAAATGCTCAAGGGTGGAAGTTAAATATCAAAATGCTGAGAAATTGCTGCCTAGCATGTTGGTTTAAACCCTTCTACTTAAAACTTGTCAAGCAAATCTACATTACTGTAGAAAATCATTCCTTTGGCAAAACCAAAAGGTTGTTGTATAACACCCCAGTTCTCATGAAAGGAGTATTTTTTTTCACTTTCAGCAATGGAAAACTGAAAGGGAATGAAGACAAGATCCAATTCTAACATTGAAGGTTTAGAGCTTATTGCTGGGACATACAGGGCTGGATCCCTCTCCCAGACCCTCCAGCCCTATTCAGAGATGTTCATCTCTTAGTCCTTATGATTCAGGTGAGTGCCAAGCTTCACTCAAGATTTCTTCTTTGTTTTTGGCTGAATTCATGCCAGACTTATGATAATCAGAGACTTAGATATCATTTTTTTTTCTTTAGCACTGTTAGCTTTATATTTTTTTGAAGTATCAGAGTTGAAAAGAACAAACACTGAAAAAAGAAAGGATGTGGGATTTTTTGATGCACTCAGACAAGAAAAAAGTGTTTTTTTCAGGCAGAATCTGTACTATATAATAAATAAATAAAATACTGTTTTAACCATAGGGTTATATCAAGGAAGAGAGCATGCAAAGAGTTATATATTACCAAAACAAAAATATTTTTCACATGTTCCTCAGAAAAAACAAATATCTTTATGAGTCATTTCTTTATCAGAAAATTAAAGCCATTTGTTACACAGCCAACCACTCTGAAGATTTCACAAGACTTTTGTTTAATTATTTTCTTTACCATATTTTTTATATTTTAATTAGGTTAATTTTAAATAATTAATTTCTTTAATATAACATATAATTTTTAAAACCTACACATACCACACAATTTATACAAAGAACTTCTAGGGTCAAACTCATTTGATCAGATCAATGAATTATCACATGCAAACCAGTTGCTGATTGTAATTGCTCAGATAGTGAATTTCAGTCCTGCCATTTTTGCTAATGGTTCTAGCAGTGCATAGAACAAATGAGCTAACGAATGACAGATGTTCAATTAATACTCTTCTATTAGAATAAAAGCCATTGAACTCAGCTAGAAATAAAATATGTCCTAACCTTTCCTCTGCAAAACAAAGAACCAGAAAATGAAAATGCTTTTTTTCCGAGGGAAAGAGGTTTGGTTCACTACTTGATTTGGGGTTTATTTCAATATTCTTAATTGTTTTACCTATAAAAATACTTATTGTCCCTTAACAGACAATATCACAGAATCAATTAGGTTGGAAAAGACCTCTGAGTCCAACCCATGACCCAACACCACCATGTCATCTAGACCATGGCACTAAGTGCCACTTCCAGTCTTAAACCCCTCCAGGGATGGTGACTCCACTACCTCCCTGGGCAATGACTGTTCCAATGACTGTCAGCCCGTTCCAATGACTGTCAGCCCCTTCTGTGAAGAAATTCCTCTTAATGTACACCCTGAACCTCCCCTCAGGCAGAGGCCATGCTGCTGCTTCCTGCCTCCGTGACAACCTGCCTGGCTGAGAGCAGTGGGGCCAGGGAGCACCAAAACTTCCCTAGCTAGGTGGGGGGAAGAAGAAACTCCACAAAACCAGGGAAGACTGGAAAAACATGATGCAGGGTACAGGGCCACTTGGCCTATCTTCCCAAATAGTCTAATCTGAAGGTTTGGACAGAATCAATAAATTACCATGGAGTACTTCAGGTTTTGTCAGATTGGCATTTCTCAATGAGCTTTGCTGAGATAAGGAAAATGTGCAGGCTGAGCAGGAAAAAAAGGTCATTGTGGGCTGCAGTTTTCCTCTGTTGCTTTAAGTAGTTTGGCAGAGAGTGTGTTCTAACTCGACTGCCTTAACAGTGAGTCTCCAAATAAAAAGAAATGTTCTTCATCACATTCATCTGACCTCGCTTTTTGACTTGAATGAAAAAGTGAGGACCAGGCAAGGTGTGCATGTAACTACCATGGCAGTATCTTTGAGGATGAGGCAAGCTAAACACTCAGCTTACCTGGGGTCTGATTTTCATATTGGCAGGAACATCACTTCTCAACTTGCCCAGAGAAGACAGAGAAGTTGAGGAAGGAAAAGGAAGGGAGAGGTGTCTATCAAGTAGTTTCCTCTTTTTTATTTTGTAACTCTGAAAGCAAAGTAAGACAACTTACTGTTGTGCTGGTCATGGCTGCTGGTGCTCTACTCCACCAAAATCCTGAGCTCCTGAAGTCTGTTGGTTTGGGCAGGAGAAAAAACATCTCCTAGACTTATCTGAAGCCTGTCCTGTGGCAGGGCACTCCTATCAAGCCATGGGAGGAGGCAGAAAGGGATACAGTTCTACTTGTAATGTCAGACTTGATTGCAAAAGCTCTACAACAGGGAAAAATAAAGTCCATACCGGACATGTCAGACTTGCTATAGTAATTATATCAATGCATGTGCAAGTACTTATCAGGCTTACTATTAGGATTGGTAATTTAGGAAGCTTGGCAAAGATACAGTTTAGAAGAAAAGGATCAGCACACACTGTCCCTTGGTAAATAAAATCAACATCCAGATCTAAGAAAATCCATTAAATGCCATAGATTATTACAGAAAATATGCAGCCCCTTCATTAATACATGAAAAGGATTCTTGAATTTGTATGCTAATGAAGATAAATATACTGATGTGAAGTTATTTTTTGTATGCTAGAAATCTAATATCAAATAATAATTATCCAGGGGCACTTCACAGTTGATTTACTTAGCACAAAGAAGAAAGCAGTCTCTATGCAAATATATGTGGTCACCTATAAAGAGATTTAGCAGAAAATTTAATCTAATCCCAGCACAAGGCTACTACTCCAGTGGGGTGATGATTACCTTATTCAGAAAAACATTTCTCTGCTCTTTTTTGTAGTACCAAGCAGTCTTATTTCTTTTCTCTCTATGTAATCGTGTTTTTTCTGTATGAGCTACAGAGCATCTGCAGATCCTAACTTGGGAGGTCAGGGATTTGACACAGCTGCTTCTGTGGGAGGTTTTTCTCAATTTGCATATGCTGTTATTGGCCTTTTCCTGCAGCCTAAGTAAGTGAGTCCAATTGCAGAACCCTGCTGTGATCAATAAACATTGGAATTTTTGAGAGTATTTGGGGAATAAGATATGAGGTTTTCCAGCATGAAGCTTTTTTGAAACAGGAGAAAATGCAGTAGTTGAAAAGCCTATTTCTAAAAAGAAAAAGTCTGCTTATTAAAAAACACTGTGATTTGAAACTTTTTTTTTCTTTTGTGATTTGAAAGAAGTCACCCTTATGGCTGATGAAAGACTTTTTTCAGTGCACTGTATATTCGTAACAAATCAGGAACCAAATAATAGGGACATAATAAAATAAGAGAACAATAGCTTCTGGAAGGCCATTTAAATCCATTATCATATATTGCAGTGTAAAAAAATATTTATAGCAAGCATATAACCCTCGTGGCTAGTTGTATTAAATATTCATTATAGCTACTATAATGAACAGCATATTACAGAGGGACTTAATTATTCAGAAATTGTAAGGATTAGAGTTTTGTAAAAGAAAGATTTTTTTCTGGTTAGTTCAAGCAAACTAAGTTCAAGAATGTGATCCATGTTATCCTATGAAGACACAGTTGTATGGCTATGGGAGCCACAGTTTCGCTGTAATGTCAAGACATAGACTGCCTTGAGAAAAAGTCACAGCAAACACATGGATTTGTTCAAACTCTGTCTGTACCATAATTTTCATCTAATGGAGTGGTATTTAAATTAATCACTTGATCTTTAGGTGGACTTTAGCCCCAAAATCAGTAAGCCTTTGTCAGGTTGCAAAGAGGAAAAGATATGGCTGTCATTACTGCAAACAGGTACATTTTTTAGATGTTTAAAGATACAAGACACAGAAATCAAAAATAGAAGAATTTCAAATGACACAGAACTCCAATCAGCCCCACCCCCACCCCAAAAAGGATCAATTTATGAAGGACAAAATCATACAGAATAAGCAGAGTTCAGCTTTGAAATTATTTCTAATCCTCCTCTAATTCCTCCATCCACGTACATGTGTATACATCTTTTCAAACTGCTTCTCCCGAGTGGTCATGTATCACCTTTGGTAATGACATTAATAAATCTCAGAGGTGATAGCTAGGAATCTCCCTGGTCTCACCATGAGTGATTCACTTTCCAGCAAGGACTGGCAGCCAACTAGGTGTCACGCTGCTGCTGTTTCTTCAATACAACGAAATAGGAAAGGACAGCCTTAGGAGAAACGCTTTAAATAAATCTGTCAAGTGTCATGAATGCATTTGGCCAACAGATAACAGTGTAACGTATGGCAAGTAATAGCATTAGAGAAATTACAATTTTTGGTCCAGATCCTCACCCCAGTGCAGTTTCTGTAGTGCTTTGATAGTATTGAAAGAAAATTTGCCTGAAGTACAGTATATGCTTTTATCAGGGAATATCTCTAGACAAGGTAATGATGCAGTAAGTCCTTTCAGCTTTTCTATGTAGTTTTAAAAGTCCTAAGATGGTATCTTAATTGTAACTCTAAAATAGACACAGGCTATCATAATTCATCTGACTGATAATCCCAAGATATTTTCCTGAGGAGGGTGTTTTTCTTAGTCACCTTTTATGAGGGGGCAATCAAATGCAGGGATGAATGTGAAATGTTTCCTCTGGGTCACAACATAGTTTAGAAATTATATCCATCTCTGGTTAAAACAGAGCCCTCACCCTGCCCTGTTGTTCATTATTCTTCACTCCCACTGGAAAAATGGCTTGAAGTTTTACCAAGATTATTTATTAGGAGAAATAATCTGTTATAATTTACAAACCAAGATCTGTAAGAAACATCTATGAGGTTTGAAAAAAGGTCAGTGTTTTGTATGTCAAATATCTGGCTACCGCAGATTAGCTCCAGAGCACAGAGAGGTAGATTGGCTGATCTCTGGTCTGCAACGTCCTTCACTACCTGTTTTTACTTGGTGGCATTATGAGACAGAGCTAATATTTTTTCCATGCTTCAACCTCTGCGTATTTATGAATTACTTTTTGAAATCTTGTCCTGTCTTGTTTTGTTAAAAAAAAAAAAAAAAAAAAAAAAAAAAAAAAAAAGATGCTTTGGTGCATTTATTGATGCACTGAGAAAGCGAGAGATTCAAGCATCACAGCAGACGAGGGAATGGCAAGATCAAACAGAAGGCCAAAACCATCTTCTGACAGAAGTCTTTGCCTTGGTGCTGTGCCAGCACTGCATCTTGACCAGTAAAGAAAAAGGAGCATTTATTGCACCTGAGACAGGTGAGAGGAGATAGGCAGAGCAGCACTTCAGTTCTAGCTCTGCCAGCTGGTCAGTCCTGTCAAAAACTGAGACACTTATTAGCCCAATGCTGTAGAGCCTCCGCTCAGTCAAGTGAAATTATGAGTAGTTGCATCCAGAATGAATTTTCACATAAATCTGGACTGAGTGCCCTTATCTAGGACAAGACACTCCTTTGGACAAAAAAAAAGTAAATGAAGCACTGTTCTTTTTTGTTTCTCCAGAAGAGTGCTTTCTCCTTTGGTGGCAGCTGAGTACAGCCAGCTCCTGCAGCACCACCGTCAGGAGGGCCCTTGGGCTCATAACAAGGTCTGCTGCAAAAGGGCAAAGCATTTCTAGAAGGCATGGTTATCCAACACTCTTATTATTCTGGCTACATATTACAAAACTGATATTTATTAGATGGTAGACTGCTCAGCAGCCCAGATTGCCTACAGGAACAGGTGCCAGAATCTCAAACAAGGGAGAGAAGCTGAAACAGAACAGAGCAGCCCAACTACTACTACTGCTAACATGGAAGAGAAAGCAAGCCTTGCATATTCTGCTCAGTATATTTCCCTACTCCCTCTCTCCCTCCTTACAACAGAGGTATCAAGGTAGATTTGATTCAGTGAATTTCAAATTAGATATTCCCTAGCCCAGAATCAGTCCAACTCTGGCCTGGCTGTGGGAGATACCCAGTCACATCATGTAACAGACTGGTAACATAACACATCAACCGCTACTCACCTGCCTAGAAAATCACAACCTGCCTCAGTTGTTTGCGGCCTGGAGAAGTCTCACTCAAGACAGTAATTTAATAACAAAATCAAAGCTCTTTTTTAAAAAGATGTGGTCTACCAAAACAGGAAAATACTAAATAAATTATTGATCAACAGTAGTGAAAATTGTTGCTATATGTGATCTGGAAAAAGAGAGTTATTTTTCATTCAGTATTCCTTCATTGCCACTGATCTGTCCCTTACATTGTTCTCTCTGCCTTAAATCCTGCATCCCTTTGCATGGTGCTACTATACTAATTCTGATGGAAAAAATAGGCACAAATGTGGAACTCCTTATCAAATCTGTGGTGGGTAATAAAAGATAACGGGCGGATAAAAATAATATAAAAGATAATGGGTGAATAAAAGATAAAAGGTGCATAATAATACTCTACAGTCTGACTGTGACACTGCACAAGTCAATGGAAGTGCGTGACATATAGATATACGTAAAAATATCATCCATCTCAAGACCTTAAAGCAGGGTGAGTATCAGAAGAGAAATACGCTTACCTTACTCTTAACCTTTCATAAGTATGAAATTGTGGTTGTTATTATATTATTAGTTTATGTTCTCATGCAATAGGTCTAGGCAGTTGAATCCAGATTAAGACTGTGAATGCAGAGACCTTGATGTCCTGTGTCACTGGGAAAACAGACAACAGTGTCTTTTATTCTTATACTAAGCTGCAATGAAAGAAAAAGCTTAACATTTCATTAAAGTAATAAATCTGTTTTGCATTATAACTGTATTGTGATTCCCTATAAATGTAGAAGCTGAGAGCTGACAGGAGAACAAGACTTTCCTGTTCTTCTTTTAATGGTGCTATGGATGATATTTTGGGGGAGGAAAAGTGTGGTAACTGCAGTGGTGCTCCACTTAATATTTTTACAGATGTCAAATCCTGTTTCCTTTAGGAAAAACAGAGAGAGAAACACAAAGCCTAAAGAAAACAGTGCCAAAGCTAGCAAGGCAATTTCTGCCTCTTGAACTGTGATATCTTCAACTTAAAAAAAAAAAAAAAAAAAAAACACAGTTTTATCAGCCTCCAAGACATGACCTGACCTCCCCTGGGCCATAATGGTTCTGAAATTGTTTAGTTGTTTACTTCCAGCTCCTTTTTGGGCCACAGATCCAAAGAGGTATAAACAAAGTTTCAGCTCTCTTTAGAGACAAAGCCAGACTTTTATTAAGTCTACAGGGAGCCTTATGTCAAGGTGAGCAATAATTAAGAGAACAGATCAAATGACAGGTGAGAAGACAAACAAGGGCAAGGACTCAATTGTCACTTACATATGCTAGTCAGGACTCTCAGATGCAAATGGAGGAGGTAACAAGTACTATGGTGCAGCAGGCAGCAGGCTGCAGCTTTCTGAGGGATGGAATAGTAAAGACAAATAAGTTTTAGATTCAGGTCTCTTGGCCTTTCTTCCTGTGTCAAATGCACCGATCTCTTAATCATAATTATGATTTTTCACTGGACTCAATCCCCTAAGTGCCTATCTATCTTGTACTGAGGAGCCCAGAACTGGAACTAGCGCTCCAGTTGTGTCCCCAGTGCTGAATAGAGGTGAAGGTTCACCTCTCTCAACCTGTTGAAAACACCATGCCTAGTGCAGCCCCTGATACAGCTGGCCACCCTTGCTGCAAGGGCACATTATTGCTCACATTCACCTTGCGTTCAGACCCCATATCTTTTTCTTCAGAGCTGTTTTTCACTAAACTAGTGTATACAGTTGTATGGGGATTATACCTCTCCGGATGCAGAACTTTGTTGAGCTGCTTGAGGTTCCTTTTAGTCCAGTTCTCCAGTCTGTTGAGATCCCTCTGAACATCAGCACAGCATACACAATATCTGGTGTATTAGCCTCCTGTTCTTTTTTGCATCATCTGTGAATTTGCTGAGGATACAGTCTGCCCCCTTGCCCACATTATCAATGAAGATATTGAATAATACTGCCCCAGTACTAACTCCTAGAGAACACTGCTAGGGATTGGTCTCCAGCTCATCTTTGTGCTGCTGGATCACAGAACTTTGAGCTCCACAGTTCAGTCACTTTTCAATGCATCTCACTGCCCATTCTCTACTCCATACTTCATTTTTTTTTTTTTTTAATGTTGCACAAACTGGTGCATGTCCATTATTTTTAAATGTTACTTAACCTGGTCCTCTTCCACAAGGAGTAAACTGTCTTTGTGCCAAGATCCTGAATGCCAAGCTTCACATTCCCAACCAGGTCTTCCTTGTTTGAAAGTGTGAGGTCCAGCGGAGCATCTTCCCTTGTCAGATTTTCCATGTGTGTTAGTAAATTTTCCTCAATGCACTGCAGAAACCTCCTGGATTACTTGTGTCTTGGTACATTGCCCTTTCAGTGATCATCACGGTGGTTAAACTCTGTCAGTTGGCTTCTGTATTTTACAGTTGTTAACTACACATAATTTTGGGCCTATTGTTAAGAAGTAGTTGTGTGCCAATTTGCATCTAGGTCCTCTACAATTTCCTGATTTCCTACTCTCCCCCAAAAAACCCCTTCTGTTAATTCAGTACATGTTGGAAAGAATTTAAAATTTCTTAGGATGTATCCAATGATGCAGCTGCTGAGTTGCTCTGGTAGGTACTTACTAATATTTATTCTCTGTGGAGTACTTTCTTCTTAAATCAGGACAGGTTTGAGAGATTAAGCACACAGAATAAAGAATTGTTGACTGATTGCTTGATACTATCTCACAGTTCTCTTTGATTGATTTGAAATCTTCATGAATATGACCCAAGAGATAGTTTGAAAATGCTGTCAATACTGAAACTTAAATAGTAACAATTACTCTCTGCTGCCTGTTGGATAATATAGAAAGTTAAAAATACATAGACTGAATATGTTTTCATTAATGGAGTTCAAGTATCAGTCACCATTGAGGCAGCAGCGCTTAGAATTTCAAATTACACTTTTTAACTGCAATTCAGTCCCAAAATATTTATGCTAGAGAAACTATTTATTTTGTACTCTCCAAAAATGTATCATGTTGCCAATTAAGGCTGAGCAAAACAATTACAAAAATACAGTAAAGCCACCATCATTCTCCCAGGCTTCAGGGTGTGTTTGCTGAAGTGCAAAATATCTTTATTGCGCACCACTGTTTCTTTTGTTCAGAACTGAAAAGAGAACAGCTTTATGGAATATTTCTGGCCCACATGGATTTCTGGCCACCATCCGAATTAGGCCTTTAAGGCTTTCACTGTCCTGAACCTCTGCCTTAAGGCAAAGTTCTGTGCTCCTGTGGATAAAAAAGCCTTCTGCCCTCTGCCTGCCTCCCCTGCCCTGAGGCTTTTCAACAGTCAGTGATGCTCAGAGCTACACTTACCTGTTTCATTTCCAGGAAGGTACTAACTGTTGTAGTTTTATAGGCCTTGGGGAGCTCCCTGAAGTGAGAGGGAAACTCCTGTTGCATACCAGTTAACAATTCTCTGGCTTCTCTGTGCCATCAAGAAAATATAGGTGGCAGCTGAGGGAACAGAATAAGACTTCTTAGCTCCTTGTTGCCCTCTTGCTCCTAGTGGTTTTGCTGCTTCAGAGTAGAGTCTTACGAGGGACAACGAGAGTAGAACTGTCAACTCAAAAGGCAGAGCCTCATTGCCAAGGGGACTGCTTTTACCATGAAAGCAGAAAGAGACAAAACACAAAATAAATTTATACTGTTTTCCTAAATGAGATCAGGCAATCATAGTTGCACAATGTCAATTCAGTCAGCACATTAAAACAAAGTGAGTTTCTCTCGTTGGTGAGAGGCAATCGTGAGAGTTAAGTGTAACTAAAGGCAGACTTTGGAATCTTTTATCACCTTGAAACCTTATCACCCAAATCAGTTAAAGGAAAAAGACTTCTCCAGTGCTTCTCAGTCAGTCTGGTCATTGAGGCCATACTCAACACCATCCTGTAGGCCTACACCCACTCCTATTCTTATTCCCATCACAAGTTTTGTATAGGAATGCAGACCCAAAAGTCAAAACATAGAAAATGACATTTAAGAAAAATATAATCCAGTGTCCTGCTAAGCTTTCTCTTTGACCACCATCTTCTATATATATATTATAGAGGGAACGTTAAGAACTGGATTGGATTTTTCCATTTAAAATCAAAAAATTCGTTATTGTTCCTACTTGTGTTTTAAAATGCTGTAAAAAGATCTACCGGTAGTAGCCATGGTGAGTTGTCCCCTAAATAATCAGGTTTTCAATATAGGTACCAGCTGCCAGGGCAATAACTCTTGCCTGTCAGGGTGGTATTTTTTCATCTGGAACAAAAGACTGTTTCTCTTCCATATATCCTGAAGTCTGATTGTGGACTAAAAGAAGAGATACTCCTGTCTTTTCCCAGATTTCTTGCAAGTTTAAAACCAAATCACGCTTGATTTAGGCAAGTAACAGAAAAATAAACCGTGACAGGCACTTAAGAATGGAATGGTTCCTGATTTTATGTTCCTTTTGTGTTGCTTCCAGGTTTTGAATTTTGCAATATTTTACTAGCTTCTAAAAGACTCAAAAATAGAACAAAGAAAAATGACTACTTCAATTTGTAGCATAGTCTGTCTTGTCCTTTTTAGTAGTACACGAGGACTTAAATGTCAAAAGACTGGACATTTACATATATTCTATAGAAAGCATGGATTGGTTCCTTTACATGTCAGATTAATACATATGGCTTAATACTTTTGACTATCAACAGGAATGCAGTTTTTTGTAGCCCTGCTTCAAGATGTTCAAATGTGAAAGTCAGCAAAAATCAACTGCTTTACGTGGTATTTATATGCTTTGAAATCCATGGAACAAAAGCACAAACTGAACATTTACTCTTGGGTTTCTGAGGTAAACATTTCTTGTCATATTAGGTGCATATTAGGAATGGCATAATTTTCTTGCACTCCTGTTGCCATCCAAGGCAGATGCAGCTATCCTATAAGCCCTGCATAGCTGTATCTGGATGCCTGAGTGTTATTCAAAGATCTTGGATAACACAGAATATCTCAAATGACTCTAGCTAGACATTAGGTTTAAACAACTCAGCCTAATCTCTTGGTTTGACCCACTACACCCAGGTCTGATATTGTTATTATTTTTTTAAGAACTCAGAATGATGTAAAATAGAACTGCCAAAGTTTTTGCTTCCTACATGATATTGTGCAGATATTCAAGGGAAGAAGCTTAAAAAATATCTTTTCTTGGTTACTGTTTCCTATTCAGAGACAAATTTCTGGGAATACACCCACAGTACCATATTAGAAGAAATTTTATGCACCTACTTCCAGATTTGTATTGAAATTTGTCCAGATGACAAGAAAGAAAGAACTATGAAAGAGGACAAGATTTTTCTTCCATTAACTTTGGGTATCAAAAAGAAGCTAACAAACCCCACCAAAAAACAACACTACCAAGCCCTACAGTTCTGCACAAATATGGCAGAAAAATAAAAACAAGACCATTCCACTCTGTTTTGACAGTTATTTTATCCAGTATTTCTTATTCTGTAACCCAGATAAATCTTCTTGTCTCTTGGGTTCCTGAGGAAGTTTTATTTTCTTTCAGAAAATGAAGACAGCTCTCTCCTTGCCCGTAAGGCAAAAGGGACTAAAGACCAAAGGCAAAAAATAAAAATCTTCTCTTTTGCTACTACACCTCCCTTTATGAAGGGCAGAGATAAAGGGAATGTATACCTCTGGGGAAGAAGAGCAAGAGCTACAGCTCAAAAAGTTAAGCCTGCTAGTCTCCGCCACTATGCCTGTTGCACCATGTTTCACAAATTGTGCTTTCAGACCTACTTTTTCAAATGCACTTCAATAAGCTCATAGCCCAGGACTAGACCAGAAAGGCTATAAAGAAGGCAGACTAGTTCAAAACTTATAATTAAAATTAAAATGAACACTTGTCTAGCTTCAATCCTTTCCCTCATTCCCGTTCATTGTACTTCTTTGCTACACACACCAATTTTAAACCATCATTGCTGCACTGGGAAGTCTCCCTGATTGACAGTAGAGCTAGGATAAAGAAGTATTATATGTAGGTAATTTAAAGTTGTTTGTTTCATAAGTAAGAGTTCAAAATTGTTTTGGAAATTTGGTTTCACTTGACACAATAAGAATAACCACATGAGTCTGCCTCCCTACAAACAGATCACAGGCACATAGGAAAAGCACAGACCATTTTCTGCTACGATCTAAAGCCTTACATTTGCATTGACTGCAAGGGTTGGTAACCAACACCTTGTCAAAGAATCAGCCCCAAGTCATCACACTTTTTTTTTGCATTAAAACTGTGTGACTTCCACGTAGTTATATCAGAAGAAATATTTACTCCTCAATGATAATCTTCTGGTTTACAGCCAAGCAGGGCGAAAAGTTAGTAGAATACACCACTTTGACATTCTGTTTGAAAATAATTGTTATTTGTGGACTTTAATTTAAAATAAGTTTGAGTAAAATCATAATAAGAGATATCTAAGTCCAGTAAACTGCCACATTGCATAAATTTGCAGGACCATATGTCCTGCTATAATTGCAAATTATTTCAAACATGTCTTCAGGTTACAGAAAAGTATTTCCATGGGAGGATAAATTGAATTTAAGCAGGACACAGACA
Organism: Oxyruncus cristatus; assembly: GCA_013399855.1. Taxonomy (NCBI): domain Eukaryota; kingdom Metazoa; phylum Chordata; class Aves; order Passeriformes; family Cotingidae; genus Oxyruncus; species Oxyruncus cristatus. The sequence continues at coordinate 273,715 of VXAY01002711.1, read as the reverse complement.
GAAATTGACAGCAGTTCTTATTTTGTTGTTTGGGGAATTTTTTTAATAAGTAAAATGCATCCTTCTATAGTGACAATAATAATAGTTCAGACAGTGAGAGCATAACTCAATCCCTAAACCATGAGATCTGTTTGGAAATAACTCAAGCACTTGACAAAAATACAGGCCTGACAGAGGATGTGGGAGAGACACATGTCTTGTCAGAGTGGAGGCTGAAAAACAAGTGGGATGCTTTCAGCCATTGCAGTGACATCAAACTCAGTGCTTAAATAACTGAATCCTACCATGCCTCTTATCCTAATGGTCTTCAGTGGGAAGAAGCTTAAAATATAGCATCTTTTCCGTGGTTAGCAAGAAACAATAAAAGATATTAAAAGTCCACTGAAAATTAAACAGTGAGTTTCTATTGGCTTGAAAAGGCATTGAGTCAGTCTCATAAAAATCAGTCAGCTGGGCCATATTTTCTGTATTCTGAAGTTGCTTCTTAGATTATTTGACAGAATATAACCAATTGTCTATGTTGTGAGGAGCAACATATTTTCAGATGAGTAACATCTGAAGAGCTTTTTGGAGAAGAAGGCATAAGTGTAGAGAGTTAAAAAACCATGATTACCAGACTAGATGATCAATTTTCGATTACACAGATTCATGAACAAAACTAGTTGGCCAAATTTGGGTATTTTCACACCTCTCTCTGTGTAAAAATCAAGACTGGAAAGAGCAACTAGTTCACCTTTTTAAGTTTCTGGCATTCACATGTATAATATGAAAAGATAAATGCCAGGTGGATTCAACAGGGATCTTTCTCCAACTGTCTGACTTTATCTCCTTATATTATTTTGCATTTTTTATACAGGAAAAATCATTAAATATTCCACATGTAAATTGAGATAAACCATAATCTAGAAAGTACTGGAAACAGTGAAAAGCCTTTTTTTCATATAAAAGAAAAATCTCATAAAAGCCAGGCTAAGAAAAAATACATGTTATAATATTTCACAGATTTTTTTCCTCTGGTGTCATTATCTGGTGCAATTTATTCTTAAAAGTTGAAAACATATACATTAAGCAAGGAACTTCATAATTCATCTCATCTTATGTTAGGAATAGATTATTCCAAATCATTTCTTGATCTAATTTTAAAGTCATTGATTTGACAAATGATTTTAATTTTGTGATGTTTCATAATCTCAGCTCAGAATCCTGAGAAGAAGAAGAATTGTAAGCCATTGGACGCACATGCCTGAAAACTGCTTAAGTACAATGCCTTTAAGAGAGAATAGTGAAAAGGAAACATCACCTGGGTGGTTTAACATTAATGAAAAAAAAAATCACAAAACCACAAGGAAAAAACTGCTTCATGTTTTTCTTCTGCATCTTTAGGACTGCAGGAATATTTTATTGGCTGAAGGTAAGCATTCCCAGTGATCCATCCACCAGAGACAAGAGCAGATGTTTGAGGAGAAAATGAGGAAGCTGCTATCCTGAAGAAATATGGAGTAATTTCTCTGTAAGATAAAATGATTTTAATCTTCTTTCATTCTAGTTAAGAAAAAATAAATCTAGAACTGTTTATGTTATGACAACTGAGAAAGCTCTCTTCTAAATATGTGAGCTTTGTTCTCATGTTTAAACCTATGAGATGTAATTACTAGGAGTGGTTGGTGGGTTTTTTTAATTTATTGGGGATGTGGGCTAAATAGTATGTGTAGGGAAGAGCAACTATCAGGTACTTACCCATGCTATAAAAGCATTTTCAGTGACCTAATGGTTTTGCTTCATTCTATATTTTCTGGTAAAGGCAACTACTTTCCAATATTGCCAGTACTGCCAGTCGGAAAACTTACCACTACCAGATGATGATCTTTTTTTTCATTCCTTTTCCCCACTATAACAAGTTATCTGGGGAATTTCCTCTCCTTTTTACCTCATTAAACGTCTCTTTTTTTTAAGAACAAAATGAAATATTTATGAAAAATAATGTGATCTTTATATCCTACAAAGAAGATTTTTTCATTCATTCATGGGTTTTCTGACATCAAAAGTGGAAATTAAGAAATTACTAATCTTATTTTGGTATTTTCATCTGTGTTGTCTCTACAGTGAGTCTAAGTGCTACTGACCACATGGCTGGGAAGCATCAGGTAGAAAACATGATTGCAAACAGAACCAGCACTTTGTTCTCCTGTGATACATGAGCCGTGATTTCTTTGTTAATATTTTACTAAATCGTCAAATTGAAAACACAATATGGAATATCCAAAGGTAAGCAGTGGAACTCCCCATACCTGGATTTTGGTAAAATCCAAATTCTGGGAGAGTTACAAGGTAATAGCCGAGAGAAAAATCATGGGGAAAGTTGGCAGGCTCAGGAAAACAGAAGTGGCTTGCTTCCTCTGTTGCATCATGAGGACAAGGACTAGCAAATCACACTTAATTCCAGAGAACACCACGTCAGCAGAGCAGGGACAAACCTTTCTGCTAGTGGTCCAGATCCCACAGTATTATTCCTTCCCTGAATCCAAGTCTTCAATCTGGTATCTTTGCAATGCCATCTTTATATAGTTTTTCTTTTTACCTCTCTCCAACAGGTGCTAATTAAACTCTTCCATTTTTTAATTCAGACCTCCTCTAGGTAGCATTGATAAGGTAGAGGCAAACAGCCATCTCTCCCCTTAGTTTCAAATCTCTCCCCTCACTGCCACTTTAGCTAGCCCTTGGTTTGCCCAGTATGTAAATCTTGTATTATCTTAGACCTTACTACACTCTGTTCACTGCAAACCTCAGGTTATCCCCTTCCCAGTCCATTTTTTCAGCCTTCTTCTTTTTGGAAACCTCCCTGTATGTTCACAGTCACCAGAAGAGAAACAAAAAGATCAGGGAAAACACTGTGGCAATGAATTCCTCTACAGGAACTGTCTTGTTTTTCTCTTTTCTGGAAAAATTACTGCCACAGATTTATATCTGCCAGTCTCAGATGTGGTCTGTACTGGCTTAGGACAGAGTGGGTTAGTTGGACTAGGAGTGCACTTCTGAAGTGAGTCTGCTGGTTATTCCCACTAACCCTTCTCATGAATTGGATTCCTTTTGGATTAAACTTAATTGGAAGATGCACTCAATGGAAAGCAGCTGTTAGTGAGTACTTTACCCACAGGCCCAGGCTAGTGTTACTCCAAAGCAGAATGCTTGAAACACAAATATTGTGAACGTTTCAATCACAGTACTAAAGGTATCACCTTTGTAATCTGCTCTTGCTTGTCCATACTGCTTGCAAAAGGAGACATGCCCAATGCCTATGCAGAGTTTCAAGGCTATAGGCTGAAAAAATTTCTCTTTACTTCAGGAAGAAAAGTCTGGCTGAGGTGTTCAACAGATGGACCCATGGATTTCTCGTGGAAGCTGAATGGATTAACACTCATCTTTGTGGTTTGCAGAGCTTGCTATGAGAGGAAAAGCTAAAGCATAAGAAAGCAGTTCGAAGATCAGCAGTAATTAGGCAGTAACAGAGCACAAGTTTCAGAGGAGCAGCCCCATTGCCTCTTACCTGACTACAGTCAAGTCACTGGAGAGCTCTGACAACTGTGCTCATCAGAAAAGTAAGCAATAGCTCACCAGCACCCAGCTTGTAGGGAATTCATTCCTTTGCATTTAAGACATAGGAAGTCAAAGAAGAAGACTGAGACCATCTTTAAGGGGGCTTAATTTATGGGAATAAGGCTAATAAGTTGCTTTGAGAATTCCAGTAGCATCAGGGATTGCTTTCGTTCTAACATAGAAATGCTTATGGAAAATGAGATGGTCTCTCCCTCATATTTTTATACATGAGGAAAGCACCCTATAAATTGGCTACTTTTTAAAAGACATCTCCACCAAAATCACCATCATCGCTTTCTGGTAACTCATTTATCTTCACTCCAGCTTTGTTTCCACATAGTCAGTATTTTTCCCTTCAAAAATCCAGCGCCACAGTTTGATTGCTTCTTAAGAAACATATGTTGTAGAACCTCTACAACAAATCCAAGCAAAAAAATTCAGTGTGAAGAGAAAGTAATAGTCTCCAGGGAGGCTAAGAAACAGTTAAAGAACTGCAATCCCATGAAATTAAAGCATAATTCTTTCCCACTTTATATGCAGTGCTTCATTACCATGACCAGATGCTGTCATTCTAATCATGTGAGTTAAATAATATTTAAAGGGTAGGATGGAAGGGGAAAAAATTGTTAGCCAAAAATTTAAACACATTAAGGTTTTCCTGGTTTCAATATTCATAGATTTCAAAGGGAGTGTGCCATATCACAGCCAACTTTGGAATTAAGTACTAATCTTTATGGCTTTAAGGTAAGTCATGTAATAAACAGCTGTCATGATTGGCCTGAAAGGAAGTTGAAGCTTCACTCAGCTCCAAAAAATGAGCTTTGTGTCTATTGCTAGACAGATATCTAAAACTCAAGTACAAAGTGGGTGAAATTCAAATGAAAATTCTAAATTCTGAATTAATTTTTGGAATACAATTCCATATCCCACAATGTCATGAAAGAGGACTATAATAATACTGAGTTATTAGGAGCAAATAATAGTAAATAAATTTTTGAAAAGACCATTCTCCTAGCAAAGGTTTTTCTTGTTCATTTTTACAAAGTATAAGTAAAGTATCCCTTCCATTAGTATTTCTAGTTCATTAATTCTACAAAAGCTGCTTTGTTCTCTGGCCAACACAATTTTTCTCAGAAGCTGTGAAACTTGGTTGCAGTAATGACTATAAGGCCAAAATAATGCCTGAAACATTTTGTCTCCAAAATTTTCATATCCACACAGATGATACTACGACATTCTTTAAAGAGTAATAAACATCAGCATTTTTAGATAGGCAAAGGAAATTATAGTGTTTTACACTACTAAACGTGGCTAGACATGTTAACATTATCCCCTCTAAATCAGAAGAGATTATTAATCTACAACTAAATCTGCTTACCCCACACGACAATGCAATAAATAAATTTTGAAATAGTATGCGTTATTAAGCTACAGAAGCTTGTTGGTACAGCACACAGTAGCTTAATAGGGACATTGCAATATCATTACACAGCCATAAAGAACTTTAGAGGTGGAAGATCTTCACTTCATCCCTTTAATGGGAGATGAAAATGAATTTCTACCAGACATCTGTTTTAATTGTGTATGTAAAAAAAACACACATCTCCAGAGCGCCGATCTGCCACCTTACTGATCCAGGAGAAGCCTTTTTTTCATTACTCAGCCTTGACCTCAGAATCCCTTTTACACGAACTCAGGGTGCACTCTCTTTAATTTCAGTTTTCAGTTAACATACCTTGAAGTGTACTTCACAAAAGCTTCATTGAGCAGTGCTACATTCTTCTACAAGAAAAACAACCAAAGCAAGTCTATGCAGAGTGCACCACTGCTAACAAAACTGTTCCTTCTGAATTTGTTTTCTCACAGCATGATGGTCTGGGGATAAGTTGCTTCCTGCAATGCTCAGTTGGGGTGAAAGCTATAACTTAATAGGCTCATGCGAAAGTTAACCATGTACAACATCACAGTACACACACTGTGAGCGTTATAAGCACTTCAACTGCCTTTTTTCTTGTAAAGTCTTTTCCTCAGCTGAAGTTGGGCTCTCAATATTCTAAAAATCCCTGTCAAACTCTTCACTAGGTGTTATCTCCTATTTAGGTGGAAGAGCACTTCGTAGATCATAAATCACTTCATGTCAGGATATGTGACACAGACAAAACAAGCCGGGTTAAATGAACTTTTTTGTGGGAAACAGTAAGAATAGAATTCCATGCTGAGTCTTTAGTGGAATTTATCTGCACACACACACACAGAGTAGGACTGTGAATTTAATACCAAAAACCCATCCCTACTGTGAATTTAAAACCACCCATCCTTTGGTCACCAGCTTTGTAGGTAAAATATTTTGCTTATATCTCTATTTAGTCAGTAGAAAAAAATAAAATCTCCAGACAACAATTCCAAGGACATAAAATCATCTCCTGAGTAGGCTGACCTCCAGTAAAGATTTGCTCTTTCTATTGACCATCTATCTATCACTGATAAGTTGGACTACTTAACCAGCAAAAAGATGGCTGATATGAATATGCACAGCTCTGTTGCAACTTTCTCTGCACACTAGATAACAGAGTTCTGGGGCACTACAAGACTCTCGACAGTCCTAAAAAGGAGAGACAGCAAAACCAGATGTGATCAAAAATTGACATTGTGCTACAAACTCTTGCACTAAGGAAAAGAGGACTTTGTAGCTGTCTGCAAAATTTCCTAATAATATCCTCCCCATTAATCATCCTTATCATGCAAAATGAACCAGAGCTTATTTTTTCACCTGGAGACTTCTTTCTGTGAAATCATTAGAGTTATTGCTTTCAAGCAGACAAAGAAGAAAAGTCCAGAAGTAGTCCAGTGCCTTATCAAGCTTTCCCTATTAACACAATGTCATTTTAGAAAGCTCCAATTCCAATGCCATTCCTCTAAATGAACCTGAAAAAAGGTTTCATTTTCTTAATTATGCAAGTCAGTAAAAACACAGACCTGTCTGGACAAAAGTGTTGTAGGGCCAGTCTTGTATATCACAACGCAGAAAAACCCATCCCTATTGTATTTCAGCTCGCATACTGCATATTTGCCCTTATTACTAGTAACATGATGCTTCAACACATTTAAGCTGCTACATAAAGAGACAGATAGAACAATAAAGGCATTAAGATAGATTTGCTGGTAGAAAATTTCTAGTTTGAGAAGTTACCATCTAATTTACTACTAGAGTTTTAATGATTAGAACCCTTTCCGTCCTGCATCGACTGTGTAGCAAGGTATAAAGAATATAATTTCTTTCTGCATTTAGTGGGTTTTTTGTAATTTTAAGCTAAGGACATAGCAAGTGGCAAAAGGATTTATACAGTGCAGTAAAGTCAGTTTACTTTCTTTCAGTGATTATTTAATCGGTATACAATGGCCTAATTAAATCCAAGGAAAGACGGGTTACAAGTGAGACAAGGCAGGTGGTTTACAGATTTGTCAATGTTCCAAACGGACTACTTGATTCTCCAATTAGTTATCACTTTTTTGATTTAGAGGGTTTGGTGATTGCTTGCTTGATTTATTACAGGAGAGAGAAAAAAGGTCACCTCTCCCTAACTTTTCTTCCATTTTACTGTCATCCAACTTTTCTACTATATACAATCTCTACTGACTTCTGTTTGTCTGTAGCATCACTCTCAGAAAAACTCCCTATTCAGTGGGCTCTAAAGATTTATTCTGCATTCACTCTGATCTTTCTGCCCTATTAAGCTCATGACAGCTGTGTTCAAAACAAGAAAGCACTGCACAGACTTCTGGCACAATAAAGAAGTGTTTTGCAAGAGATGTGAAAAACCAAAGGAGAAATATCTGGGTAAGCGACAGGTTGGAGAGCATTACTGAGTAGAGTTCCTCCCTTTGGCTAGGGGCCACTGCCTGCCATTTGGAATGCATTGGAGACCTGTCCCTTGCCAGCAAGAAACTTGTGGCCAAGTCTAGCATCTGAGCAGAAAGTTTCTGCCGTTCACTGGCTAGTCATGTGTCAGAAGATGGAAAAAGAAAATGCTTGTAGCATTGGCTCAAAGTCTCCCTATGATTCATAAGATCCTCACCAATCTAGCTTTAAAACAGGAAAACCAGAAAAAAATATGCTCTAATTCAAGAGCATGGCTATGAATTTTCCTCCATTTTTCCTCTCTTCTCAGCTACATGTCCCTAGGAATGCAAACAAGTCTTTCTAAAAACCAATCCTTTTTGATGAAATAAATATTTTTTTAGAAATATTACTATCAAAAATATTTACTATAGTCTAACTTTTTGTCACAAACCTAAAATTTTTAATTTTTCAGATTTTGTTTGGACTGATAGTTTCAATATCATTAAAGTAGAATGATCGTATATGGCTTGACACCACCATCATTCTTTAGCTCTTATTTTCAATTGCAATCCCAATTCTTCCCGAGGTGTATCTCTTCAAGGTAACAGAGTGATTCCACTTGTCAACCCCCACTGTACAAAACCAAACCAATTAATTAAAAAAAAAAGGCCAGTAGCACTGTGAGGCTTTTTCTGTTTTATATTCCTATATCCATGCTCCACTATATCCCTTATGAACTTGTACTTTCAAAACCCAGAGATCAAGAAAACAGTGGTCAAAGAGTTGTTCTTAGTTCTGAATAGTCAACTGCAACATTTTTTTACATTCATCAGTCTTAGTCTCTTTTTACATGACCATTATCAAAAAAACAGGGTTAAGCCAAATTAACACATTAACTAGTTAGAATACTAGTCTTCCTTTTGATAATAACCCAAAAAGAGGGGGAAAAAGGACCAGGTTCAATCTCTTGAAGGCACTTTTTCACCAAGGCTCATCTAAGTATGTACCAAAGAAAGAAAGGCTTTCCAACAGATAGCTCATTATTGATAGATGCAGTTTTTATTTATTGTAATGAAGATAATTAAATGCATCACTTATAAATTCAGGAGGATGTTACTCAGAATTTACTCAAGGGGATTTTACCTATAGGTCAAGTTATCCTCTGATGTATATGTATTCATTTCAGGAGAATCATAACAGGTTTGAATCTATCCCTTATGTGTGATGGAGCCTGGCTTTCCTGGGGATGGCTGAACACCTGCCTGCCCGTGGGAAGTGGTGAGTGAATTTCTTGTTTTGTTCTGCTTGTGCATACAGATTTTGCTTTATTATTAAACTGTCTCGATCTCAATCCGTAAGTTTTCTCAGTTTTACCCTTCTTCTTTCCTCCCCCATCCGACTGCAAAGAGAATGTGTGGGGCTGAGCTGCTGGCTGGGGTTAAATACAACACCACATTAAGAAAGGAATAGAACTGAGTTTTCATGTCTCAACCCTCTAGGAGATGTCAAAGAGGAAACTGTCTATGAGAGCTAACATGATACAGTAAGAACAGAGAAACTTATGAGCACAGCTGTCAGGAGTGAGACAGGCATAACAGTTAGTGAGAAAGAGAAAAATATAATCTTACACATTTTTTGTTATCCATATTATCTACTGTTACAGAGTCATAGATACGTATAAAAAATTTAAATGAAAGCATGAAAGAAAACATGTACCATAGCACACTATCTATTCTGGATATTCTGAACAAATATTCATCTATTTTCCTTAATTTGATCTATGTGTAGGTTAACTGAATGGAAACAAGGCATTCCTCATACAAGGGTGTAGTGCAGTTACAGATAACTGGGACATTGTACCTGATCTTCCCAGAACAACCAAGATCCACTGAAGGTGATGCATCTGAACCAGCCAGGACAGGCAGAGAAGCAGTATCGGGGCAGGATGCTCAGAAACATCCTGCAGAGGCTGTTGGTAACATCTGCCAGCACTCCAACATGCAGTAAGAGGTTAGAGGACAACTTCAGTCTCAAGGGTATCCATGAATGTACCTCTCCACGCCTTTGCTCTGTCCAGGTTATGTATTATCCTCACTTTTCCCCTTAAATATGATGGTCTTTCTTTCTATTCTTGCTATGTTATTGCTGATGTCATGATCTAGACTCGGGCAACTGTTCAGTGACTGGCATAATGAGGCTTCACATATGAATGTAAGACCATTAACACTGGTTACAGTTAAGGTCAAATTCCACAAATGTTTTCGAGAAAAATAATGAGGGGAAGACATTGTGACAGCATCAAAATATTTTGTTTCAGCATGCTGAAAATAACATGCTGAATTTCAGCATTTCAGAACACCTGTCATTCCAATGCGTTTGTAAGGGTCAGAAAGAAAAATTCAGTTGAGGTTAAACTAAACCTTTCAGTGTAACTAACAGCTTGTATGCTATTTGAAATAGAGTTCATTTTCATTCAAATCTATACATGACACTGTCTCTGTGCAGCTGGATCCGCTTAGTGTTGCAGTATTTGAAGTGTATCACAATGGGAGAAGTGATGAACTTGGGCAGTGTGGACTAAGAAAGATAAAACGAACTTTTATTTATAACATGATGTGTTTTGGGTTTTAGGTAAATTAGAATTTTAAATGGTTGATGAGAGGATAACTGTTCAAGTTAAATGAAGTCTGTGTAGGGAGGAAGAAACATGGGGGAAAAAGCTAGAAAATTGTATCTTGGGTTTTCTTGAAATATTTCATTTAGATTTGAGAGAAAAAGGTTGCTTTCATTTTGTTGTTATGTAAGTTATTTCCCCACCCTTATCTTTTAAGGGAGCTGACTTCAATCAAATTTTACATGAAAGATGCAATTTCTTATGAAAAAAGTCAAAATACTGTAATTGGCTCAGAGCTGCAAGGGTAAATATTTATACTTCAACAGCAAATTATAGCCTGTTCTCATTCCTTTCCTACAGACAAAATGAATTTTTTCTGGTTCAGGGCTGCAGGAAAATAGCAATGCTGGAAGAGAGTAATTCCCTCAAAAATCATGGAGAACTGACCTCCCTTTTCTACAGCTCACAGGCAGCATGGCACTTGCATACCAGTTTGTCTGCTGAAAATAAATTATGACATCTACATAAGATTGTCTTTCTTTAAAATTATCACAGGTTTACTCTTTTGGGAAGGGAGAACTAGGCAGCCAAAAATGCAGCAGCAACACGATCTCCATATAAATCTGATGACTGAAGGTATGGAGGCTTCTTATCACTAAACCTTGGAGCATCTAAGTGAAGAAGATGCTCAGCATGCTGCTTGCTCATTCTCCTTCCTCACATTGCAGAATCCCCAGCAGATCCAAGCTACCACTGTGCCACATTACCTAATCTAAGGGGAATTTTTTCTTTTGTTCCGTTTCTACAATAACCCCCATAGCATTTTCAGTATAAAGGTCTTCTTTTCAAAAAGCCAGATAACACCTGATGACAAAATACTCAATGTTTCTTCTTTGTTGTCCACAACGTTTATGCGTCTGGGTTAAATCCCTGAGCCAAGGCAAAAAATTGTTTTCAGAGTACTTAAATTTCAATTTCTGAAGAAATATTTTTCCTATAGCAGCATTTAATTTCTTTACAGACTCTGTAAGCCCTTGCTTTCCCAGCTAAAAGAGTTCCTCAGAGCTGCTACACAACTGGCTGGTGAAAAAATTGCCCATTTGTTTCATCCAAGAAATGCAGCCTATGCTCCCAACCAGCTTTTAGTTCTGTGATTTTGGTATCCTTTTAACTTTTCAGTCCCTGTACACGCTACTGTTTATACTGCTAAGATTTACATTACTTTGAAGTGGGATTTGGGTTATAATTGCTGGACTAGATGTACAGCAAAGTTGCTGCCAACATATCTTCTGGGAATAGCGTACAGATTGCTGTAAACCAGTTTCCATTCCCATTTCCCATCCCCCATAATCTCAGCATATCTCATATCCTGATAGACCAAAGCAGAAGAATATTTTTCACTGTAGTTCCCCTCTCCTCACATTGCCAATGCAGAAGCAGACTGGAAGACATGCACCACCACAACAGTTATCTAAAGTTTTTGCTTTTTGGGGAGAGATCCTTGCTATAGAATAAGGCAGCTTGAAGTCCCAAAGCATGAAGCAGACACCACACTTTTTTCTTGCAGTACAGGCAATGCATTTGAATGGTAGGATGGGGTTTTGTTTCCTTTTAATGCGAGTCATTCTTCAATACGCCATCACTTTGCTTTCCCTTTATATTTTCATCCATTATGAGAAAATGTTACCATAAAATTTAATTTTTCTTTCCTAGTTGTCATCCTTAGCAAGAACCTGTATTGCAGGAAAATACAGGATTTCTTTTCAGCTCTTCAAAAATACTCTTATCTGTAGAACATTAATCTCCTTATGACTGCAATTAAAAATGTGTCCAACACCATGCAAAATATTCCTAAGTCGTGTCATAAAGACAATGGATTTAGTAATACCTCAGCTGTTTCTTTATGATATATTGAAATATTGATATAGTCTACTTAATTTGAGATAAAGAATTTTACAGAGAATACTTTTGCCAAGTGGCTTATTCTTAGTGAAAGTATGAATTCACAGTGTAATTACTCTAGTGTTTCTCATTCCCAATGTTTACAATTACCTGACAATTTCCACTGTAAAACTTTGCTTTCAGGTGTTTACCTTCGCCCTATTTTATTATTCAAGCTGGATGTCTTCTTTTAGATTAAAAGTATATGAAAAGTTTCAACAGAGATCACTTATCTATGTCTGAGGAAAGTGATTAAAAAAAAATTCAAGACTTTACATTAAGTAAGTCTCCAGTCCCTTCAATTTCCCTATGAATTATTTTCTTTTCTCTCACTGGATGACCTTCAATCACTTCAACAGGGAGTGTCCTCTGTGTGTGTGTGTGTGTGTGTGTGCACGTGTGCATGAAAAGAGAGGAAACATTATAAGTGTATATGTTAAAGTTGAAATGTCACAGAAAAGGTGTTACCACACACCAAAAAAAAGAACAGTCAGGAAATTTGGAAACAATCTTTTTTTAAAATCTGAAATAGAAATACCAAGGTTTTAAATTTACATAAACTTTAAAAGATTTGAGAGAAAAATTTTATTAACTTTCTATTTTGTAGCATAAACACTACTAAGTGGCTGCCTGCATCACTTAAAGCTGTGCAGTTTTTAAAATTATTTATGCTCTCTTTGTGAATTAAGGTATTTGCGAGGGGTATCGCTCATTTCTGGTCTACCTTCCTAGAGATTTCTTTCCTATTGCAACTGACAGCATTCACTTATTGTCAAAACTTTCACCCCTATCTTTAAAACAGCTCTGCCTTAATATAAAGTATGAATTTAATAAAAGTTCCTAAATTGCTGTGTTGATATTTACCTGTATAACTCTCAAAGCAAACAAAACACATTGTTTTGGGGCAGTAAAGAAAAGAGTGACAAGCTAAAATTAGTTACTCTAAACAAATTTTAAATAGTATTTGGAAGAGGAAATATTTTTCTTGTTTCTGGTGTTTGCTTTTATTTCCAGGAACCACTTCTTTGGGATTTTCTTGTGCATTACCATTACTTTAATACCTGAAGGTGTCAGCTGTATATGGATTTCATTCTGACCAACATTACTCAAAAAATTCATAGATGTTTTTGAATGTGAATACATGTGAACGTATATAAAACTTGAAAAGAAACTGGTAAGCGAAGAGAGGTGTTCTTCCTTGGCTACATAATTTATTCACAGCGTATCCTTGTACACTAGCCAATCCTAATCATTTAAAAAACATTTGCTTTGATCCTGGAAGCTTTTTGCACTCTGTAGCTTCACTACAAATTATGATTCAAGGTAACCAATTTTTGCTAAGGTTCCCTCAACAATTAACATCAGAAGTTGCTTTGGAGTGAACTAAGCAGAAGAAAATGCACTGAAAGCCTTAGAAATGATTAAAGCACAGGCTTTTCCCATTGACATATATTTAAGCTTTTCTCAGCAACTTGAACAGCTGTTAAGGTGGATAGCAAATTCACATTCAGATTGAACTGAAGGCATGTCTCTGTGCTTCAAGATAACCATAAACATTAATTAAGCATTTGAGACCAACACAGGTTATATTTTCAGTAGCGCTAAAGAATTTTTGTGTACCAAAACTCTTTGCCTTTGGGGTTTCTGTGTGCATGGCCCCATAGACCATGAAGGAGGCAGTGCTCTAATACATGGAATCACAACAAATCCTTTCTAAATTATTTGAATTAGCCGACTGCTACAAATCTTCTCAGTGCTCTTTTATCTGCCCTTCTTCTGGTACGCATGGATTTGTTTGCAGATCTGCCAAGCTATCCTCACAGGAACATGCCTTCCCATCCTTTATTTACACCGTTCCATACAGACGGGTCCCAGCTGCCAATATCACCAATTGGCTGCTAACTCACATCGGCTAAGGTCCAAGGTACTAATTCTTATTTGCTTTCAAAAAGAACAAAGGAACTTGGAAGAGGAGGTTGTTTTCAACGAGAGATAATTGCAGTCCTTTTTACTCCTTACTCTTTTGGAAGAGTCTGGGCTGTGGTAAGTGTTCCCCAAGTGGCTGTAACCCCAGGCCACACACGTTAGAGGCAAGAGGAAATGCAGCATGACTTGCAGCTCCTGCACCAGCTGTTTCCTACCCTCATGTTCATCCAGAGACATGAGCTAATTCTCGTTTTGTTGCCCAAGGAAGAAGGCTAACACTGGTTGAGCCTCACTTTCTCCCCCCCCCGCAAGAATGGTATCTTGTCTTTTGACAGTAGGGCTACTGGCAATTTATTGCTCTTGCTTGTGAAAGGAACCAGGATTGTGGTTTTGAAAAACTCTCTACTCTCTAGTAACTGTTCAGCTATTAATTTTCACAAAGTGATACCTAAAATAAGAGCAGAAATTAAATCAAGTTACTTGCTCTGAAACTGACACAATGAGTGCAGCAAAATTTTCTTTACTAAGTGCATAAAGCAAAAGCTCAAGAAGCAGTAAGCAGCCCCAATAATGAAAACTATGGAGTGTCGTTATTTTAACCCTATGCTGGATTTCTCTCTGAGAGTGTTTTCTCTGATAATACTAAATGGTTTCACTTACCTGTGATCTTTGCCCTCATTTCCTTAGGAGTTCTGCCTGAATGTCATACGAAAATAAGAAGCTAGAGTAAGAAGATATAACAGCAGAAGGGCAGAGGGAGAAAGATATATGATGACAAGTAAAAGTGAAGTGAAGGCCTCTTGACCTTCATTATCCAGGGGATTAGTTCAAGGGTCAACATCCCTGACAGGTTTGCCTTGAAGCTGACTGGGCATTTTGTGGAGTATACTCACAAACTGATGACTAGACTAGGAGACAGAAGTTGAATTATAGGAAAGTTGAAACTGAAATTTCAGTCCTGAGAGAAACTCTGATATGTAAACTTTTGCTTCTATCCTACAGAGAAAGGGAATTTTTTCATTGGAAAACTATTTAATGACTATTTGATGACAGGTTAACAGTTCTTGTTAGAATGAAATGCCTTCTGATGCTGGCTAAACCATCTTCCTTGACCATGCAGAACTCTACAAACTTTCCTTCAGGTTCACTGATGCATAGCAAAAATTTACTGTGCCTCAGTGGCTCTAAAATAACAACAATCCTAACAGTAACACCTGCTCCCCTGAAGTACTGTGAAAGAATTCAGAAGGGTAACCACTTTTGGAAGCAGAAAAAGAGGTGTGTTCAATATTTATGTATTTTAATATAAGAGAGGTAATAAAAATATAATAGAATTTTCTAAAACACAAGAAGTTTCACCTCAACATGAGGAAAAACTTTTTTACATTGAGGGTGGCAGAGCACTGGAATAGGCCGCCCCGGGATGTCATAGAGATTCCCTCTCTGGACACATTCAAAACCCACCTGGATGCGTTCCTGTGTAACCTGCTCTGGGTAACCCTGCTTTGGCAGGGGGGTTGGACTGGATGATCTCCAGAGGTCCCTTCCCACCCTAACAATTCTGTGATTAATTAAGACGGAGCACTGTAAAATAGTATTTCAACCCAGAGTAGACTCAGTTCTGTGCTACAACAATTATAAGTTGGAAAGAAAGACAAAGGTCAAAAGAGAGGAGTTTTTACCATGAATATTTGAGGATGGGGTGAGAAAGTGTCATAAGGACAACCAAGAACATATTGGGAAAAGATTTATCATTGTGGCTTAGACAAAAAGTCACAGCAACAGTAGCAAAAACTTGAAGAACGATGCAGAAATTTCCCTGAATGTTTCTGTGACTATGCAAGCCTAATAAGATACTAAACAGAAGATACTAAGCCAGAAAAGACATTACAACTCCAACTTTTGAAGAATAAAAATGGTAGATCCTTTTCTTTTTGCAGGTAGGGCTATGAGAGCTAGATCTGGCACAGGGTCCCTCAGAGATCCAGCAGCTGCCACCATTGTGATGGATGACAAGGATGAAGCAAAGCAGCCAGATCTGGAGGAGAAAGAGGATATGGTGTTTGTATGAAGAACTCAGGAGGAAAGGAGGAAAGTTGCCCAGTTATTACAAACAATAATAAATATTGTTTTAAAACATTTTCATTGCAAAGCGTTCAAGGGTGAGATTGAAACAAAATCCTTTTGGGTAATTTTCCCCTTCCCTTTTTTTTCCCCCACCTTTCCTGATTTACTTATTTATTTATTTCTATACTGATTTAAAAGGTAATAGGGGAGCAGGAAAAATAAATCTGATATGAAATGTGTTTCATTTTTGTGTTTTCTTGCAGACACAGCACACTAGCACACTATTCTTCTGTTCTTATTACTGAAGATGTGAACAGAAAAAATCTTTTACATCCCCATACAGCTGTGCAGCCTATTTTTTCAAGGGCTGGAAAGAGAGTCATCAGTGTGGGAAATGAATGAAATGAAGAGTAGGTCAGGAAAAATGCATAATCATAATCAGATGCTTCAGGGATCTAGATCATCAGGGGAGGGATTCCAAAACTTCAAGAAAGCACAAAGTACTGTGGCAGGAGGAGAGGAGATGAGGTTTTTCCCTGGGGTCCCAGAAAAGCAGCTAGGAAGATAGTAGGGAAGAATTAAGGAAGACCAAAGTCAGAGAAGGACAGAAATAAATTAGACCAAATCAGGAAAAGAAGAAATTGGACCAGGAATATGAGATGTTTCTAGCAGAAAAATAAACAAAGTTAAGTCAAAGAACCGAAAAAGCCATAGTGTGCTACTCTGCACTACTCATAGGACTCCTTAGGTCTGTCTCAGGTCACTCAGGCAAACAGAGCTGTAGGTGTCAGTGAAGACACTGCCAGAAAGGAGACAGCAGAACATTGGTGGCAGGATCCTGTAGGTGAGGTGATATATGGAAGCAGGCATAGCCCAATTCTGAAAGCAAAAATCTCTTCCAGCAGTTCAGTTGTACTGTTGAAACACACTTAGAGGTACAGCTAAGCTACACAGTCTGTAGAGAATGTAAAAAGTCCCAAATCTTTAAGTAATGAGCCAAGTCACTCACCCATCTTTCAGCTTGAAACATGCATATATATGTATATATGCGTATATGACCCAAACTCCACAAAATTGCTTTCAGAACAGTGGCAAAAAACCAGACTGAATTATACAACCCCCTATAAATTATGGTGGCACTGTGCATAATCAACAACTGCATCTAGATGTCTAGCATGCTAAGTAATAGTTCTCCCACATCAGTCAATTAAAGAATCCCTAAGTTCACATTAGCCTAACACACACTAACTGCACCCAAGGAACTATTACAGTGTCTCACATTAGTATTGAAGAACCTAATGGCTCCCCAAGCAAGCATTGTCAAGATACACTCAAAGGGCCTCATTGGACCTGTAACAGCATCCTCTATACAAAATCTGTGGATTAAACACTTGTTTAATAGGCTCCAACATGAAAGAATATAGCAGATACTGCCTATCATATCAATCATCCACGGGTAATGGGAGAAACTAACACTTCCAGCAGCACTTGCAATCCAGCTTCAAACTGACACCATAAGGGCACAGATTCCCCAATATAGCCTAAATTACTGCTAAAACTGCCAATATTACACTTTAATATTGCTGAGTAATCACACAAGGGAAAAAAAAATAATGAAAAAACAACTTCTCAGCACGACAGAAATTTGACACGAATCCTCAAAAAGGAAAATTCTTAATCAATGACATCCTTCTGTTGTCATTTTGTGAACTGCATGATGGTGGAAGTGATCATGATGTATAATTTCCCCCAGTAGAGATTCATTTGAATTCAAAAGCATGTTCACTTTCACTCAGAAGCATTCCAAATTTCTCTCTCCTATTTTTGCCCCAGAAAGGAGATGGTATTTTGGAGGACATGGAAATGGTACAAATGCAAATAACCTGAAAATAAAATTGGAATCCTTCCCCTTTTCCCTGTTAATACTTTGACTGTCTCTGAACTACTTTTAAAATTATGCTGTTTGTGTGACTATATATATATATATGTATACATATATGTATTCTCTTATTACTGCAAAAAGAAACTGTAACACCTAATACTGCAGGAAGGACACAAACAACATTCAGAAGCTTCAGAGAGGTTTGAAAAGAGAAAACAAAAAGAAAAGAAGGGACCAGCTCTTTTCCCCAACAACAGTTGATCTAGATGAAATACATGATTGGATTTACTATGAAGACCTAAACCAGTAGCCACTCAAGTAATCTCACTACTAGTAGTACTGTAGAAATTGGTGAAGTGTGACAACCCTTC
The DNA here is from genome assembly GCA_013399855.1 of Oxyruncus cristatus. Taxonomy (NCBI): domain Eukaryota; kingdom Metazoa; phylum Chordata; class Aves; order Passeriformes; family Cotingidae; genus Oxyruncus; species Oxyruncus cristatus. The sequence goes on along the minus strand of VXAY01002711.1, from coordinate 255,479 downwards.
TCTGACAATAGCAAGAAAACACATGAAAAATCAACTTTAAACGAGGCTGCAGAGTGAAAAGGATGATTTTAGAGCTCTCTTTTCTCATGAGATGACTGCTCAGTATCAGCCGAATCTGTTGCTGGGGACTGTGGTTTTGGTGTATTATACTGAAGGTCTGCCAGCACAGCCATATGAGCAAACACATATAGCATAGATGGAATTAATCCTGAACAGGAAGTAATAACAATGACTTATATTAATCAAGTGAGCAAAATCCACTATCTCAAGAAAAAATAGTTGAATCACAATGAAGAAAATATTGACTAACATGTTACAGGTTATTACAGCAGCCAAAGTTTCTAGGGTGGAAATAGTCACAGAAACATGAAGCTACAGGATGGTGGTTTCAAATGATTGCCAGGAGCAAGGCAAGCATGACAAAAAGATATTGTGACTTGATGGAATTTTTTCAGTTACAAAAGATGATTAAAAATCTGACCCAAGAAGCCTGACACCACTTCACTCTTCTGTCATGACTGTGCCAAGTTAATCATTTGTCCTGTCTCTGCTGGTTAGTGGCAGACAGAAGAACAACAGCGTCACTCTTGAGTGCTCTCTGCCCATTTGGCATTAAAAGCTCACATGAACACAGAAATGTTTGATGATTATCCAGAGAAATTATGGCAAGGAAGGTGGAGAGCAAAATGCTGCTATTGTTACTCATCTTAATTGACAATAGGGAAGGAAAACTGAGTAAAGTACTCAAAGAAGGAGGACACCAGGGCTGTCACTTCAAAAAAAAAAAAAACCCAGAAAGCTCCAGATGGTTGTCACTTTCACAGAGCTGCCTCAGCTGTTTGTGACATGAAGCCTGCACTAGTGCCAAGCTGTCAGAAACACAGTGTGAAATGGTCAACCAGAATCATAAATGCAGTCCTTGAATGTACACAATGGAGTGTCAAAGATGAACTTAACACTTCCTCTCTTGAGACTGTGGTCTAGTATGTCAAAATACATATATCAAAGTGATTCCAGAAGGAGTGAAAAGGGCAAAGTATTATTTAACCCACAGGATAAACTACTCGGTGGAAAACCGACCTATCTTACTCGCTATATATCACAAGCAAATTTCTTTGTGCTCTAATTTACATATACATTTGCCTCTGTGTGCTCTGACCCTTACAGATTTTATGGTAATAAGCCTCATCTGTAGCTTTTCTACTTTACAATGATTTGTTTGCCTTTTTTTTTTTTTTTTTCAAATACTTGGCCGTGACCTTCACGCAGTTTTAAGAGGTGCAAGGGAAAGGAACAGGGGTTATACCCAGTATGTGTTGACTGAAGGTATCCGCAAAGAAAGTGTCTACGAAATGATTATTCAATGACTTTCATTCCATAATGGAATGACGTGATTTGCACCATTAAGGAAGCAGTTCGTGACAATCATTTAGGACAACAGCTCTGAGTTGTGTCAGTCACAGCAGGGGTTTTGTCAGGAATAATTACCCAAGGGACTAGCTACAAAAAATGGACTCACTTCATGTACGTCACCAAAGGATAATCACCTCACAGTGAATTTTGTAGACTACTCATGTAGAATGAATCTAAACAAGCATTTCAGAGGAAAAAGGCTCTAAAACCTGGTTCAAAGCTGTGAAGTTAACTTGTCTTTCAGTCAGCTTTAAAATGGTTCTTCTCACATTCAGCAAAGGATGCAAACTAATAATGAAAAATGGGAAATCCTATCACATGCCTATGGAATTTCTAGAAGGAATTTAGGATCTTGAAAGTGGCAGAAAATTAATTATTTGCTTACTTCCACAATAGCAAAATTTCTGGATACTTAGTAGAAACTCAAGTAATAAACCAACATGACAATGTAAAAAGCCCTCAGAAAAAAAAGAGGGAAGTCAGAAGACAGCACATGATCAACTTTAAGCTTCAAACTGTGCCAGGGAGCAGCCAAGACTGACACTTCCCCACCTGATCGATGACTGCCTTCCCAGCAGGAGTTTGCACTAGGGTTGTCTGCACAGCAGTGTCTCTGTCTCAGCTACTCTATATGTGTATTAGCCAAGGAAAAACCACTATGTGTGCTTACAGTGTGGGTAGGATCCTGTTTGCAAGCTTCCACACTCGTAAAACTTGCCCAGGTGTGTACATTCCAAAAAAGTCCAGGTTCCAATAACAATGAATATCATGTCTAATACCCCTTTTTCCTCTCATAAAAAATAGTGGATCCTACAAACTACTGAGCAGACTGGCTGCAACCCAGTAAAGCACTTAAAAGATTGCTGAGATAAGTCTGTGGGTAATCTACACTTCGCATACTTACCAAAAGTAGGTGATTAATTTTATCAGGGGTAATGGTCATTAATGATTCTTTTTTCCCTGTAGACTTGAAATCATAAAGCTTCTCATCAGTCTGACTAACCCTTTTAGCTTCAAAGAAATACAAAATATGAGGAAATAAAATACAAAGTCTTCCCAAAGAATCACATAAAAGATGTACTTTTTCTTAAATCATCTACATGAATTCACAGAATCCTCTTTATGGTAATTTTTACCATAACAAAATCAGACAACTATACAAATTGGTATCATTTTTGATACCCTCTCTTCACATTTCAGTTCTGTTTTCAGTTCTGGTACACATCATTGGTACTATAGCAATACAAACTGCACTACATACAGAAATTATAAAAATAATAGCTGACATTTGTCAGACTGTAGTGCCTTCATCACATAAGCCCAGGCAACTAACACTCAGGTGATAAGAAGAGTTTAGAAAATATTTTCTACAGAAAAATTGCTGAGGGGTCAGGATTCAGAGTTATATGTCACTGTAAAGTGGGCTATCTGCTCCATGTACTAGGAGAAAAACTGGAAGATATAACTCAGAGAATAAACCTGCTTCTGCAGGATATTGCACTGGATAACCTGACAGGGCATCTGTTTCCATCAGCAAGTCTCATTTGCCCATTATATTGATTTATGTGTCTGTCCTAAAACTTGTGCTGAATCTAGCACCTATAATTTACCCCATGTTTACACCTTGCGTTTTAAAAAAAGCAAATCCTTTCAAAAAAATTGGCTTATGTGCAAAAGAGAGCTCCTGGATTTCTAAACTAGGAGTTTTAAAAGGTTTCCTAAGCTTCTGCAGGGCCAGGGCTGTGCTGTACTGACTGTTCACTGCTTTTATTAGAAGAAGAGTTGGCATTTTTTCCAGTCTTGCTTTCTGCAGCACCCATGTGCCTGTGGACATGCAGGCACATATCTGTGCATGTACAGCTGGCAAAAGATTTTCAACTTAAAAGCATTTTAATTGTAAATGGCTCTATGGCATTGTCAATCACAGCTTGATACATACAGTTCAAAGAAAACATTTTGCTATAGGAAATGAAATTATTTGAAAAATCAAGGAAAGGGGAAAGAAATGAAGGTGAATTATTAAATGGCCTTATCTGTGGTTGACATACAGTCTTATTCTGCTAAGAAGTATTAACAAATCGTAGCAACAAATATGGATCAGCTAATTGAGAACAATGCCTTTGTTATTTCTCCGCTGGTAGAATTCTTGAACACAATTAAATAATTCTAAAGATTAAATGAAACAATGGCAAGGAAAAAATTTATAAAAGGTGAAATATTAATACATATGTAACCTTTCGAAATTTCATGTTCCCTCCCCTGTATGTGGCCTTTGCAAATTCTAAACCATTTTCCACATAGGTAGTCAGGATCACTGATTCATAGTCTTTCACAAATAAAATTTTTAATCAAAGTTATTTATTATTATTTATTTTCTCTCCTTTGGAAAATCTACAATACCTTCAAGAGGTTCTTTATCTTTTTCAGCAAGATGATGGTTTCTGTTGTTTTTGTTTTGTGGATGGCAGACTGGATCTCTTTTCCTCTATCTTGTTCTTTCATTTCTCTTACTAAAAAGTATGTGATAGTGTTCTATTTCCACTACACTAGGGTTTAAATTCTTTGTCATTGACCCTTTTCGAAACTTTGAGGTCATTCATGTCACCTTCTATACATGGTGAGATGGTTTATAAAAAATAGAGACCTATTGACTTCTCCCTTAGTTCTATTTCATATGGCTGATTTCCACTGAATTACAAGACTCTTCAATACTGTGTTTATGGTATAAAAAATTCAAAACTTCTCATTTTTCTTTATGCCTACACTGAAAAAAATTCTAGCTTCAATTACACCTATGACAGGTTAGAAAATCAAAAGATTCTGTTCATCAGCTGTTTCACCAGTGTTTTAGGAGATTATTGCTTTGTGTAGTTCAGTTAAAATGTCATTTCAAGGAAAAGGTATACAAGGATCAAATTTTAAAAATAGTATTTTAGAAAATTATGCAATTATTTTCAAGCTTCTGCTGAACTTTTCACTATCATTATATTTGCTTAATGATTTTCAATTTAATTATAACAAATCATCTACAGTCAATTCACTATATACAACTTAATGTAGAGAAAATATTTGTGTTTATCTGATTATGATGACCTATTGAAGTACTGAATACTTCGAGAAAGACATTATTTTTTATGCACTTAGTGAATAGTCTTTTACTTGAATCAAACACCTGAAAAGCAAACAGCTTCCTGTATAAACTGCTTAATCTTTCTAAGTAGCACAAGGATCTAAGCTGCAGCAGTTTGTGTTTAACTGGCATGGCCTAATGTATGCTTTAAGACAGTCTGATCAGACATAACCATTAGATAATGACAAAGCCTCTATGAGTTCTCTAGAATATTCAAATATCTTGCTGTAGATAGTAGATCTTGTGTCATGAAATGGCTTCATAAAATTCTTTGGGGTTTTTTTGCTATTCTGATTTACCCTTGACATTGATCTGTGTTGAACCTGAACTGATTTCATGCCGGTTTTTTGTCAGCGTAACCTCACAAAGGCAGATTTACTGACACCTTGCAGCTGTTTTGCTCTACTTCTGCAATGCAAAACAGCTTTTAACTGTGTTTCAGTAACAATTTTAGCAGGGTTTACAACTGCCTTGAATAAGAGAGCAGCAAAAATATATGTGCTAGTGGCACTGGTGGAGAGATTGCTGATGGTTTTCATGAGTGTAAACTAAGAACCATGACCTTTGTGTTCAAGAATACAATGACATTTTTCAGTCTCTATATTATGATTTTTAAACACTGTACAGTTTTCTTTCATTGTTTCTTACTTGCACACTATGGATTTCTCTGATAGTAACTGGAGGCTGAAATCCTCGTTCCCTAATATTAAAGTTCAAGGGAAGCTCATGTTGCATTCAACAGGACTTTGCTCAGAAATGTAACAAACATTCAGAAGAACCCTTCCAAATCTTCCAAAAATATCTACATGTATTTTCTTCTTGTATGAATGCATAGAGAGCAGAGAATTATTTAATTTGCTGAATTTGAACAAAATTCTTAGACTGTTTGGACTGCACTTACAAAACACTCTATCTGGTGAACAGGTGCCAGTGTAACAGATACACAGACTAGAAATTTTGCCTATAAAGATACAATTTAGATGGCTGCAGAAGTTTTAAATCATTTATTTATTGTTTTATTAGGTCAAAGCAGTGGTATATTAACTTATAATCAACTCAGCATAAATAGAGCAAATAGAGGAAATTTTTCTTCATCTACACTAGTGCAATTTCAGTGATGCCAAGGCAAAAAGACACCATACTTCCAAATTGAATCAATGACTAATCCAAGTCATACCAGGCTCTGAGTTCAAAGTGCCATTTTTGCACACTTGATTATAACTGCAATGTCTGTAAGCAATTAGATTGCAAAGGCCATAAAGATTTCCCTCAGCAGGCTTATATCAGATTTTCTCAACTATAACTAGAATTATGCATTTCATAACTGCCACACCTGCAAAGTTGGACATGGGCAACAAAAAGCCAAGGCAATGCCATTTCTGGCTGGTAAAAAAAGAAACAATGATGAAGGTTCAAGTTCCTCTCACTACAGAGGAGGTTGACTTAAAAATTAAGATCTCCACATACCCGAACGATTTCAGATTCCAATGCTTAACAAATCAAATTCAGAAACAAATAGAAAGAACCTGCACATTGGCCTTGCTTTTGACATAGTAAATAATTCAAAACAAATAGCTAGCTCTTAAACCCATAGGCAAAAAAAGCAGAGAATACAGGATGATTGGCAACATCTGTTTTACATCACATGCTTAAAAATGTAATCCAGCCACAGTTCAACAAATCTTGTCTTCAAAATAAGTAAGCAAAAAATAGGTAAATGAATACCAGCATGTTTGTGAGTTTTCTCCATTTTTTGGTAATAGCAGCTATCTTAGATTCTGTTTGTTGTTCCCTACCCTGCAGTGAGTGTTCTATTACAAAAGAAAAAATAAAATATATGTATAAGATTATTAATTAGTCTTAAAATAACCAGACAGGAAAGAGATTCATTTCTGTTCCTACTCTCAATACACTTCTGTGTTGAATTTCTATGGAGTTATTATCCTATCATAACAGAATTTTAAAGGGGAGAAAGATAAAGTGAGTGTGGGAAGTAATAAAGGTTAAGGGAACAGTCCTATGGGTTTTGGAGGACAGCTCACATTTTGATCACAGAATGACTCAGAGAACATTTGGGATCCTATTTGTCTTGCAGTTAAAAATTGCCATCTGTTGATGAAAGGGTGCTCTGAGGGTGCTGAAATAACATTGTAGCGGTCACCCTAAACACAGTGCATATTAATTTTTCACGGCTCACTAACAGCCTCTACCTTACTTTAAAAATTAAAACATCCATATGTTCAAGAAGTATGTTTCACTTGAGCTTGAAAAAGCCTACCTTTTATGCTAAGTGTAGAGTACTGAAAATTCCCCACTTCTATTTCATTAAAAAGCAAGAAACAAAGGTGATTTCAGAGCTAAATGAAGTTTTGTTTTTTTATTTGTAAAGTTCTTTTCTTTCTTTGTCTGTGTGACTTTACTCTTACAGTTTGCTCATTGATACAATAGGAAACTTAGGATGCCCAAACATACCCATATTTATTAAATGCTTTGTGAATACCATGTAACTCATGAGCATGTTTGAAAATATTTAAAATATCTGTTTAGGAATCTGAACAATGAACAATATGTAATAGCTTATAAAAGCCTCTTAAGCAAAGCAGAAAGCAAGCATTCCTTGAGAATTTTCCGATCTGGAGACTTATAACAATGGAAAATCTTTTATTGACCATAAGAGAAATATGATTCACTGTTTATTTTTTTCTATTATTGTTATAAACACTTATTTCTTCCCCAAACTTGGATTGACTAACGAGATGTTCCCAGAAATGCTAATGCATTACATAGAAATATTTTATAGGATCAAGTTCCAAAATCTAGATCTAAATTTCCAAAATGCCATTCTTTGACTGCAGTCAAATCTGGCTTTTTGAATCAGAAAAAGGAATGTAAGGGGATTTCCACAGTTCCTATTTTTCCTGTCTTCCCCAACTAGTACAGAGTTAGTACAAAACACACAAAATGCATCTTTGTCCTGCCTTTCAAACCATGAAGAAAAAGATTAATTAACAGGAACAAGTGTTTGCACATAGTTGATCAGATTCATGAAGGATGCTTCTGAAAACTTGTTAAAGTAGGAACATCAGTCTCAATTATTTTAAAAATAATCAACTTTTCATATTTGCTGATGTTCTAAAAAAGAAATTATTATAAATACCACAGTAGAATATTTTATCTGTAACATGCATATGAAGTTTAACATAGAAAAAGATTAAGAACTTGGTGAAACGACATTTTATACGTTTGAATACCTGATAAGCATTCACAATCAGCAATAGGTATTAACAGGCAAACATCAACTGCAATGACATCTGCTTAATAGCCTTATCTCACTGGGGTTTATCAAGACAGGAACTGTAGCATCTTGCTTATATATATTTCTGTGGTACCCATCACTGCAATTTCAAGGAATATTTGAGTGGGATCATCAGACACATGTAAGTTGTTGTCAAGCAACCACTAACCATTCAAGCATCTTCCCCCATATCTCAGTGAGAGAAATATTCTGGTCCATATTTGCTACTGGGGACACATCTCATGCAACCATACATCCAGACTTTGAAGCAGCTTTCACAGACTATAGAGGGGCACTTCTGCAACATCTCTGATCTGGTACAGCACTAGCACTTGTTACTGATGAGGGTTGTTCCTAAGCTTGTCCTTCCTACTGTCACCTTTCATTCACCAAACTCCTTATTAGAACTATTTTGGAAAATATTTAAAAGAGATCAGTATTAAAAAACAACAACAACAACAACAACAACAACAAAAACCTATACATTTGATTTAGTATAAATTGTTTTATGTAGCTAAAATGCTGTAGTAGTACTTACCCAGATGGGCAGAACAGTTATCTGGTGTATTTTATCACTAAACAGGGTCTTGATCTGGGACACTATTGCTTTTCAGCACTTAAAACTCCTGAAGATGTTCACATAATTCACATGACCCGTCCAGAGAGGGAGCAAAATCCTTTCCTGACAGCCAAGCTTTGCTACTTAATTCTATCAGAGAAGAAACTGCTTTCTTCTAGAAATATTAAATCATTGACTTAATAATTCCCTTGGGGAGATTAAGATTTTAATTTCAGCACATTACATAGAAAGCTACTCTTTTATATAAACAACTTCTTTGAGGAAGCATGACTTGTATTTGCAATTTATAAATTTCATACAGGACTATGTATTCATTTCACTGCTAGTTCCCAAAAGAGACAAGCTGTGATGAAAACTTCCAGCATCAGGGATGAGAGTACAGCTTAGTGAAAGGATGTTACACACAGGGAGAATGAATCATAGAATCATAAAGGTTAGAAAAGATCTCTAAGATCATTGAGTCCAACCTTTAACCTAACATTAATGTGCTGTCTTTCATACCAGAGAAAACTGAGGTACAAAAGAATTAGATGACTTGGTTATAGAATCATAGAATCATAGAATCAGACGGGTTGGAAAGGACCTCTGAGATCATCAAATCCAACCCTTGATCCAACACCACCGTGGTTACTAGACTATGGCATTAACTGCCACGTCCAGCCTCATCTTAAAAACCTCCAGGGATGGAGAATCCACCACTTCCCTGGGCAGCCCATTCCAATGGCTGATTACTCTCTCTGTAAAGAATTTCTTTCTGATATCTAACCTAAACCTCCCCTGGTACAGCTTAAGGCCATGCCCTCTTGTCTTACGGCTGGTTGCCTGAGAGAAGAGACCAACCCCCACCTGGCTACAACCTCCTTTCAGGGAGTTGTAGAGAGCGATGAGGTCTCCCCTGAGCCTTCTCTTCTCCAGGCTAAACAACCCCAGCTCCCTCAGCCTCTCCTCATAGGACTTGTGTTCAAGTCCCTTCACCAGCCTGGTTGGTCACATATCACATGGCAAAGGCAGGAAGAGATGACAAATGGTCTGACTTTAGGATCTATGACTTAATCATGGGGAATTAACACTTTTGAAGGATAATAGCATGTATATGCACCTTCAGCAATGTGTATCACATGAATAGTGTCCCTTAGAAATTGCAAAGTATAGGGACTATATCGAAAACTGATATTTGAGCCATAATAAATTGATCAACCTTCTTACTAAATGAAGACAATCTTTTTTCTCCTTGTTCAATATTCTTCTCTCAAGTGTACTACTCAATTCCCAGTTCAGCAAGAAACAGACAACATATATTTCTTTTCTGCAGTTTAACTAGCTATGCTTACAGTATATTCTGTTTATCTACAGACATATGTTCATTGCCTATTCCCTTGTAAAGTTTTATTTACATTATTCTTATAGTTTTGTTCTAAAAATCCCATTTTTAGTAAATTCATACTTGGACAATTCTGTCACAGTAATAACGAAAACTTTGGTTCACCCAGTGTCAACAAGAATGACACAGTATTTCTCATTTCCCAGAACCATGACTTTCTCATTATCACAGTTAGTGCAAAGGCAAAGTCTTTAATTTTCCATATGCATGTAGTCCCCATCTTTACTCACCAGCTAAGATGCCAATTTAAAACTCTTTCTGTTGAAAAATACTAAATTTTCACTTTTTAATATGCCCTCTGGATTCCTCTGATTCATACTCTAACAGACTCTGCATGTCAACAGCCAGAATTCAGCCTGGGGTTAATAGAAACTGACTGTTAGTTCATAAGGGCTATTTTTGTCATATGTTGCCAAAGATACTTTCTTTTCAATGTCATATCGATTTCAAGGGTACCTTTCTCAATTCATCCCTCTCCTAGCTGACCTCAATCTCCAATAAAAGAGCTAAATTTTATCTACACATACTGCTTTTCTTCACTATCCTAACAAGTTAGTGACTTTTCCAAGACATTTTGGACTGCCCAGGAATTAATTTGTTGTAATTCAGGAATTGTTGCAGAATCACTACAAAATGCTGCTGAAAAGATTAATTTATTTAATTAATTTAATTAATTTAATTAATTTATTTAATTTATTTTCCCTGTATTTAGAGTTGGTGTAACCTATGCTGACTAGAGCGCTTTGATTCACTGCAGCGCATACATGCTGGATTTTTATTTCAGCTTCCTCCAATCACCAGTTTACCACCATTTAAACATGTTCTGAAACATAGCTGTTATAGAAGCATCACACTCCTGTGCTTGCCAACCTGTCCAGGCTGAGAGAAAAGTTACATATGGATTTTGGTTTATTTTGGACAGTTACTGTAGAAGACACAGGAACAGAGCCTGGCCTCTGGTCCATCCACAAGGAGCAGCAAGGCATGTGCCTTGTTGTTGATGATCTAACAGTGACCCTGTCCCCCTTACACAATAGATTTATTACAATTCCAGTGGAAAGTACAGATGGAGCTGGAGCACTCAACCAGCAAATGGTATCTTAAGGAATAACTAGCCATTATAAACTTGGCAGCTTTTTTTTTTCTATTAGGGTACTTAGACAGTCACAAGATCTGGTTCAGTTACTTATAACTTCTATATTCCCACAGGAATCTGTGATATAGAAAGAGAAACACATCATCTCCCCCTCCAGGCAGGTGTAAACAGAGCTCACCAGACAAGCACCAACAGCTTCCACTTGCATTCTTCATGAAGATTAATAGATTGAAAAGCCAGACGGGAACAACGTTATCACGCACTCTGGTCTTCCACCTAACACTTGGGCTTTCCCCAAATTCATCCTCATGTCAAATTTAATTGCTGTGATTTGATGATATTTTTTAAATTTCCAGTGACTAAGACAAAACCCTGTGTGAGTTGTTCCGAAGGTAAACTGACTTCTCAGCTAAATGTATTGTCTGAATTCTTCTTGTTTCAACTTCCATGTGCTGGATTTTATAATAAAGTAGGGTCACCCCTCTAGCTCCAGTATTGTTATTCTTCTTTTCTACCATTATAAGCCTGAAAGAAATGCTGTCATACATTCACAAATCAGAAATAAATCACATTTTAAAAATGCCTGCCATGTCTTACTGCTTATACAGATCCATTCTTTGACACCTGGTTTGGTTTTTCAAAGAAAATTATTAAGGAGAAATCTATAAGCAGAATGATTATTGTCTCCTTCCTCAGGGGCAGTTTGTATTTCATACTCATACTAGTTCACAAAACAAGTCCAGAAAAGCAACCAACTTTCTGCTTGCCATATAAGAGTCAGCCAGAACCACAGACCTTTTTCTCCATCAAGGTACTGCAGGGAGAAAATGCAGTGCTTAAAAATAATGCATGACATAAGAATTTTGAATATTATTCTAGCTTTCTATTATTTCTTTGGTGAAGCAACAACATGTAAGTTAGCACATTAAAATGGTTGAACTTCTACTAGTTTTAGAAAGTGAGGCAAAATGAATTAGCTTTTACAAGGTTAATCTGACTCATATTTTTACCTCACACAGCTCAGGAAGCATTTACTGTAGTGCCCAGGCACAGCACAGGGTCACTTCACGTGTTTCCAGCAGATACAGCTGGTCTGCTATGCTGTCAAGGAAGCACCGTCTCTGGAAAGAAATAAACTTTTTTTGGATTTGCTTAATTTTCCCTGGCAGTTACAGTACCTTATGGACACAGTAAGATCTCTAAGAATGAGTAGGTAGTTCACTCACACCATGAGTTCCACACTGCTAACTCTTTGTCTGTAGAACATCCATTCCGGATGCCACAGATAAATGTTTTGTCTTTAGTGATCTGTGACTAAATTACTATTCACTGCATAAAGTAAAACTTTTTTTATGAGTAATAGATCTTCATACAACCATGTTATAATTATCTTTTGAAATTTGGGGGAGCACTATGTAATCATCGATGTAAGGAGGCACAGTTACTTATACAATCAGTTGGACAGGAGGTGTCTAGAAGACATTTTGTCCCTCAAAAAGCAATCAGTAAATTACTGAATAACCCACTGCTCTAACCATTTGTGACATAATTTTGTCACATCATACTCATATCTAGAGAAATAGATGATCTCACAAATGCAGAACGATGATGTAAGGATGGGCAAAAGCAGCAGCTGGGCTGTGAAAGAGAATTTTATAAAGAGAAACTTAACTGTCTGACATTGCAATAATACAAACAATGATTGCTCTGAGGAAATTACTTTCCATAATCATATTTTCTCATTGTAAGATTATTGTACTGTGAAGGTCTCCTTTTCAAGGAGCTGGGCATAGTCTGTTTGGGGTTTTTTTGCTTTGGCTGTGCAGGGTAGAAGTACTAGAAGAAGAACTAGAGCGTACAATAATCCATCTTCCCACACACTGACCTTAGCAACCATGGCAGATCCTCTTCCGATGTATCCTTCTAGGCTCTAAATGTTTGCTGGGATTGGGGAGATGGGGTAGGCAATGAACAGTAGAGGATCGTATTCCTTCTTATTTTGGTAGTGCATTGATTAAAACATCTAAGGGTTTCAAAAACCGTATTGTGAATAAGCACTTGCATTCACGTTTGAAAGAAATACTTGCAGCTGATACTTCAGCAAAGGAGGAGTAAACAAGAAACTGGAACTAATACAAGGATTTCTACCTGGTTGTGAGAGGAGTTATTTGTCTGTCAGAGATCATTATCCCCAGGGACCAGGCATGACTATTCATCATCATCATCATGGCTAGGCTTCGCGAACGAAGATTTGGGAAGGGCTCTACCCACGTTTGTTGCAAGTGCATTGGTGGCTAAAGAGGCCAATACAAGATAGGCAAGTCCGGTTGCAAAAGGCACAGCAGAAAGTCTCCTTAGATGGTATATTCTGCAAGGCACGATTCTTTCTGCGTTGTCTTTTCTCCTCAAGGGTGATCCTGCGTGCTTTCTCAAAAGCATCAGCAGCGTTGTAGATGGTGTGTCTCCAGGCCTCCCGATTGGAGGCCAGAGTAGACCAGTTGTGGTAGTCAATATGGCCAAGGCTGAGATGTTGTTTCAGGGAGGCCTTGTATCTTTTCTTCGGGGCTCCTCTCTTGCGGCAGCCGGAGGCAAGTTCACCATAAAGCAGGATCTTAGGGAGGCAGTGGTCCTTCATCCTGGAGACGGGCCCTGCCCAACGCAGCTGTGTTCTCAGTAACGTGGCCTCAATGCTTGTGACTGCTGCTTGTTCCAGAACGGATGTATTGGTCACATAATCTGACCAGTGGATGTTTACACCCTCCAAATGGCATTTTTCCTTAGTTGTAACTTTTGAATAATAAGGTGGGAGGGAAGACAGCTGGAACACCTCAGGAGGAAGCCAGAGGCACAGTTTGATCAACAAGATCATAGCTATACCAGATGCTGTCTTTGTCAATCCATATCATATCTATAACAGTAATATCTGCCACTTTACCTAAAGCAACAGAACATAAACAAATCAGTATTATTCAGTCATCAGGGCTGAGGTTGGCTTGTAACAATGATGGAAAAATCTAAAACATTTATAAGAAAACCAGTATTACCAGATTTAAGAATTTATTCTCTTTGAGGCTGTGAAGACACTTCAATCAAAGGAATTGAATCATTTTTGTTGTTTTTTGGGGTTTGGTTGTTGGGGGGGGATGTCATTTGCTTTGGTTTTGCGAGTTTGGGAGTTTGGGTTGTTGGGGTTTTTATATAACCAGAGCATAGTCAAGTCTCCTGGTTGACAGCTTCTAGAAATTATGCTTGTATTTCATAATAAAATGGGAAAAACAAATATTACCTAAATTTCACATCATCAATAGTTAAAAATGTATTGTCTCTCTTTTTGCACAGTAAGAACCTGTGATCTTTCTTATGTCCTTGATTTTATTTTTTACAGAATGTCTTCATTTCACCAGAATCACCAAAGTAATATTTTTAGCCTATGAATTCTTCTTAGCCTTCACATCTGTAGAAAGGTTTAAATGTTATTGGCCTGCTCTGAATACAATCCTACTACTGTTAGAGGACTCTCCATAATATTTAAACTTTCCTTAATGCATCAGTTGAAAAGTTTCTTATCTGTAAGTTTTATTACATTTCTCCGTGTAGTTTTTATTGCTTCAGAGTTGTTCCCCATGTTTTCATCAAGGTTCAGGAAACCTAAAGGGCAGGTCTGAGAAAAAGTACATTCCTAACTTAAAATTTCAAATATTTTTTTTAGCTTTACCTACTTCTGTTCTTGTTACCTGATTAAATTTTTCAAAATTTGGACTCTGTGCTCCAAAGTTCAATCATGCTTTTATAGCAATTTTGGTAAATCAAAGTAGGTATGTAAAAATGAATGTTGAAGCTGGTTTTTGCATATGTTTAGTTCACAATATCAATTATTTACTAAAGGTTTTTATAACTGAAGTGCTCAGAGTACAATTTAGTATCATTAGCAGGGACCAAGCATTTCTGAAAGGTTTAAAATTCTCTTGCCAGGAAAACTGATGAACATCTGTCCAAAAGAACAAAAATAATTTCAGAGACATCATGCTCTAGAGTTTTCAAATTTAAAGTATTATGTTTCTTATCTTTTGTGTAAAGACGTGCATCACATATCATAGAATCATAGAATAGTTTGGGTTGGATGGGACCTGAAAGATCCCCTAGTTCCTACCCTCCTGTATGGTATGTCTTGTCCTCTTCCATGAACATAATTTCTTTAAATATTATAAAACCTACGTGGATATTTGAAGAGTTTGATTTTTACCTTTTCTTAAAAATTTCTACAACTTGAAAAGAGACATACACACTCAAAGAAAACTGCATTTTACACTAAGGACACCAAAACAGTAAATTAAATAGTAAAAGTCTCTGCAGTGGCACGCAGAAATCTGACTCCCCTTCAGAGAGCTATATTCTCAACATAATCACTGTCCTGCTACAAAATGTTACGTTCGTACTGAAAAAGCATAATTTGCAAACACGTATTGGCATAACCACAGAGAAAGCAAACGCATTCAAAGGGTGTGTATGAGATGATGTGCTGAAGGAAGAAAACTACACAGTATGTGAAAACAGAGGAAGTCTTTTTTCAAAACCTTAACAGTGACAGATCGGTTGCCCTCTACTGGTATCTCTATATCTGCTCTTAAGTAATAAATGCATTTGTCTTTCTCTCACCAACAGCAAACTGAATTAAAAACTCAGTCATTACATTTACATCTAGAGAAGGAAACCTCAGCAACATTCAAAAGCATGTCTGGTTTTGTACACTGGTGCTCTCCAACAAAAAATCTGCAGCAGCAAAAATTATGGTTAAAATGGAGCCCCCAAATGATATCTGAAATGAAACAATTTCTGTTGCTTGACAAAACTGTTTGGAGAACATAGTCAGACCAGAGCCACATCTTTTCCAAAAGTCTATACTAAATCCACTCATATTATACAACTGTAAGTGATGACACCAAGGGTGAAGCTTCTACTACGTGCTCTGCACACAGTACCCATATTCCACAATGTGTCCAGGAACCTAACCTTAGTGTGATCCTTGCTCACTCATAACGTAGCTTTTGAAAGAGGTGAAAAACTACAGCACTCTGGAAACAAACTCTTGCCAGATTCTTCATCAGATAACAAAATAATATGGCATCTATCTCCTAATCTACAAGATACTGAAAGTGTGAATGGTGTGCCTTCACATGCTGTTAAAGCACACGCACTAGTAGCACTACCAACAAGGCAGGTGTAATGCAAACACAAAGAGAGAGCTATGTGAGAGAACACAGCTCAGCCACAGAAAAGTACACTGGGAGAAAAAGAGAGACGATGTACAATATATGTGTCTCTCCAATTTTTTTCATTTGTTTTAGTTAAATTACTTTTATGATGAACACAGTATTTATAGTTACATCAAAAATTATTTCTTCAGGGGGATTTGAGTTATAAAAGATTGTGTTTATACAAGGTTTCCATTTTTGCATTTACCTCTGATTTTAAATAGTTACAAACAACTACTCTAACACTCATTATTACACTGGTGATTCCTTTTCCCTACATCACTGTTTTTTGTCAGCTCCACTAAGCTAATGTATCAATAAATTTTCATCTGCAGCTGTGGTATGCAAGGGATTAATATTTAAATTAAGTCGTTATGCTATTTTTCCTCATCAAGCCTTTAAAATGGAGTAAGTACAAGTTAAATTCCTCCAGGTTTTACAAGTTTAGATCCAAGGCCAGGTCAAAACACTGAGGCCCATTTCTCAGATGAAAAATGGTACTTGCACAGGCTAGATTTGAGGACGATCAGTTTTTTATTTGATTACAAGCAAGTTTCCGCCTCTAATTTTTTATATCCCACTTCTCAAATATACTTCAAGACTCTGCATTGCAATGCAATGCAAATGCAACTGCATTGCTGTTGGCGAATGAAGAAAGTTGTAAATCATACAGCCGTAACAAAAGCTGAAAGGCACATTAAAATTCACCGCATTTTCTGCAGGAATTTCTAGCAAAGATATAAGTAACATAAGTTTGCAGCTGTCTGAAAAATTAGTCTCTGCTGTACCCCCGTCCATTTATACAGGGAAACAGAGTAGTGTTTAAGTAATGCAGAGGGATTCCTCAACTGCTCAGGACAGAAAATGGATACAAACGCAAATAAATTAATTCAGTCCACAAAACTGAAGCCAAGAAGTGCATAATTTCAGATCATAATTTTGTCAGAACAGCAGAACTAACCCCTGTTCTGAACTGAAAGAATAATAAAATAAAAATGCAGTGGACCATGGTGAGTCCTTGATCAAAACCTAAAATCAAAACACCTGATATAAGCAATATGACTCACATTAATACTAGCTCAAGGTCTCATGAGAATAATCTACTCCATTACTGTAATACATGTAAGTGCCTAAAAGGTCGTTTACCCAGACACTAATTGAGTTTGACTTTGCTTATATAGGAGTGGGTCACTAATTCAGCATTATGGAAATAAAGGAATATAGAGGAAGACACATGAAGCATTGGAATGGGCTGCCCAGGGAGGTGGTGGATTCTCTGTCCCTGGAGGTTTTTAAGATGAGACTGGATGTGGCACTCAGTGCCATAGTCTAGTAACCGCCGTGGTAGTGGATGAAGGGTTGGACTTGATCTCAGAGGTCCTTTCCAACCCGTGTGATTCTGTGATTCTGTGATTCTGTGAAGCAGTCTCACGAAAGCTGTATTGTTGTAAAGTCCTCTTTGTTTTGTGAACTTTCAGTAGCCCATGATTTTTTCATAAATTTCTCACCTTTTTATTCCCCTTCATTTTTCTTCTGCTCCATTTCATTCTTTTTTGCTTCTCCTGCTTGCAGTTTTACAATAATCTGATAGGAGATAGTTTTGCACGGCAGGAACCCAAATTGCACAGGAGTTAGTTTCAGCTGTGGTGTAACATCATTCCACAGACTGCAGAAACCTTAAAAAAATTCAATGTTATTAACAGTGCAACAACACCAAAACATGATCAATAAACAAAGTATGGCTTCAAGTACAACTAATTCAAAATTAAAAATCATAGTAGAGAAGTAAAAGTCAGAGGCCTATTAGAAGGTGTAAAACTGCACCACAATAGGTTGCATAGCAATCAGACTGGTAGGTTTTCTAGCTGTCTCTAGCAAAGGAACACTTAATACTGGGGAGGAAGATAATACTCTCTGTCCACGCTATTTATCTAGCCATCATTATAGATTGCCATTGAGCCTTTTCATGAGTCTAAGTTTAGGTCCTGAAGTGTGATCTTTGATTTCCCTTATTTTATTTTTAATAATATTGCTGATAAAAGAAATCTGCCACTTTTTCACATACAGTCCAAGTATTATTTTGATGATCTTCAGTGGAAACATAGCCCAGATCCATGTTATGCACTGTGTGAAAAAGACTGTGCTTTGTAAGATGATACATTATTTACATGTATATTTACAGCTTTGAAATTTATCCCTTGGACACATTTCACAGATATGGTTAAATTAAAGGCTTTAGAACTCTTCTCACCTTCTCTTACATGTAGTTCACACACAGCAATTAGTAAAGGTTCATGCCTACCTTAGTATCTTGTTTCACCCATCAAAAGGTGATGTTGCTGCCATCACCACCTTAAAAACACTGGTATATTGCTGTTATTAAACTAACTTAAAACAGCTAACAGCAGATGTAGGGTGCTTAAGACCAGATTTTGCTCTTGAGCTTGTGGTTGCTACGAAGAATGATATTCAGGCTTATACCATTTTGCATCCTTTTTTGATCCAAAGATTACACACTCCACCTGACATACCTTGAGACATTAAAATACAGGGCATTTGTGGCCTATAAGGAATGCAGGGTGATAATCCTGAAAAAAAACACCTCTTTTTTCTGCCCAAGGTCGCAGATAACACTGAGACACTCTTACTAAGGTCTCTAAAAGCCTGCTGAACCATGCCTATTTGCCTTTGTCAGGCAGATCTGCAATGGTAATTATTGCATTCTGTAATTTCTATGCAAATTAAACATAGCGCTTCAAGTTGTTAGCTGAAAAAGGCTGAAATTCTCTTGCATTCATGAGTTCCTATGGCAGGAGTCATCCTCAGTAACCAAGGAGAAACCAATGTCTCCCAGGTTCTGGGTTTTTTTGCACTTACACAGTAAGGCAAACCTTGATCTTTTTTTCTCTTCCATGCTTTTTCGGTTGCATAACTTTGTTTCTAGAAATTAAGAAACAAATTCCCACAGAGTACCAATATTTTTTACACATTTAGGGAAGATAAGTTATATCTTAACATCTTTTTATGCAACTCATCTTGCTTTAAGTTCTAACATTTGAACTATGTAAAGAAGATGTTATTTCCACTTGGAGGAATAACAGTGTCTTTGTGTCAGAGAGAGAGGTGTATAATAAAATGGATGATGATTATGAGGAATAGACTATTAATTGTTTTATGCTAGATGTAATTTTTAAGTAGACAGTCATATCTGGAGGCAGTCTCTAACACTTCTATTCCAATCTGTTGAAAGTGTGTTCATAATTCAAAAAAATTATTATAACATTGCATAAATGTTCTTCCCATTTACCCCAAAGCAAAGAAGTCCTTAAATGCTGACAGTCTGAGACATTCAGAGGCCACAGTGTTCTCCTTCAGCATGACAGAAAGTCATCTCAGTCACCTGAGTGAAATGTATCTACAAAAAACATCCATAAAAAATTAATGACAGCATCTGTTTCCTCTTGTGTGGTCAGCAGTCTCTAGCATTTCATCCAATATTTTTCCAGCCAAGAAAGCCCGGTATATTCCCTGGTTTGCCCTGTAGGACAGCAGATGTACTGGACCTGAAATGCCCTGAATTCAAGCTGCAAATCCAAAGCACTGTGCTTGCTTCTGACAAGCAGAGTGACCTTTTGTCATGAGCACAGTGAGGGTCGTGTGCCCAGCTTATCACACCAGCTGAGGAAGATCCGCACCCAACATGTGCCGAAACAGCAACTCACACTTCACAAGTGTTGAAGGGAGTCTCATCGGGAAGATGTCGGTCTTGTAACATGTTACTGGAAATGTCCTTTGACTTAGAGATTTGCCAAAACTGACGATGAAAACAACAAAGGCAAGAAGCAATATCTCTTCAGTTTTGTCCAATCCATGCTTTCCAGAGGGGAGAAGAGGAAACAGGAACCAAACAAAACTGTAACGTTCCTATAGTATGTCAAAATGGGAACCTTTCTGAACAATTCTTTGCTAGTAATGTTTAGGGGGACACCACTTCTTACAATTAGGAACCCTGCAAGTTGTTTTAATGAGGAAATTAAATAAATTCAGCATCTGTTATATTTTAGTGGAGTACTCCTTCCAGCTGAAAGAGAAATAACATACTGGTAAAGCATCTGATTTCCAGTATTGTTCTCTTACCTTAAAGGAAAAAAATTCTTCAAAACTCTGATTTCTGTCCCTTAGTGCAAACAAACAATACTTGTAATTTTCAACAAATTCTTCAGCTTTCCTTTGAATGAACCTAAATAGGTATTAAGGACACCTTGGTCTTTTTATCACCTGGGAAAAACATTTCTATCATGTTGCAGTTTTAAAAGATAAACTAAGGCCACAGGTTTTGGAACTGAATGCCTACAGCTTGGCATCCGAAATACACGCCCCAGACTTCTGAACAATTAAAAAGAGGCTCATATTGACTGCAGAGGGAGTACAGCACCTCTTACATCCAGCTCACTTTTAGATACTTTCGCTATCTAGCATTAGATAACTAATCTAAATGCAATTTCAGAGGTAGTGAGTAAGCAGAGAATCTCATGCTCATGCTCTGCAGTTTTCTTAAACCGTCTGAGATGTCTTGAAGTATAATACATGCACTCGCTAAGAAAAGTTTCATATTTAAAACATAATAGGAAAAACTCACTACACCATCAGTTCTGCACCTTAATGTATAGAAACTTGTATCATTTCAGAAGCTTTCTGCTTCCTAGAGGCAGCAGGAAGAGGGGAGAAGAGCCTCCTCGTGTCAGCTGGTGTGCTTAGTTTCCTACAAGTTTAGGCTTATGTCACCTAAACTGTTTCTGCTATCAGAATAATGCAGCTTCTCCCCAGACTGCATAGGTCTCCATCCTATGCAATAAATCAGTCATTTCTGCCCCTTACTCCACAGAGAAACACCTCCAGTTTCTTCTCAGGTCCCCAGAGTTCTGGGAGCAAGAGCCAGAAAACTCGCAACTTAGGAAGCCAAGCTAACTATGAACCTAAAGTGATATGTAAACCAACAAATGGAATATCCCAGACAGCCCAGTCCTTTTACCTTTCTCTGGTTTCCAGAGAGATTCTTATCCTGAGAAGACATCCATATCAAAAACAGTAAAGCAAAATAAAAAAAAAATATATACAGGAAACTTCATACTGCAATAGGCAGCCCGAATGGAGATAACCAGAAAAATCGATCCAACAAATAGAATTACACGCCTTGTGATGACCTGTCAGGGTCAGGAGGTGATACACTATCTGAGCTGTTCACACTTTACCTGACCTCTTAAAGAGGAAAATGGGCTGCAAGTCAAATCAAATGTTCATTTGTCCCTAAATGGAGGAGACAGTTCATAAATTTATAAGTTCTGATCACCTACAGAGAAAATAAAACATATCAGGTCTAAAAAATGAGGGTCAATCTTTCAGACCTGCCATTATTCAGAAAATAATGGACCTTTCTTCATGTCAAAAATGAGCTTTTCTTGAATCATTATAGATTAACACAGCTTCCAAAAGACTGGGTGACGGTAGGCAGCAGTCAGATGTACATTGCTAGCAGGGGAAAAAGGTGAGGTTTGGTAATTATGTCATGTTCTTATTTTCTGTTCTAGGGGGAAAATGATATTTGAGGAATAAACTGAATTATTAAAGAGAGCATATTGATTCAGCCTGCCAAAAAGACACAGCAATATTAATTTTTCATTAACAGACTTTTTTAATATACTATGTGATGTATCCTAACAAAGGTGTTTATCAATTCAACACCAATGTGGGGAATTTTAATAAGGCAAGCCTTTAGTACTGCACAGATTACATCCATTTGTTATCTAGTACCTCAGCCAATTTCAGTCTCATTTCCCAAAACAATCTGCCTCCAGCTGCTATCCAAATTTGTCCCTGTAAAATGTTTTCATGAATCCTGAAAAACTGTGAAAAATAAATTAAAAAATAGTGTTGGGCCATAAGGATAGACATGATGACATGATGAGGACAAGAGAAAAAGACATATTAGAAGCACACAAAAAGTAGGCCTTTCCTTAGGAAAGTCCTCATGTATGTATCAATATCTTGCACTTTAACTGTAAGCACATGCTCAAATTCCAATGGCTTCAGTAGGACTTTATAAGCTACTTACAGTTAACAAATGTTGAAATATTTTTCAGAACACTGCTGGTTTTAATCACCCGCCCCAGTGCCTTACAAGAATCAGCACTGCTGCATGGTGGTAAAGATAGTAAAGTAAATAATAAATTTCCGTTTTGTCAGACTGATGCCATGGAATGCAAAATATAAAAATAAATAGTCTCTGTTTTTCTCTCATGAAACACAGGTAGTTCCAGCAGCCAGGTTCAAGTGCAGGATTAAGGCCTGCACATTTTCAGCTGTTAATAATGGTTAATAGTTAATTACGGTTAATGGCTTTGCCTACACATCCCTAATCGAGATGGCTTTATTTGCTGTGAAAGATTGTTTCTCTGCCTTTCTTTTACTTGCATGCATTTTAACAGAAACTGTGTAAACTAGAACTTGGAACACTTCCTATAGGGTCACTTCTTTTATTCTCAACAAGAAATCCACCCAAGTCTTACAAGCCGTGGGACAGTATTCACTACTGCACCCCAAATCCTGTCCCTTTTTTACATTTTGAGGTTGTTTTGAACCAATTAGATATGGGCATATGAAGCTGAAGAGCTCCATAAAGACTTCTTAGTTAATATCAAAAGAAAGTAGAAAAATTTCAAAGATGACAATTTCCCATCCATTTTGCATGAATACTTTTAGACAGCACCTCAGTGGTTCCTGTCCTAACAAACTCAGCTTTTCATAGAGGATTTTGATAGCCCACAGAGATCAAACTTTTCCTTCAACTCTGAAATTGGCACAGATGACCTCCTATCAACTTGATTTACTTAAGAAGCCAATCTAGCCTCTCCTCTTAATTTATCTTTGTTAATGAGGAAACATATAAAACATTAAAACTGAACTAAGGACGACAATTTACTCTATAATAGAATTTTAGTAATTGCAAATACATGCTGATTGCAGCTGGATATCACCTTGTTTCTCCTTTATATCACAAAATGACACAGTAAGTTTACATTTCTGCAGGTAGCAAAAGGCTCTAATCAAACTGATTTTACAATTTGGGAGGAAGGGTAAAGGGACAAAAACTTCATGTAAGCAGATAGCTCACAGCATGGATTTCTCTTGCTGGGAAGAACGCCTCTATCTCCACCTAAGGAAAGGCCAACCTATATAACTATTAATCAAGTTGAGCTCACTGACAAGACTGGCAAGAGTAAAGGAAAAGACTGCTGAACAAAAGTATTAGAAGTGGGAAAAAAAAACCTCAAAAAGGTCAGTTTTATGGATGACTGTGCAATGTAGATCTGTTTTTTTATTTATTTATATAGAGTGTTGCTATCCTTACTTACATCCTCATATTACTTTTTCCCTTGGGCCTTCTGTGCATTCCTTAGTGCACTCCAATGCTGATGCTAACACAGCAAGTAGCTATTAAGTACATTGTTTAGTCCTGCTGGTTCAATATGCTGCTCTCCACGCATTGTACTCATGCCCTATATGCTTTTATGGAAGCATTCAGCATGAATTTTTCAGAGGTAATTGTGTATGTCACTATTTTTGTCGTTTTTGGAATTTTCACTTGTAAAACTGTAACAATTGTCTAGCAGGAATAAATCAACTCCATCTCTCCTAGGTTTTTGTGGTCTGGATTTGCTCTACAAGGCCATCTTCAGACAAATTTCACAAGATTCCTCCAAAGCACTGTATCTCAGGAATTTATTTTTGCATGGAAGGGCATTTCTCTACATCATTCTTCTCTGAAGTAGCTGTGTACTACTGTTTTCACAGCTTACCCTAAACAGTCACTTAGCTAGAAAGTTTGAGCTCAAACAGCTAAAATCTTGCTAAATTATATACCCCAAAGAAATCCATGAATGCAGTATGTGGTGTACAAGTAAGGCTGCCTATGTCTTACTGTAAGACTATTTCTTCCAAAGAATGGTTGGCTATGAATAACTGTATCCTCCACAGGATTGCACTCAACATCTAGGAAAAAAGCTATCATTGCATTCCACTGAATTTGCTTCATTCAGTATGAAGTCGAAGTTCTACCATGTGGCCAGCTGGTACACTGTTTTGTCTTTCAGACAAAGTGTATAATAAACTTTCTCACTCCTGTTGGTCATTAGGAAATGTTTAAAGATATCATAATTTTATGACAAAACTTTTAAACCTTCTTCTCTGATCCAAAGCTGCTTCTTCTATGGAACTTTACTGAACTTTATCCTTTCAGTGTTGAATGACTTCTTTTGGTGGAGGTGGGGGCAAATTCCTTAAAAAGTATTCCAGTTTAACTACTTTTCTCTGAGTCTCTTTTCCATTTAACAGTGGAATTGAGGATTTTTAATATTGGGTTTTTAAATTCTTTTTAAAATCTTTTCCCAGAGTGGTACGAGGAGCTGCTTCTTCATCAATAGAGAAATTAAGATATTCATCTTCTGGAGCAGTACACTATGTACACTGTTACTCATGAGACATTGCTTAGACTGCCCAAAATTTTTTACAAAATCCTTTTCATCAAAACATGCTGATTTGCAAAGGCCTTAAGGTACATACATTTCAACATAGATTCAAATACCTTCTAGCTGAAATTTTCTAAATTCCTCTAAGAATATATGACTGATTTGTTTATTAGAAAAAGTTGCTTCAGCTCAAGGTTTTCTGCAAAATATTCTGGAGATTCTTACTCAGGCAGAACAAAAAGATTTCTTAAAACTTCAAAAGGTATCACACAATGGAGCAGTTCTCCAACATTCAGCTCCAACACCTTACAATCTGGGAAAAAAAAAAAAAAATATCAGGCACCCATTCTAAAGAAAAAGCACTTATCTGTCCAAAATACTTTGTGAAAAATATAGAGCCAATGAGAAAGAGATACAAACCATTTGTTTTGTGCATTAGGCTTCACAGGATGACAGTGGGACAAAAAACGAACACACAAAGCAAAAAAAAAGCAGCAATGAAAGCGAAAAAGGAGACTGGAAGCAAAACATCCCAATACATGGATGAGAAAAGAAAACCAAACAGCTGCAGTGAGGCTGGATCTCCCTATCCAAAACCAATGCATATTGAAAACTTTCCCTTCAGACAATAACGTTAATGTATTGTAGTGGCAAAAATGATGGGCATTTCATGGGGTCTGTACCTCTGGTTTGGCCCAGGTAGGGCCTAGTCTTGGTCTGCTCTCTACCCTCTGCAAGATTAGAGCCTGACAGTGTTGAAGTCAGTGAACCAAGCTTTGTAATCAGAGACAGTGACAGCAGGAAAGCACCCAAAAGATAATGAAAGGAAGATAATATGTAGGTATACCCACATACATCTCTGTATTTATGTGTTTTTCCATATCACTCTGCTTTGCAGAAGATTAGCTTATTCTCTTTTCAAAGTTTTAACACATGAATGAATAAATTCTTTTTTCTTTTCTTTTCTTGTCTGATATATGAGATAAGTTAATACAGTGATGATATCTTTCTTGCAACTATGCATTTTGTGGCCATGCTGAAGGCAACAGAAAGAGAAAATGATTTGGCCTTTCAAAACAGTCCAATGTCCCTAGAGAAAAATAGAACACTGAGAGATAGAAATGGTGTCAGAAATCCACTAGCAAAAGACTGAGCCTCTAATTTCAATGGCTAAACAAGGAATTCTGCCTTCAGTAATTTACTGTAACACCTAAAAAGTCTTTAGTAATTTTATACATGTAATTTTTGAGATCTGGTGTCTTAAATAGAACAACATTTTCATAGGACTGCTATTTAAACTGTTAACGTTTCTAAAAAGGAACTAAATACTTTTCCTTAAATACCTAACCGAAGTCCCAATGGTCAGATTTCCTGAGCAATTAATGAGAAGGTAGGAGATTATCCTTTTGTTTCTATATCTAAACACATCTCTATGATAGTTCGTTACCATCAAGCCATTTACTTCTTTCCAGCAAAATAAATAAATCTTTTCCTGTTGAAATCCATGCCAAAACTCTCCCTTGATTGCTAGTGGTCCATGGACAAGCAGGCAGTTAGAAAAATTCAGGGTTTTTTGACTCTGTGTAATAATTGCTGGTTCCTTTGCACTTAGCTGAACTAAGACAGCATTTTACACAGTCTGAACATAAGCATGGATATCATGAATGTGCATGGATGGGAAATAAGGTACTTACTTGTATTAGTAGAATCATCAAAAGATACTTATTAAACAGGATCCAAAGTCTTGATGTTTCACGAACTTCTGCAGAGTGAGAGTGCATGCATAAAAACAATATGTTTATATAATAGAGTGAAAATCAGTCCTTTAGTGCCATCCTACCAAAGAAACTAGGGGGGGCGGGAGGGGAGGAAAAGAGCAGTCTTCTGTTTTCACAGTCCATGGTTAAATGATTTGATTCTGAACAAATCTCAATGACAACATCATCTGTGTTCTTAACAGATGAATAGGGTATGATAAATAAAACCAGTCTCCTATTCATTTATATGAATTCTGAACTTCAAAATTTAAAGTCACTTACTGTTACTCAACACGTGCCGTTTATCCCTATCTGAGTAAAGTTGATATTACATTTTATTCTTGGGCTGCAGTTAAGATAATGACTCGGTATTCATGCTTAGAAAACTATTATTTAAGTAACTTTCAGAAATTTTCTTTTGTGACAGTGACTTGGATCTGAGCCCTTTATGTTGTAGAGGACACTCCAGAGTGTATGGGTTATATTGTGACCCTTATAGGAAAAAAATCCTTTATCAAAACCTCACAAAAGCCAAACTGGGAGTATCCTATTGCAATAATTTCCCTGCTTGCGTGCAGTGACTGATTCATATGGATTCCTTGGGTTTATTCCTCAGTGTATGCATATTAGAGCAATATTAACAACCTAAATATACTTTTTTTCCTACTGCAGTCCTTTTCAATACCTTAATTTCCATAGAATTCCCATTAAAATAGCTTTAAAGTTAGTACTTATATAGCAGATCTTTGCTTTTAAAATTAATGTGTGCAATTTTATCTCCATAACTTAAATGGTGATATTTTGAGTTGATCTGTTTCTAATGCTTCACAATTTGCAGTAGCATTAGACACTCAGCAGCTTGTAACACATGCTTATCAGCATTTAAAAAAAAAAAATCAATTGATTAATTTCTTAAACTTCTGACAAACAGTAACAACAAACAAAATATGACTGGATATTTGTTCAACAGTCATCAAACTGAGGAAGTTCCCTAACATAGCAAGAAATTTGTATTGCCCAGAAAATTTCAAGATATCTGGAAGACATGAAACAGAATATACAAAAAGGTCACACAGCTTACACCCTGCTGGGAAGCACCTAGCAGCTGTACAGAGAATAAAAGTTTGAGATCCCTCTGATGTTTACATTACCGCAGCCACAACAGAAGAGGAAAAACAGCCATCCGTTGAACACAGACCACCAGAGACAGAAATTACTCCACATCAGATATGATGGAATATAAAATCAGCAATAGAAGGCTCTTCTTTACCTACCCCATCAAATATCAGCTGCCAGCTCCCTCTTTCCCCAAAGACTACTCAGGAGTTTTTCAGGTGGCCATGAGACCTCTCTTTCTGTACTTTGCAGCACCAGCACATTACTCGAGTCTTTTACTGTGAGGCCAAATGGGCAGCATGTCAATCTCAGCATCACATACAGGTCAGAAGAATGTTGTACAGTTGTCAGCAAAACGGAAGCAGACGTGGACTGACCCCTGGGAATATATAGAGCAAGCACCTATTAAAAGGAGATGGGTTCATGGATGGCTTAGGAGAGGCGGATGATAGGATTAGTAACCTTGCTCTGAACCTTGCTCTCTCAGAGAGAACTGTTTTTCTGATTTGCCATTTGTCACATTTTGCCACTGTAGACTCAGCAATCATGTATAAAAGTAGCAACTTTTACTTTATAAAGGAGATTAGGTAAATCAGAATTTTAAGGAGTGTATACAAGTTTGTGCTTTCTGCTTCAACCTTTAGACATAGCATGATAGTGGAGACTGCAGCACTAAAGAGTAAAATTGGATGCAAGCACCATCATTTGCCTACTCTATACCCTCATATCAATGTTTTCCCCAAATCCCATCACTATTTAATTTCTCCTGATGAATACGCTGATGCCATCTAAATTCTGATTGCTAACTTGTCCGTGTCTCTATGCCCGTTATGCACTAACATAAAGGCTCAAATCAGCTCAAATTCACCTGTGATCCTCAGTTCTGCTCAATGAACCTGGTTCCTAAGCCCTTCTGATGTGAGGCGGTTGGCATTGGAATGGCCACAGGACCTGGACAATGAAGTTAACAGAGCAGGGGGAGAACAAAAGGTGATAATCCTGGACACGTGTAAGGCAGGTACTTTGGACAGGAAGAGAACTCTTATTTTAATGCATGAATGTGGATGACCATGCTTTGAGATATGAGGTAGGTGCCAGAGCTGAGGGTGGACTGACTGGCACAACTTGAGCAAAGAGAGGTTGTCTGCTTCATTCCTGCATGGCAACTTGAATCCTACCATAATAGCGCTAGAAAAGTACTGCATGTTTTATTTTAGCGTATTTTTATAGTTGCCATTTAGTTTACTCCAGAGCTTGACTTGACTTTCCAAGCCAATTCTGTCTTAGTATACGACAGTGCTCCACCTGGGAATACTTTAATGTTTTCTATTGGACTAATACTGCATTTGGCAATGAAGTTTGCATGAAAGACGGGGAAGAAAGAATTTAAAACCTTGAAATATTGCACTTATAGACATGTACAATCATAACATGGAAGCAAAAATTTCATTTTTTAAAATGTATTTTCAGACATCTTTTACTGTAAAAATATTCAAACTAGTCTTACTGTAATACCTAGAGAGTACTGTATGTTTACCATATAGATTTATCACAGTGTAACTAATACAATATTTTCATTTGTCACATGCCAACACTAATTTTTATACCCAATGTTATATTTACTGCACAAAATCGTAGTGGTAGCTGTAGTGGTTTGACAGTCTATTAAGATTCCAGTTATGAATGAAATTGAACTTCCCTTATGTTTTCTACATTAAGCTGTGTTTCACTTTGTTCTTAACAAACTTAGTTATCCATTTGAAGCAGTACATATCTTAGGTTTTAAAAAACTTCTATAATAGTAAGATATGGCAGTTGGCAATAGGACCTATTACTCAAATATATTATATTTTTAAAAAAACTTGATAAGTTAACAGTTTACAATTGTTTTGATATTGAATCTCACAAACTGATATCCAGTACACTGTTTTTTCTCCACCTTCTTTTGTGTTTTTCCCCTACTGCTAAAGTTAAAACAAACAGATAAAACAGAGTCTAATCTGACAACAGAAAGATTTGCTTAGCCAAATTTATGTACCTGATCATTCATTTAATATGTAAAAGTGAATTTACATTTATGTATACACACTCACACGGAGATATGGGTGCTTGTACACCCAAAGACAATTTCATTAGTAATGAATGGCAGGTAAGCTCTTTACTCATCATCTAATTTTCTATATTTAAATCAGAACCACATATAACAAACAAATCTGAATTCAGTTGCTGATTTAGTTCCATCCTTGTCCTCCCTCTTGTGTTTCTCTAAATGAAGCCATCACAGGAACCAGATTTCTGGACTGAAGGAGAAAGAATAGCAGGGAAGAGAAGATGATATCCATGGTTGTCCCACTTATATAAAGAAGATGAATACAGACGAACCTGGAGTTTTTATTACCAAAAGAAATTCTGCGCTGCCCCCTCCCTTTTACCACTAAACTTCATAAACCCACAGCATGAACTGTTTTTAATGAGGCTGAAACAGGACTCAGACATTTTGTTATTACAGCCCTCTTTATAAAACACAATAAAGTAATAGACAAATGGCATTTAGCTCATCCAGAAAACCTTCCATTTAGGATATATGACCTGTAGCTCCACAAAGACTCATAACAATTTCCTCAAAATGAAGTGTTTAATCCACAGAAGAGGAACTAAACAGAAAAGAAAATTGATTTAACACAACAAATGGTCTATATTTATGTAGACTTAATTTATTTAATTCAGTGGGTTTTGTAAGCTAAGACAGATCTGGGTGCTTAAAGGACTATTGCATAGGGTCTCTTCATCACCCTGTTCCCTCAAATCTTACCCTGACACACCTCTGTTTCAACTCCTCTGGGACAGGCTTTCCCCTTAAAATTTCATTGTCCAGATTTACAGTCATAATTATTCTCTCTTTTCATATCCCAAGACCACAAGTCAAACAAGCTTACTGCTCCCAGTACAATAGATATAAAATTTTAATTATGTAAAGTCCTAAACCAGTAGACACTAGTTGAAAAGATGTTGAAAATCCAAGGTTTTAAGCAAACAATGGGCAAAATGCCAGCAATAGCAGGTATTTCCATGGGTTGCACAAAATGTTTGAAGATTTTTTAAAAGCAAAGAACTAAGTTGATTAGCTTGTTGAGTCTCAATATTGTTTAACATTTACAAAGTCAGTTTATAAATTTAAAAGATCTGGTGTGTGTCTTCATTGACATTTCCTTTCCAAAACAGCAAGCATCTTCATATTATTCATTGCACACTCATGAAGCTGATTTCCCTTGAAGGTATTTTCACAAAACAGTCTCATTAAAAGCAGGATAATATAACCAAAATAATAATTTCCATCATGTCAGTGCCTGTATTGCATTTGAGTGGCCAGGTTTTGGTAGCAGGGGGGATACAGGGATGGTTTCTGTGAGAGGTTGCCAGAAGCTTCCCCCGTGTCCAGTAGAGCCAATGCCAGCCGACTCCAGGATGGACCCACCACTGGTCAAAGCTGAGCCAATCAGGAATGATATTAATGCCTCTGTGTTAACATATTCAAGAAGGAAAAAAAAATTATTGGGCAGATGAAATTGCAGCCAGAGAAGAGCAGGGTGAGAACATGTGAACAACTGCAGACACCAAGGTCAGTGGAGAAGGAGGGGGAGGAGGTGCTCCAGCCGGAGATGAGGAATCCGCACAGCCCATGGTGCAGATGGGGCAAGTTTTCCTGGTAGGACTTGTGGCCCTGTGGGGGATCCACGCTGAAGCAGCCTGTGCCTGAAGGACTGCACCCTGCGGAAATGTGACCCATGCTGCAGCAGTTCGTGGAGAACTGTTGGCCGAGGGATGGACTCACATTGGAGAAGTTCATGGAGAACTGTTTCCTGTGGGAGAGATCCCATGGTGGAGCAGGGAAAAGACTCCTCTCTCAGCAGTAGCAGAAATGACTTGTGATGAACTGCCCATAACCGCCATTCCCTGTATCTCTGGGAAGGAGGGAGGGGTGGGGGAAAGACACTTTTAAGATTTATTTTACTCGTCATTATCTTTCTCTGGGTTTTTTTTAGTAACATATTTAATTAATATCCTCACTTTGAGTCTGTTTTGCCTATGATGGTAAGTGGTGAGTGATCTCTCCCAGACCTTATCTCAAGTCATGAACCCTTTGTTATATTTTCTCTCTCCTGTCCAGTTGCAGAGGGGAGTGAGAGAGCGGCTGGTGGATAGAGCAGAGGGGAGTGAGAGAGCGGTGGATACCTGGCATCCACTCAGGGTCAACCCACTACAATGCCCTAAACCAATTTCAGACTCTTTCTACTTCTCTGTAAACACCACTTCATTGTATTTTCTCTGCAGATTACATGAGTTATAGCACAGAGGAGTCAAATGAGATTTTCCAAATCACTTATGTTCTTTGGGTTAGACAACATAACTATCCCTCTGGTATACAAATTGAGATTTTATATCCTCAAAATTTACTGCATTATCCTAGGCCTACCTGAAGCCAGTAGGCCCCAATTAAATAGAATTTATTAATAGCCGTGATAGGTAGATAGATTAGATAAATAGATACATAGATATATAGATTGAATGCCCAAAGATCTGTGTGAGCTTTGATACTGATGAGCATGTTGGTATTAATTTAAAATGAGTAATTCCTAGAACTACAGGGTTAGGTCCTGCACCATACATGGTTTAATGAAGTTACTCCTGCTTCTGTCCCATTTGCAGGTCAGCAGCTATCCTTCCCTAAAGAGTGGAGAGAGGCCTTGAACCTACCTGCAGAATAAATGTCATAACCATTACCTACCCTGATTTTGGATTGCTCTGTCCCTGTTATTGCAGATTTACATCTTATATACCTCACTACTTACTGGATCAGAAAAAGAGAGAAGGTGCAAGTGTGACATTTTAGCCTAGTGGTGAGATCTACCAGCAGGAATACTGGAGTTGAGATCCTCCTGTCAAGTCATGGTCTAAGAGAAGTGCTTACTTCCATACTGTAAATAGGACTGTGGAGCTTGCCAGATGCCACATAGTAAACCTTAAGTAAGGTACCTATGGTCTAGTGGGCATTAGCATTCCATATTCACTACTTTAGGCCATTGCTTTCCAGGTTTGGTGGGCCACTCTCCTCTTACATTATACAGCATTTTCTGTTCACAGCATTCTCTGCAAAAATTTTATAGTCCAGTTACCTCAGGACCTTTAAATACCAAGGTGCTTAACAGTTAAGAAATGTGATAGAAACCTCTTGTCATTAATCCCTAGCATTCAAATCCTGAAAACTGTTCTCTATCCTACCTTCTAAACCCTACAGCCTCAACATAATGTTCAATAAGGAGGTTTCTCAACCACAGGAGATTGCCGACAGAATGATGCTTTGAACTAGTATTTGCATTTCTCTCAGAAGAAACACCAGTGAAATCCTGTTCCCCTGAAAGTCAGTAACAGTATTGTCATTGCCTTACCTTGGGGAACAGAGGTTCAAACACAGCCTTAAGTAAAAAGAAGAAAGTTATACTTTCATGGTGGCTTGGAAGAAAATGGGCAAAATTTGAATGAGATGAGGAAAATAAAGACATACCTAAATTCTAGTTACTAGTTAACATATGTAGTACATATAGACACAAATGGAACTCTGTGGAGTAAGTAGGACCTAGGCAGAAGTTTACCCATGACACAGATATGAAAAGGTGGCTCCTGCATACTTCCACAAAACTTCTCATACAGGACACAGGCAAAACTATTTCACTTGTAGAGACAAGACTGGATAAGTGAAAGTGGATTTTGGCAAGCTTTTGGACATTGTAAAAGTAATAATAAAGCTCTTGTACACTATATTTTTTTTTTTTTTTTTTATGCTACAGCTGCTCAGTGAGGGTTTCTGTTATACACAGCTTTTTCTAAGTACATGAAAGCTAAGAACATTCAGAGAAGTTACCTACATAGATTAATTTTTCTGTCTTGTTTATTTCATATAGGTACTCATGGTGTTGTGATTTCAGTGAATTTATATTTGGCAGTCCTTATGTTTAGATGACAGGGACTGTGTATGTAATTGTGCCAGGCATAAATAAACCTTATTTATAAAAACAAGATTTAAAGCAAATTCTTAACTGCTTTGGTGAATGTGCAATATATTTCTTTCACATATTTTAACCCGTTCAATATTTGAAAGCTGTTGAAGCAAATTAAAGATCAAGGAAAACACTGATTTTGGGCTACACAATCTAATGCATAGAAAACATATAATTTTCTGATGACAACTAAACCAGCTACTTTTCAGGCATGAAAACAGCAAAATATGAATATTGCAAAAAGATATGTTTCAATCCTCTGAGAACTTGGGAACTGATACAACCTTTTCTTCACAAGGCAAAAGTGAACACATATTTAGAGAGCTGCAAAAGGCAGTGCTCCAACACAGTTGTTGGAGCAAAGTATTTCTGCTCCTTCCCTGAAGAATTCAGGTACTGTTGAGAGAGAAATGATAAGTCTGGGGAAGACAGTTCTCTTGGAGATATGCAGAAGGTTGAGGAAGCACCAAGCCTCCTGGGCTTCCTTCCTTGATAACCTATGAATTACTAATTTCAGAAATTGTAATAACATCTAATATTTGGCTGAATACCAAAGAACACAATAGAGATTTCTATGCTTGCCTTTCATTAGACTGGAAAAAGTTACCATCTGTAGGAAGTTTCCCCTTTGTACTCTTCCAAGAGAGCCAGAAACAATTTTTCTTTCACCATGAAACTGATACTGGAGCAGACCTGTCCAGGAAATGATCCATCTGGGCCTTTTAGCTAACAGAAGCATCATTTCAATCCTTTTCTCTACGTAAAATATCTCTGTGATGAAGGTAGGTAGCATGCCATGCATTTAAGAGTAAAGATCTATTTTGCGTAACAGCAAATTCCCTTCCCTTCTTTGACAACTCAAGATTCAACGTGAAATTTCTCTTTCACTTTGTAGTGCACTTGACAGTTTACTGAGCTCTGTAGTCTGCACATACACTTGAAATTCTAACCTTAGTGAGATACATTTTCCATAGTCTGTTATTGTCTTTTGATTGACACCAAATACAATGGTAATTTGTAGACTTGGCATGAAAATGGATTAAATGGATTTCCCCTCAGCATCTTTCTCCTAAGCTATTCTGGAGTCACCTGATGGTCCTCAGCACTCCAGAGATATTCAGGGTTACAGACCAGGGGCTTCTTTCATTGGTCTCCAAGATTATATTATATAGATTGGATTAAATGATTTGTTGAAAAACAATGAAAAGGTGCTGAAGAATAGAAGTTGGACTCAATGGGCACATGTATTTCCCTTCTGGTTCAGATAAACATGTATAAAGGAATGTCTGAACTGACAGAGATCAACAAAAATAAGGAGTAGCATCTTTATAGACGTCTCATCCTGAAGGGAAAGTAACAACTGAGTGGAAACATTAAGTATACAGAAGGAAATTGCTGCTACAGTGTAGTGGGTCTATTCATCATATTTACCGTAGGACTATCCGAAGCACTTCTACCAGAAGCCAACAGGCTGTCTTTTCATTCATAATTCATACTGTTTGCAGTACAATGATTCTTTGTCATAAATTACTTAAATTTCATAGTACTTGCACATATTGCCTTTAGAAATGCCTTTTTACCAGCCACTGAAATAGGACCATTACTTCTTGTTACGCCAAGAGAAAACTGGAACAGACAGAAGAGCCAGTTTAGTGACTCCTTGATACAAATCTCTCTTCTTCCTCTTCTCTACTATACAGTAATTGATTTGTGAAGTCCCTTTTTTGTAAATTATTTCTGCAGTTCAGCAAAGTAAGAATTATAAGTATTTTTCTTGGGGAGTCTTCTGTTGTAAATATTCAGACTTGACTGCAGTGTATTCATGGTGACAGAAGATAAAATGTGCAAATGCTTCTGTCTTTTCCCTCGCTATACATCTGATACCGTTCTACTAGAAAAACTTAAACCAAACTGCAGTAAATCTGATATTATGATATTCTTGTGCTTGGG
Source organism: Oxyruncus cristatus (assembly GCA_013399855.1). Taxonomy (NCBI): domain Eukaryota; kingdom Metazoa; phylum Chordata; class Aves; order Passeriformes; family Cotingidae; genus Oxyruncus; species Oxyruncus cristatus. The sequence goes on along the minus strand of VXAY01002711.1, from coordinate 219,928 downwards.
AGGCTAGAAGCTAGATCTTTGACTCTTATATTTTTGGAGTATCTATAAATATTACTTTTCCATTTTTTCTTCACATAATTTCAAAACTTGCTTTACATCTTGCACCCTATTGAAAAAAAGAGGTTTGAAGCACACAAGCTTCCCAGTTTTTTTCTGGCTTTTATTAATATGATAAGTGTTTACATTTTCTTTTTCAATGGTGTTTTCCTTCAATTTGCATTTTCAATCTTTAAGCTTATTTTTTTTAAATAAGTCCAAAACTATATGGATTTATATCTTTTTATGCTATTCTACGTGCCTACAAAAAATTATACCCATGCCAAAATAGCAGCCAAAGGCAGGTAGAATCTGTTAACTTCTGCAAGCCACTTTGATTCATCATATTCCTGTATGACAGTTCACTATTGTACCCCTGAACGAAAAGGGAGCTTATTTCACAAATCACTACAAAATACCTTTGAGGTGGTTACCACCCAAGTACAATTATCCTAGGCCTGTCTTGGATTCTTTGCCAGTCTTAAAATCATAAAAGGTCAGACTGAACCTGGCTTCTGTCATGACAGTAAGTACTCCAAAAGGTCTTATCTAATGTGAGATATGTATAGCTGCTAAATTAGGTTTTACTGATTGAGAATGAAATAATCCAGGAAAAATACAGTCCAAGCCATTTTGCACACAGGTTTGGAGCAAAATCATATGTTTTGTCTTTGATAATTGACTACAGCAGGATATTGATTAACAAAAGTCTAGCAAAAATAATCAGCTTCTAACATCACAAACCATCACAGGTAAATTACAACACTTTATTGTTACATTACAGCATGAACTTACAGCTATTTCCAAACCTACAGGGCCAAAGTTACTCCCAATTTAAGTGCAATAAATTCTGCAGAATTAGATGGAGAAAGAGACAAATTAATTTAAATGAAAAAGAAAACTATTTCAACTGTTACTGAATAAAAATATTTCTTACCTTTAACCTCACCTGGAAATTCCAACAAGTGTTATAGCTTTCAGGAGACATTTTTCTTCTTCCTTTTGGGTGAAAACATAATATGACAGAAGGAGATTGCTCCAATAGCGGTTGCAGAGAGTTCAATCTGGGGAATCCAGAAAACAAATTTCATTTCACCTCCCAGCATAAAGTAGTTTTATATAAAATTTGATCTCTTGAAATTGATTCACTTTAAAGTAAATAATGTAGTAGTGTTATGCTATCATACTAAAAAAAAAAAAAAAGAAGAAAAGGAAAAAAATGTTGTTAAAACCTGAGCAAGATCAAACAAACTTAATCAAGATCCTTTTTCTTGCTGAAATGTTGCAAACAAGGACTTAATAATATGGGGTCATTGAGGAAAATTAAGCCAAATTTTCTAAAGATTCCCTTTCATAGCACAACTAGCAGAATGCCTAGTTTGGTGCCTATTCAGGTGATAAGATGCCTGAGAAAGGAGATTCTGAAAGGGCATACAGTTGCAACAGTTTTCAGGGTAAATGGCTCTACATTATCACAAATTATGGACTTTAAAAATAAAAGCAAAATAATCATCTATTAAATGAGAAAAGGCAAGTGGCAAGTGTGAACACCACCTCATCATGCTCTGAATGCACCGAGGAAATGGGAGATGAAAGAAATGTGTCATCCTATAAAGAACTAGAATGAAGAAATGAAAGTTATCCAAAGCATAACAAAGTAGTTATCCATAATTATTATAAGGCTGAAGACAGAAAGTCAAAACCACAATGAAAGGTTTTTCCACACCAGAATTAATGAAAATTGAGTAAGAATAATTATTTCCATCATTCAGAAAAGGTGGTAATTGAGAGCAGGATGCTTCCCCAATGAAAGCTTCTCCAGGTTTTCAGAAATTGTGCTATTACCAGACATGGTAGGTAATGGCTACATTACATTATGTTACCAAATGTACTCTATGCACATAATGTGACAATTCAAAAGAGTAGAAATAAAAAAGGGAATTTGGAAGCTCAGCCTTCTGTTTACCAGACCTGTCTTGTAGGATTAATTGTAAGAAGTTCACATAGTAAAAAAATGAACCAATATGAGCTGAATCGTTGACCACAGAAGGACTCTTTCAGCAAAATAAACATTAAGGTTCAACTAACAAGTTTTGATCATCCCACTTGTAATGGCCCAATAAGTACTTCAGATTAGAGTGCTCCATTTATTACACTGATGTTATTTACAGAAAGAATGAACAAAAATTTCACAGTCAACTAAAACTTACAGCAAAGTATCTGCAAAACAAAAAGTGTTACCCAGAAGCCCTTAGTGCAATACAACTGTTTATTTAAAAAAGAAAAAAATAACGGAATCTGAATTTCTTTATAGAGTGCTTCCACTGCAATGCAGCTGTGATTTTCTTTTTTCCCAGACTATAAACATTAGCTTCAGTCACACCTTTAACTCTACCATCCAAAGGGAAATAACATGGATATCTAAGATGCTTAAGGTGAGATTCTTTTTGCATATGAAAGGTATATACTGTTTAGCTAGTAAGTTAAATTCAGTACCACTCTCAAGCAACAGACTAAGGATCTTACTATGTGAGAAATAGAAACACACATATTTCTCCAATTCAGGTTAGTAAGAGTTGTGAATGTGGAATAGAAATTTGGGTCTAGGGTGCATCTCATCACATATCACCTATCAATTCAGAAGGCCATGGGCTCAATTAAAGACAAAATACAGTCCATGAGTTCATTAGTGTACAACCACCAGGATGTCAATAGATAAGAACAGTGATGGATCTCTGTGGCTCCATCCACACCATTTTGTAAAATCAGTCCCAGGTCAAAAAAAGTGCCTGAATCAATTGCTTATATGTTGATGTGCCCTCAGGACTGGTACCTGCAAAGGAAAAATTCCAGACATATTCATTGCTTAGAGTAACCTACAGTGCACGACTATGAGTAGCACAAATGGTGTGACATGCAAGACAACCTCCAACTCTTCTATCCACCTTTGTGAATAACCATTCTAGAAGGTGAAATATCATCAGCCCTATAAATCAGCACAGGCTCCCTACCACAGACATTATTGTCACCAGGGAGCAGTTGCACCCTTATGAAGCAGAAAGAAAGTGTAATGTTTCCCTAGGTTTGTACCATCAGATTACATGACTTCAGCATGATAAACCTTTAGGATTGGCTAAATTAAGCCTGGCAAACCTGAACACACAGTGGACCATCATAAATCTTTACCAACTTTGACTCTTTGTCCAGGGAGGAAAACTGGCAAAATGATGATCATTCTACTGCTCAGAAGAGCATTACTTGTATTCTCACTCCCTGCTCACACCCTGATCCTGCAGTCCAAATGACAGTATGACATGCAGTGGCTGTGAGTCCACATCTGGAAAGTGTTCATTTCCGTCATCTGCGTAACAGTCTCATGACATAGTGCAGAAGCCTCTTTCTCCCTTCCCAAACACTTTAAAAAGGCAGAAAAACTACAAAAGAAGTGAATGATGAACATGATAACAAATGTTTCTTTCTGTCTTTCACCATCCTGCATTTTTCTGGGGATTAGATAGAACTGGTGATTAATGCTTTGATGACTTCATTGAAAATGATGTAAAGGGCACCTAGAGAGAAGGCAGAGATGATTTTTTTAAAAGGAACAATAAACATGTAATAAGAAAACCATGGTCACCAGAGACTGTTGTTTCTCCTTTCTCTGCTAATTGCTGCTTAAAGAAATAAAGTTTCAAAATCTTATTTTTTGGTCATTTAAACGTCAAGAAAAATTATGCAGAAAATAAAACCCAGAGGTAGTGTAACATCTAGACAAATTACTAGTGGGTTTTGGAGGTTGCAGAAATTCCATTTAGGAAAATTCCCTTCTGGTGAAGCAGTCTCTTAAGTCCATCTCAAGAGAATGCAACTTGATTAACTCTAATGCCAACAAAGTCTCAGAAAACCTCCAGAAGTCCACTAAAGGCAAAACCCAGAAGCAAGTCTTTGGAAACGATCTATATCCTTCCCTCATTATTCAGTCATTGTCTGAAGGGCAGTTAAAACAAAATCTAACAGGCAGCAAGACACATGGAACTGATTTTTGACTTTTTGAGAGAATAAACAGCTGGAATCAAAGCTGGGTGCACCCATATACTGAAGTCTGGGTTCATTCTCAGGCAAGGAATTTATAACAGTATGTCTCTGCTTCCTCCTCTATGTTATGCTTGAGTTACCTTGGTCTCACTGAAAACAGAATCAGCCTTAATTTGTTTTTAATTCCTTGATAAAGTACAAAAAAAGATAAAAGGTTCAACCAGAGGCTTTACATATTTCTGGAAATTGACAAAAATTACATACCATATATAAGACAAGATGAACTCTAGTTGAAAAGAGAATCAACTACTTATTACTATTTTATGCCTATTTTGCATCTTAAGGTTGGAGTTATTATCTTCATTATTGTGCTGCTTCTTTTATTTTCTCAAGCCCCTTAGGGATAATTGTGAGTCACACTGGTTTGCAATGCTAAAATAAGGTCTTATCCAATGTAACGTGATGAAAAAACATTGTTTTCAACAAAGTTATATCAGTTTATTTCAACTAGGGAACTAGACTTGTAACTTCAGTTGCTCTTTTATAGCTTTGTAAATTAAATGAAACAAAACTGGGCCTACATGAATAGTTGGTTTATTTTTCTATCTTGGTAGAACAAGATGGTTTTTTGACAGCTAGATCAACAAAGAGATTTTAAGTACCTTAAGTGAGGGGCACAGAGTTTACGTTTGATGTTTACATGTCCAAAACAACCACTCTTAAATAAGAGCTGCTTAACCCTGGAAGTATGAGTCTGCCAGTAAACAGCTGTTTTAAAATCTTAATGCCTACCCTTCCTCACAGAAAAAAAATCACACAAGCCATTTTCTTAGTCTGTGCCTCCTCCAAACCATAGTTTATTATTTGAGGAAAAGGGGTTCTGGTCTATAAAGTGAGTACCAAGTCACTTCTCAGGAAACCAACTAAAATGAGAGAGAAGGCATTTCCCTTTATTTGCAAAGTCAGAGCTGAGCAAGTGACTCAGCCTCACGATTAGTACTCCCATGCAGAAAACATGTCCTTGGGTCTAGATCCATTAAATATGTTTCCTAAGCAAAATAAACAGCTTTAAAGAGCCATATCTACCCCTTCATCTTGCTCAGCTGTTGGGTTACAGCCCAGTCTCTACTCTGTTCAAATCTTGAATGTCTTTTATGTATCCGCATTTAGTAGCCTAACTCAGCTGTTACACAAAGATCTTGGGTATTTATTTTAGAAATGTGGACTCTCGACACCTCGAGTTAAAGACTACAAAGGAGAGCCTAAATGTCCATAATGTATTAGCTTTTATACAGAAACTAACCTAGAAAGACTTTAAAATCAAGACTGTGATCTTTTGCAGAGGCTTCAAACCACTTAAGGGGTTTACATAGATTTGGCATTACATATCACGTGAGACTCCTGTGCTAAGAAGAAAATGATATGGGTTGAACAGTGTGGTGGTGAGATGTCTGCTTCTGTCAGTCATCAGCTATGCAGTGCAGAGCCAAATGGCTACTGGACTCAGTAACCAAAATCTGGGTTACACCACATACTGATAGGAACTGGAAGTAAGGTTCTTCAGCCACTTTCACTGAAAATGCTGCTCACTTTGGTATGAAATCCCACTCTCCCCACAACACCTTTAAGGTCCTTTCTCAATCCCGGGGTATTCCACTGGGACATGCAGCCAAGAATATAAGAGAAAACAGACAAAGACCAAATGCTGGTGAAATCTGCTTCCAAGTGAGGTTTTAATACAATTTGGAATACATTTAAAGAATGGAAAACCGAGTTCCCAGGTTCTTCCTTCTCTGCTCTCAGCCATGGACTTTAACCATTAAGCTAGGCAGCCTAACTTTTCCCTGCTCAAAGCAATACCTATCTGAAGTTGGGCTAAAATTCATTAAAATGGAGAATAATACATTTTAAGCTATTAGATTACACAGGGAAATCTATTATTCGGGCAAAATGAAAGCAAGCAAACAAGACCTAAAGCATATAACTTTAAATCTCTTCAGAATCAGAGAAAAAGGGATATTTAAAAGTAAAATGCAGAAACACAATTTTTTTCAGAAATGTACACAAAATACATATTTTGTTAAATCTAGCCTTTTGCTATCTTTGTGGGAGAAGCCTAGTCCACCTGTAACATTATTTTTCACTCACAGTAAGGGATGCCTAAGAACAGACTATGAAACAAATACAGGTTTTAGCTTTGTTTATTCTAAATGAAAATGACAATTTATAAGAAATAGCAAGTGGTGAAGATTGTCAGGTCTTTTCATTCCTTTTTTTTTCAATTTTGACTTTAATAGGATAATTTTGAGGGAAGTTTAAAGTAAGATCAGAAGGCCCAAGGTAAATCACTTCCGCTCTTTAAAATTACTTTGACAGGAATGGAAGAATTAGAAAGAAAAGGTATTAAAGCTGCTTATCTGATTTTATCATCAAGATATACAAGATTCCCAAAGCCCAGTAACAAAGCAGCTGGTTGCAAAATGAAGCATTTTTCCATCAGGCATTCCTCTACTTTTTAAGGCTAATTGGCACTGTGCACAGAAGAATTATTGAATCTCAAATTAGCCACTTCTAATAGCACATCACATATGTTTGTCTATCACACTGGTGATACACTGGGATTGTTGAATAATTTGTTTACAAATAAGAGAACAATCTGTGCTAAAAGTTTTGCAGATGAATAGGGACATCTGGAGAAGAGCAACATTGCATTGATTGTGTCAGAATAGCCCGGACAGATTGGAAAAAAAAACCTTTGCAGACCATTAGTCAACAAGATGGCATGTCTTCACAGCTCTGTTAGCTCAAGGTATAATTCAAATGTTGTTTCCAACTTCAAATAATGGTACTTTATTTCATTTACAACTAGTGTTTCCTGCATGGTCAGTATATTTTTTCCCAATCTAAGTCTCTACTATTGGATTGATTTCTGTGAAATTGCCTGCACATGGCCCTTTCAGAGACCTGAAGTATGCTTGACTGGACAGCAAGCTATGGGCCAGTGAGAGATAAGAGCTTTAATAAGAAACATCTGACATGGATGGTGAAAAGCAAGCATCACCCAGCCAAAGGGCCATCTCTGCTGAGTGGAAAGGGACATTACTTAGTAGGTAGAAAAAGGAAATGAATCAGTGCTTTCCATATATTTTTTCATGTTTAATTCTTTTCACTGTAAGAATCACATATCCTTCCATCTTTGACAACTTCTTTGTGCCATCTGAAACATTAGAGCCCATCACATAATGTATCTTCAAAAGGAAACTGTTAGAATATTTTAGGATTTCTCCTTTAGCCAATGAGTTTCCTTCAAACAGCATAGCTTTTATTTTGTGAAATTGGCAGTAACAGAAATATTTTTCGTTAAGGTTAGAATAAATACCAGAGCCTAGTGTGCCCATGTATGCATTCTAACATAGTGTGGAAATGACCACAACTCATTATTTATCTAGTAAATATTAAAAATCTAATGAGAAATTGGCTCACTATTCAGAAGTGATATTGCATTCTATTTTTCTCATTCTGGTACCTATGTACCTCAAGACATTTGATCAGCAACAAAGCACTCTGTACAATTAGACATCAGACCTGAGATGGAAAAAAGAAACATATATATATATATATATATATACACAGACATATATACACACTCCTATTATTCTGGGGTTTAGTCAGTGATCATGAAGGTCTCCTAGGTATGATTCTCTACAGGCAGGTCCATATGGTGGATCTCTTCAAGACTAATTTCAGGATTTAGCTGTAACAAATTTCTAAAAATCTCTTAAACTTTATAATGAAGAGAACTGAAGTCCATTTCTTATTCTAAACCAACTTGAAAATAAAACCAAGTTAGCAGAATCCTGTGGATCCATGAAAAATAAAATGTGCTTGTAAGAGGTCTGGTATTACTTCTATAAGAGCAAGTACTCCTGTAAGTTTACCTTGCTTTATTTTTTAGAATACTGGCTCGTCACCTTGCAAAAACTGGATAAAATTTGTCAAGCAAGTATTAAATGGGATGAAAACATCTGAAATTTATCAGATATGCAGTGGTGAAGAACAGCATAGGAAAATTTTATCAGAAGCCAAACCCCATAAAATCTTAGATTATTAACAAATCCTACTGTTTTATAATACAAACTTATTACATATTATCATGTAGGAATCCCATTCTATCCAAATCCAAGTAAGATATGGCTAATTTTTTTGCTTCTATCCATTTATATACTGTGATTTTAATAATACATATTAGAAAACTTTGAGCTCTAATTCCACGGCTGCTAACAGGAACAAACTTCTGAGCATGATAGAATAATGTTAAAGCATCCCAAGATAGAAACTGAAATGATAATAAGACACCCAGAGACACTTAACTGTTCTGGAGATGTGACACCACAAACCAGAAGCACAGAGCTGGTTAATGAGCAGAATCACATGCACTGGAAATACAAAATGAGAGAATAAGAAAACAGTGACTGGAAGCTTTACAAACTGAGTTCACACAACAAAACATACACTGTACAAAAGGCTGCATGTCAAAAAAAGAAAAAAGTCTCTTCAGTAACTTTTGCAAATCTGAGATACTGCCAACCTAGTGGAGCTCTTGTCCAGCAAATACATCAATAAACCCTGTTCCCTCATTTACAACTATATATATGAAAGCTGATCTAACAGGTGTTAATACTTAGCACTGTGTCATCTAATCAGCATCTTCATTTCAAAGACATCATCAGGAGTCGAGATTTTGAACGTTCAGAAAATCATTATCCTTGCACTGATGGATGCACAAAATAAAGCAAGGGTAAAAAGACAGGTCAACAGATGTGAGAAAAGAGGAAAATAAGATGTAACTCATATTTGTCAATCTGATCTACATAAAGCAGCACAAGTAAGGCAGTTACGAAAAAGTACTTTTACCTGAACAACTGAGACATCTTACAAATAAAATACAACACATTCTCTGGTGGAAGGACATTGGAGACAAAATCCACACAAAGCATTGTAAAGATCAAAAAAAGAACAAAGTGAAAACATTCAGTTACATGTGGGTAGAACATGGGTTTATAGTCATTATGCATAGGAGGTAATATAAATAAAGGACAGGAAAGACACAAAGGTAACAAGCAAGGGAATAAGGAAAACAGCTTGTATTGTCCTCAGTGAAGCTAAGGATATTATAGCTGGCTCAAGTTACACTGAAGTTCACCAAACAAGCTCAAGAACAGACCCCCAAGAGATAGGCAGGACTGAACAGGTGTGGGGATGTGACACCACACTGGAGGTAGTGCTGGAGAGTGATCACCAAGTCATCAGTGAGAAAGAAGCTGACCAAAGTCATCTGAGGATACAACATTACTAATGAGTTGGAGGATAACTAGTGGAGGTGGACACTGACAAGGGGTTCCCCCTTAGGTCAATCAAGCAGCCAGTCTGGTTTCTCTATGTTGTTTCTACTGTCAGAAAAGAATGAAAACCATGGTATTAACACCCACACATGTTCTTCTCTCCTTGCACAGCTGCAGCACAGGTATTTCTTCTTCAGCTTTTGAGCACCACAGCAGCTCCCCTGGCACAGACCCCATCTGGAGGGGCTTCATTCTTGCTATGGACCTTGCAGAAACCAGTCTCCATAGTAACAAGTGCAAGCCTGGGAGAGTGGGGGTGGTGCTGTCTGTCAGGTTTAAAGAGGGTAGGTTCAACCTGCAGCGTGGATTTTTTCCTGAGTGCAAACTTTAACACCGACTTAGTACTTGTTTGAGACCTAGCAGTAAGGAAGGTAATGCTTGATTCATGCAGAAAAGAACTGCAAAATTACCATTAGTTATCAAATAAAAAACTAATCGACTTCAACAGGAATGGAATAAGATACTTCTTTCTTTGATCTAAAGTAGTACTTTACACAACTACTAGCATAATTTCCTTTAAATGAAGAAAAGCAGTAAACACAGACTAACACCAAGAATCACAGCAAGAATACAATTACCTACTGAAGAAGTCCTGCAGATAAGCTTGTGTTTATGGGACAATTGTTTTATTTGCAGGAAAGTACTGGTAATAAATGATTGTCAGAGACAGATACAATTTTAGAGACATAACAAACCCACCTTTGCTGCGAAACAAATGAGATTTACCTGTAGTCCAAATAACACTACTAAGGCTGAGTAGTCATTCCCCACACCCGAAAAATACATATTACTTGAATTTCACACACACATATACATTACATTGTTAAATAAGAACTGTTAAACAAATTTTTAAAAGTACCTATTTTTCATTTCAAAAATACTTCAAGAAATTGGAAACTCCCCTGCTACAGTAATATATTTTATTGGTGCTAATTATCAAGAACTAGAACTTAGCAATTATACAATTTCCTCTAGTGAGGAAGGCACAGAAAGTCCTATTCCTGTTTGCAAAAAGCCACTTTTCAATGTTCCGCGTTTGAAAAGATAATTTCCAGCTGTTTCAAGGTCCTCTTATCCTGCCACATTATGTTAAAGTGCACTTAAACAGAGAGCATTTTGTCAGTTCCAAGTAAATTCTCACCTTTCTTGTATCTGCTAAAAATAAATTTTTGAGTAAGAAAACTGAGACAACTCTTTCTTAAAACAATCAATTCTCAGGGGAATTTTTTCTGTTCTAGAATAAAAATAATACGTCTTTTGGCATTTTCCAGAGGAAAACCACTACCCTGGCCAACTTATGGTTTATTTTACTCCATAATCTATTATCCTGCTCTTCTCTCTGTGTAAGCACATATAAGAGTTTCTTGTTTTGCTCATGTTTAACTGTTGTTGCAAAACCACCAAAAGCTCTGAGTGAAACAGGCCTTGTAAAGTAAGAACAAAAAGAATTTCCTAAAATGAGGTTTCCTAAAGCTAGAAGGCAATCCATTTCCAGTTTAATGTACGAGAGGTGATGTATTTCTAAGACAGGGACAAAACACAAATGTTCAAGAGCTGCTTCAAGCACACCCCGACTTTTCCAAAAACTGCATTGTATCTTCTGCTTAATGTTCAGCACAGCAATTACCATCAAGCTGCTGGTCATCACATCTTGTGCTTAGGCTTCAGTGTGATGGGAAAAAAAAGAAGAGTACCCCATGACTACTCACTCTGACGTCACCCTCAACTGTGTTCCTTTGTGAGACAAACCAAGCTCTCAAGAACCAATCTCCAGTTTCACAAAAAATCTGAGACAAGTGTTCAATACTCTTCTTATTTGGGTCAGGGGTGTAGGCGCTCATGGGTTTGGTTTACATTCATGACAATATAGTAAGCAGCTTTTGGCAAATAGAAATAGGAATCCGTGCAACACAATAAGGATACTGCAAGTGTTTTCTAGAAATAAACACACCACAGATTTGGTAATAAAAGACAAATGGATTATTCTCCCATCTCTTCTGCTGCTTTATTCCATATGGTTGGAGAAATCACTCTGTCATCATGTACCATAGATTCTCAGGTACAGGCTGAAGACACTTACAGTTTCTTAAATTTAGGAGGAATCTTGGAAGGTTCATTTGCAAAATGTTTATAAATGTAAAGCAGGAAGTTTGACTAAAATGTAATCTCAATCTCATGGAAGTAATACAAAGGTGTACAAACTGATCCATAACTTCCACAGCCTGCACCTTTGCCATCTGATTGCTACAAGCCAACACAGGTCTGTGAGCAGCTGCTGCAAAATATACAACTGCAGAGAGATACAACATAAATATCTCTTTTTGGTCCATTTAAACAAAGATTGCTTTTTAAAAAGTAATGTGCATTTTTTATCTCCAAATTACATCCTTATCTTGCCAGTGGCTATACTCATCACTGAAATTAAGCCAGGATTTGGCACACTAATAATCAATAATTAAGTAGAAAAGATAATTATAGAGCCAGTGGGGAATTTAGAGAGAGTAGTTGTTAGTTTATAAATTGATTTGCATTCTAACAGGAGTTTTTATAATGAGGCCTGTGTGGCTGTCAGTAGCAGGCACCTGGAACATGGTCCATGGCTTTCTGCCACCCTCAGATTTTAGACCATTACAAAGCAGAGCACTTGTTATGAAGTGAAGGAGGAAAAGGCAAATAGTTGTTTTTGCTAACAAGAGAAATTTCCAACCAAGTATCAATTTTAGCACCACCCCTAAGTGACAGAAAAGTGTAATGAAGCCAGTGAAGCGATGCTGCCTGTCTTCTGTTTTGCCAGTGTGAGTCATTCATTAACTATTATCCTGGACTGCAGCTGCCTTGTCTAATGAGGCTAATGAACTGTCCGCTACATCTCTCTGGCCCTACTGACATAGAGAATTGAATAACACAGCACCACTTGGAAAAAGTAGATTAAAAAATGTGTTGAAGTAAATGAATCTGTCTCTGAAGGAGCAGAGCAGTCATCACGCTCCTTGCTCTTCTCATTTGAACATCCCTTCTTCTATGTTTCAAAAGGTTCCACTGGCAATGTTTTTCAGTTTCTCATATTGTTATGGGTCAGTGTGATTTCCTGCAGTGCAGAATAACAGGATAAAGACTACTTAACAGACACTTTAACTTTCAGATTGATGATAACGTGAAATTGAAGTGACAAACAGGTTTGGGATCAGTATTTTGAGTAATGGTCTTCTCACTGAGCTGGAGTAGACTGGTTACAACTGGAAGGCTATTCCACCAAGAAGGGAAAAGTCCTTGGACAGTTTTTTCGAACAACACCATGTCTTTTCCTCTCTGGCCTGCTTTGAGATCTGGCACTACTGCATGTCCTCCCCTCTACGCCAGCCACACAGAACAGAGGGTAGAAAGACTGACCTCAGGGACACCTCAGCTGGTTCAGAAGAAAGAAGAACTCACAAGATAGTTCCCGGTGGGAAAGCACTACAGGAAGATTAACTTTCACAATAAATTAATTTCCAATATTAACACAACAGCAACAGGGACAAGTTTCCCCAGGATTCCATTAAAAAGAGCATATCTGATCTGTAAAGCCAAGACAACGGCATACATAATTCTCATGCAGAAAAAAATAATTTGAAATATCTGAATATAACCAGGTAATCTAGCTAGATAACATCTCTCTTTAAGGGCAATAAATGAGTCTGACACGTGCAGACTAATTCCGTTCCCACTGAATTAAACAGTGGGATTCAGTTTCTCTTCAGTTAGTGACAACCTAGAACTCTACTGCTGTATTTAGATTCATAAACTCACTGAAAGAGATTTCTCTAAAGGGCACTATGTCGAACTCTCATTTTAAATTATTTATTGACCCATTTTGCTACAGGAGAAACCTGATACACTTTCATAGAAGAAAGAAAACAATAACAAGATGGGGTAAACAATCTTCAGGTTGAAGGGAGAAGATGATGATAAATAAATTTGACAGATGTTGATGAGAATGATTTGACAAAGATTCACCTTTCTGAGACTCTAAATAAGTAAGTATCATTATTGCAGGGAAGTCAAACCATGCAAGAGTATTTTAAGACAAAAAGAGCACAGAGGAGAATGAGCATTTTTTGAGCTCTTCTATTCTTTTATTGTACTATTGACTCAAAACATACCATAACTTCAAATATACAAATAAGGTATAATAAGGATACTGTATTTCCTGAGGTTTTTTTACTGGTTTGAACTATTATTTTCCACTGAATTAAAAACATATGTTGAAAGTATGAGCAATTCATGAAGAACTATATGGTCTGAAGTGACTGGAAAACCAAAACCAGAGAAAAATGGCCTTTTTCAGATGATGGATCAGATAATCTGAAGGAAGCTCCACAGATGCAACCTCTAGAGACCACTTGGCTTCTATCACATCAGCTAATGACTAGAAGTTAAGCAATCTAAAATGCTACTTCCCAACTCAATAATACAGAGCTTTGGAAAAATTCACTTCATTCCCAGGGTTTGGACTCCTGATTTTAGTGTGCAGTATTGTAATCTGACTTCAGAAGAATCTGAAATGCCTGAGTTATTGTTCTTTTAATATGTTCCAGTCTTTAGCTTGCCACTGAAGTTGGTTTTGATCAGCTCACAATGAAATCAATGATACCCAGAGGAATAAGCACCCAAATTCTTTGGTACACTTCAGCAAAATCAGCTTCTTTCACCTGATTATGTCTACCTGTACACACACAATAACTTTTAAATTCTGGCTCTTATTTCCTTGATTTCTCATACTAATTTGTTTGCAATTGGAATAATAATTAGCCATCTTTCAAATGCTTTGATATTCTCACAAAAATATCTCTACGGAAATAAAAATTCTTCACATTTATCAACTCTTTTGACACTGAAAGCAAGTATTTTTATTAACATGACACATCCCCTAGGAGCAATCACCTGTTTCAGGATACAAATAACTAATATTTTTATTCAACTTACCTGAGACTATCAATAATATTTCAAGTGGGTTCCAGTCTCATGTATCTGGTATCAGCCATATGGTAGGAAGGAATAATTACTGTTTATTAAGTCTGCATTAAAACTTTCCAGAAAACAATTTTATGAGATGCCATAAGGTCGTATACTTACTGCACTCATTAATCTTCTCTCGGTGTCTTTAATCAAGCATTTCTGTCAGAACCATTAAAAGGTGTTAGGCCTACCTAAACTCTTAAATTATTATACAGTTTTTGTTTTTAAGAACCAGTGTGTTACTGAATTATTTTCACATGTGAATTTGCTCTGTTTCAAGCTCTTGATGACCCTTAAATGCAGGTTCCCCTTATAGAGTACATTTTTAAAATGGTTTCTGAATCTGTAGTGAAAACACCATATGATCATCACATGCTGGTTTTAGAATTACAGTGAAGTATTCACATCAACAGGTCAGGAGATGGATATCACATGCCTAAGGTGAAAGAAAAAACTAGCAAGCAAATGAGTAGCATTTAAAGTCAGTAGCCAAAGTTCATGGAAGAGATAGTGTAAAATGTCCAGTCAAACAGCCCTGAAGTATTGAATAGAATAATTTCAGGGGCTGTTGGCATTGCTGCACGGTACTCACAAAGGAAGTGGAGAAGAGAATGCTGCTGTAAAGGACATTGATGGCACCTCTGTGGTCCTGAACAGGATTACTGCAGACATTGACCTCTATGTCTTCCTGCTATGCTCCACCAGGGGGGAAATTTGGCAGAGGATGGCTCTGTTATAACTTACACATGGACATTAAAACTCACGTGTGCTACCACTAAGAGCCTGGAGGAGGCAGTCTGGCACTTGGTCATACGCTTTATCCCGCAGAGAGTACTGACCAGGCTGCTGTGGCTGCCACACTTTCACATTTGGTGCCACAAAATATCAGCCAAAATAGAAACACAGCTAAATACACAGGAGCTAATTTGAATGAAAGCAAGAATGACAAGCATCCAAAACCAAGGAAGAAATGAAGTAAGTAAAAAACCTGAATTCCAAATGTCAGCTAAAATGTCATTTCCTCTGGGCCCCCTAAACATTGTAAGTGGAATTCAGAAAGGGAAAATAACAGATGTCAATGGAAAGATCAGATCCTTTGAAGAGAAGTGTCATCAAAAGAGGTGAAGTATGGCTTCTATTCATAATACAATTTTTGAAAATGCGTTAGTCCCTCTGAGGAAATTCAACTGATACTAAGCAAAGCACCTTTTCCATGCTAATGAAGTTCCTAAGGCTCTCAAAATCTGGAAGTCATTATCAAAATATCCTCCAAAGGTACAGAAACCATACAGAGCCCACGCAGGAGGAAAGGAAGAGAAAACTTTCTTTGTCTGAGAGACACTCCCTTGAAAGTGCTGAGGTACAGCCTCAAGCAACCAGAAAGGTCACCGGGGACCCTTCACCCTGCTTTTTAGCCATGTCCAAAAAAACAGGATCATGGTGCCTAAAGGTCTTGGGGTAGTGGAGCCAGGCAAGGTGGGCACCTGTTGGATTGGTGATGAACACTGATATACAAAGGTTTTTGAGACATCTATAAAAGACTGACTACTTGCATAAAGAGAGAGCATAAACTATTAATTATTTTCTTGTCATAAGTTGAACCTTGACCATTTTCTTGCAACATTTTTGAAGACCCAGAAGTTAAAACTTCCATTAGGGATTCCACAGGAATCAATGTTCGGTAATCAGCAGTATTTTAATGGAAATTAGTTTAAATATTGATATCAATACAAAGACCATACAGCTCAATACTTCTTATATGAGGACAGCAGGACAGTAAAGAGGACAAGACAGTCATATAAGGTTTTGGATTTTGACTTTTTGGTCATTTTGAATAGTTTTAAGTCACAGATTCATTAATAAGAAGTACAATCTCACCTTATTCTGGAAAGCAGTGGGTTTGGAAAAAAATCAAATGTAATACTGTTCAAGCGAACACATTCATGTTTTCAGCATGATGCTTCTTTCAAAAGCATTTAGACAAACCCAAGCAGCATAAATAAGTCATATGAGTGCTCATTTGATTCTCTGTGTATGCTTCTACAGTGTGTAGGATTCTGCTGCTCATGCTTGAAAAAACATGATTTTCAAAACACACAATTAATGAGGTCTGAAGAAACCATTGAACAGGGAAAGACATAAAGAATTCAGTGTGCTTAGTTTATCAAACAAAACTGAGAGATGACTTAATAGAGAATAAGCATCTCTGTAGGCATGAAAAATACGATATGAAAAAGTGCTTTAGATAAACTTCACATAGGTAAAATATAGGAAAATTCTTTTTGCTGTACTTGATGAAGATCATTACAAATATGGTTTTATTTTCTATAATTGAGGCTGATCAAGTATCGAAATAAATAAGACAAAACCTGTTTCTGCACAGTCTGCTACCTTAGGATCAGAAAAGTAGGGTTTCTGAGACATGCTTTCTTCAAATACAATTTGTTATGTGCAATTGTATAAAATGTAAGTCCATTCTATACAGAAACTAGACCAAAATATTAAATTTAGGCTCTTTCTTTCACAAATATCTGAAAGAAAGTGAATTTGAAATTTTCAGTCGGAATAATCATACAAAATTCCAAGGCCACTATGACTCACAATGACTTCTTTAAAACTGCCACTGTCTTTCCTAGCAGTAAAAGGCTACAGAAGGTCCCATTTCAATCAACAGGATTGATTCAAAATCCTATTTGAATCAATCGGGTTGATTCAAAATCAATAGGATTGATTCAAACAAGGAATTCCAGGAGCCAAATAGTGTCAACGCATAAAATAGTCACAGTGTGTAAGGATACTTAAAAATATTTGATAAGGACAGTATATGAAATGCAAAGCCCCAAATATGAATGTTACTACTTTCATGATCAAGATTTATGACTTCTTTTATGATTTCTAACATTTTTTCATCTCAAGAACTGGGATCTCTGTTCCATATATATGAAAAAAGCCACCCCACATCAACACATCTGGAACTTTTCCAAGAGTATTAAATTAACAAGCTTTCATTGCTGTTATACTACATAACAATCAATAACATTAAATGAAGCATGAAAGGATATGAAGCAAAATAAGCAAAATTTTAACTCATTTGTTCTTCTCTGTTGCTTTTTTTTTGAGGCATGAAAAATCTTATAGAGGAAAACATGTTTAATTGGTTTATATTTGAAGCTTTAAGCAAAAGTGTTGTATAAAGAACCCAACACACAGTTGACATTAACAGGAACATTATATCCTATTCAAGTGAAAACATGTTTTTATTATAGCTGTAATTATGTGATAACATTCAAAATTTAGTGATTGATGGAGGTAATAAAGAATTTGGAATGGTATTGGATTATTGGTTTTAATTGCATTCTCTTCCTTCATGACTGATACACAATACATACATTAAAGTGATGAGCATGTTACTCTGAATTTTTTATTGGAAAATTTTGGTATCCAGAGAGAGTTTAGAGATTATTAAAAAATAATTGAAAAAAAATTAACAGAAATACAAAAAAACACAATACAGAAATGAGAGAAAAAAAACCCAAACACAAATTTTCTGGCAAAAAAAGTCATAATTCTGTTTTTCCAAGAGACAGCTGAACAGCCTTGTGACTGGCAGAATCCTCAGGGGAAAAAGTCAACCACTAACCAAGCAAAAACATGATACAGAAAAAAACAATTAGCATTGAAACTATGAAAACGAATGGGAAAAGAAAGTATTTTAAGCAAATTAACAGAAATTTGCTATTGAGTTTCAAGAAAAGGTAGGTAGTTCTGAATAGAAATCTTTTGTGCCCTTTGGATAGTCAAGAAGTTATCACACACTGAAAATCACTAAACAGGAAAAATATCAAAATCTCTTTGCAGAGCTTGTTAACAGTGGAAACAACAGACAACAGACAGAGAGAAAATAGGTATTGTGTAGCTACTTAGCCAACACAGCCAATTATTGCAGTGGTTTCATACAATTGTAGATTAATGCTGCCTTCTGCCACATAACTTTAGGCAGCATTTATTTTCTGGCCTGCCGCACAAGAGCTGCCTTAGTAGAATGACCCATGTGAAATCAATAAGTACATTACTTTAAAATTACTACACTGGGTGTAACAGTGCTGTCATATAACACAGCTGAAGACGCTACTGTGTAAATCCATTCTGTCCCCAAAGACCAAAAACCCCTAAAGAACTTGTAAGTAGTCAGCACTAAAATTACTCATGGGAGGAAGGTAAAATTGGCTGCTCAAGAGGCACTGTGCAAGAATGCCAGGAGCTAAAGCCAGCACTGTGAACACGGAAAGCACACAAGCATGTGCTTACCATTAGCTCTGATCAATCAGAGACCTGACCAGGAGCTTCTGGTCATTTGTAAGCTGGGGCCATAGTATTTCAGGGAGGCTGGGAGAAGGAAGTTCTCCTGCCCATTTATGCTTTCTTCTTTCATCATTATCTACGTTTCTGTTTTTATTAAATTTGTTGAAATATTTTCCTATAACTCTCATATTTTACTTTTATTTCCTCCTTTCCCTATCTCATTTTTACTTCACGTTTTTTCTCCCACAGCCAACTGTATGATGTAAAAGGAAGAGGGTGATTTATGACTAGTGCCGAAAAACTTGAACACTGCTTATTATCAGGTTATATTACACCTTCTTACCCTTCAAGTTCAAACTAAAAAATTAGGAACTGCATCCTTCTATTCTGAGACAGACAACTGACAAATAAGCCAACACAGTACACTTAATTAATTTTTTCAGTCCTTTGCAGTTTCAGAGTAGGATCTGCTATTCAATGAGTTGATTGGTTTATGCAGCAGTACTGCACCAGTAAATCTGACGGCAACCAAACAAGGAACAGGCAAACACAATATACCTGCATTTACCCTCATCTCCAGCTTTGGCTGGCTATTTCTGAATCCTGTCACCATGTTTTGCCAAAGTTTTCCTCAGCAGTGGAGGAGGCATAAATGTCTGCTTCACCTGCAAAGCACTTGAGTGGTAAAAAGTGACAATACCAACAAGTCTCATTGTACTTTTGTCCAAACTGCGAGAATCTACAATTGTTTTTAGAATTATTTTCTTTCTGAAATAATGGAGGGAAAACTAAAAGCTGCATAACTGTGCCACATTCTGCTGAAGGGTGCCAACGCATTCTTCATTTAATGTACCATATTGATCTCAGTTGTGCAACACTTACAGATCAGGGTCGCCAACAGCCTCTACCACAGACACGATGTGCTGGAGCACACCAGGGGCTCGGCCTGAATGACAGGTCATATTCACCTGGTCACTCACCTTACTCTGGCAATCAGACATTCTATGAGCCAAATGGACTAGACACAGTTGAAGGGGGAAAATTACAAGTTTATGGGAAGTACATAGGAGAATCAGAAACAGAGTGTAAGCATCCTGTGGCACTGCCTAAATCACCACATTTCCCCAATTTTATTGCTTTGATTTTTTGATCAATAGGTTCAACTCTACTGTTGAAATGGATGCAATGGAAAGGTGGGAGCAGATGTAATCTCTTATGTTTTATTTCTTTTAATGGAAATATTAAATACCTGGTGATTTTATGGTGATTTTTTTTTCTTTAAATAAAATACTGTTCCTGTCTCCTTCCTAAATCAATAATCAGGCTTTTAAAAGGACTTAAGTTACTAACAAATATCCAGTCTCAAATTTTATACACACAAATAATTTATTTTTTCACTGTCCTTATGAATTAGAGATGCCAGGCTACTTTTATATTATTCTATCTCATAGTGTAAAGAAGGAAGTTTTCAGTTGTAAGCATTCACCAGACTAATAGAGAAACTCTTTGCTGTACTTTCAGAAAATGAAGATGTCTCCTCAAATTTCTCACAATCTTAAAAGCTAGAAGCCTTTCCAAAACTCTGTAAGTTGTGAGGAAACCTTCTGCTTTTTCAGGTTTTTTTTCCAGAACTCTGACAGTGGGGCTGCATGGTTCAGTTATTTCAAGGCTTCATTTTGGTTACAAAGCCTCCAGAGTTCCCAGTGGGTAAATCATGGTAATAAACATATTCTACCTGTGTCTGTAACAAGCCCGAAAAACTGAAAAGATAATTTTTATGTCTCTAATTCCCCACTGGTTGGTCTTTGCTGCATGCCTGGTGATTGCATACAATCAAGCATATAAAAGAGTCTCACTGTTCCCCAGCATGCAGGGCAGCTGCAATCCAGCCCATAAATTGCTTCAGCCACAACCAGAAGGTGTGCCAGAATACTGCCTCACAAACAGTGCTCGAGGATATATCTGCCCTCTACCAAATCCTGCCACTTCTAAAATTATGACAATACAAACATATTCTCTTTGTATTCTAGATTTGTTTTTGCAAGGCCTGGTTAGCTAGAGTTTGTTCCCTGTTCTGCTAAAAAAGACCTATATTAAATAAGTGTAATATACACCCTGTCTTTCAAATGTTTTTTCCCAACACAAAAATTATATTTCAGAAGCTTTACTACTTTATAAATAAGCTATCAGTTTTGATTGCTTTTCTACACTTCTAATTGTCTAAGTAATTAAATACATTTTCTAAGTGATTCCCTTTTCCCAGAAAAAAAGGCAATGATCATAATTACTGATCATCTTTCTTTCATTGATTATTATTAGTTTGTGAATCTTAGTCTACTCAATTCATCAAGTTATTTCTGTGTCCCCATGAAAGCTCAGACATTTTCTATTCCGTAAAACCTGCTTTGACCATAGGACTCTCATAAATGTAATTAGCAAGATCAATGTCTGATGGCGTTCTTTGCAATGAATCTTGACGAGGTGACAATTTGCATTTCTTAAAAGAATATTGGACATTTTAGCTCCCTGTTCTTCCCAGAAATAAGTATAAACAGTGTAGTACTGTGATAATAATGTAATGGGTTACAGGAGGATCCCTGAGGAAACAGAAAGGTAAAGACCATGACAGTTGACAGGGAGCAGAAGAAAACAGAAGTGAAAGTAGATTGTCAAATTTGTTTCCTAACAGCCTTCTGTTAGGAGCACTAACACTTCTGTCAGATACCACTACAATCCCTTTCAAACAGGCACAGATCCATAACAATGGCTTTATCACATAGAAGTTATATGGTCAGATTATTACCCTTCAAAGGGAGTTGTCCTATTCCCTTTCATGGACGAAAGCCATAAAATCTAAATCACAGAATTATTTTTTAAAATTTTAGACCTTAAAAATTCACTTCAGGTTTTAAAAAAAGTTACTTCAGTATTTAAAGCCCTTTCCATTTCCACCACCTTTCTAAATCACAGAGAGCTATTAAAGTACAACAGTAGAGTGTCTGCACTGTATCTGACTAAATGGACAGGAGGCCCAGCAACTTGTATACAGAATTAATTTCCTCCATTACTGGATTCTTAAGAACACCTTTGATATCTGTGTTCAACAATTTTGCTTGGATAGCACTTTTAGATATCATTTAAGCCCAGCCTCTTACTCAGAGATGAATTTTGAAAACCCCCAAGGATGAGAGTTCCTGAACAACTTGTTTCATGCTGTTCCCCTAGTGAAAAGGTTTCCCTAATGTCCAGACTAAACCTCAGAAAACACTGCTTAGTCCCTTTGTCCCTTGTACATAGTCCAGCACAACCAATCCCCATACACTCTCACCAGGATACACATTATTTTCTAAACTTCTGTTTTATCTGTATTATATTCTTCCAAAGCAATCTCTTTTATAGACTGAAGAATCCTGTCCATTGAAACCATTCTTTGTGCAAAGATATTGTAAATGGCTCAAAAGATGGTTATTCAAACCTTTAACAAAACTAAGTATGAAAATGGATTATTATTTACAATTAAAGTATAATCTCTGAATGACATTAAACTGCTCATTGTTGTACAATTGACTTCTGCCCCCCCCAAGAAAATCCCAAAATATTGTCTTTAAGAAAACAATAGCAACATTCTTCAAAGAAAGGCAGAAATATTTATCCGACCAATACAATCCTCATGAATTTTCAGAAATGAAGACATTGCTTTCCTTAGAAATTTATTACCTTTTCTGGCTGTAACAATTATTGTAATCATTACTCATAAGAAAATCCATGAGATTCACCATTTCAGTTAAATTGTAAACAGCTACAGGGTCTAAGACTCAAAATAAAAGAAACCTTTCTTCTTGAAATTATTCTTATGCTTATGTTATGCCTCAAAGTAGACCAGCTTAATTAATTTGAATCATATTAAGAATTGAGGTGAATTGCAAAAGCAGTATACAGAAACATCAATCTTTTCAGGTCCAATTTTGAGTAGGTTACTTTAGGTTCGAATATTAATTTATGAGGGTACTATACGATTTCATGTAATAACATTAATAAAGTATCTATCAGTAACTGTATGCATCAAACAAACTTATTCTCTATTACAAGTGTTAATTCTTCTCTAATTAGCATATAGGCCAGAATTTCCCTTTTCCAGCTGGACATGCCACATATGCTTTTGCACAGGTAGGAAGGAATGTTTTCACTGTCATGTAAACAGCTCTGCCATACATGCATAGCACAGTCAGAATATATACAGTAAGTTTGAGACTTCCCTAAACTTCATCACACACATTAGTCCTATGTTTCTCAGTTGTCTTTGGGTATGTGACTGGAATAATGTTAATTTTGTAAAAACAATTCATTTTGCTTGCTCCTGACCATTTACTACCCTGCTTTGGATACCAGTTTTGTAGGTTGGTTCATTTATTTTTTTCAGGATTGCCACTTTCTGCTTCTATGTTTGTTTGAAACCCATCGTTGCTTCCATGCAACTGGATAGGAATGTATGATTTCTCCATGCATGTCATGTCCACAGAGGAGAAGAAAGGAACATGTGACGTAGAAATATGGCACTCTAGATCCAGCTGCCTGATCCAGAACCCGTATTTCCCCAACAGTACTCCATGTTAGGTTAATTCCAGCGCATCACTTAGACTCCATTAGCTATATTCTTGTGAGTTTCTGAAGGGTATAACAATTTACACATAGCAAAGAGACTATAAAGGATCTCAGGTAAGGAAAATAATCCAAATCCTGGGGATACAAATTGAGCCACAGCAAGATACAAGAAGCATGCAAACGCAAAAAAAAGAGATCAGATAATGTGATTAGGGCTCTGGAGCATCACAGTTTCATCAACCTACAGTGGTAAGATCACAAGCAGATCAAATAATGGTTCTAGGTCAAGTTGGTCAAAACAATGACAGCTTAGATGTTATGGTTAAACTGCAAGTGGGACAATTGGACCACAGTTCGTCAAGAGCTGATCATATATGCAAAATGTTACTATAAAACAGCCTCGTACAGTAGCTTCCTTTCACCGTTACAATTTTTGTAGTTTACATTGCCCCAGTTGACAAGTTAAGCAGCAAATAATAGGGGGAAAACTTAATGTGAATTATTTCCTAGCAATTCTACCAGGCAGAAGCATATTTTGAGTAGTATTATTCAGATTACCCCTCAGAAGCTTATTTTAACCCGTCTTTTTTAACTGTTGGATTCCTATGGCAAGGAACTCAGCCCGCATAAAAATGATCTACATGAAATTTGCATATTATTACTTCAGGTATATTAATTAACTTGATTATTTTTATTATTTTAAATCAAATAACTTCGCATAAGAGCCTGCCGCAATTCAGACTGCACAAAGATTCCTTATGAAGACCTTACATTTATAACAAAATAGTAATTAATTATACATCCATTCCGTGATGCATATACAAGCAACAGGTTTAGATCAAAAACTATGTACTGTGGAGATTGCCAACAGCACTCAGTATTCAATACTAACTATTGTATATTTGCATACTATATAGCTGTTAAGGATCATTAAGACAGGTAAAGATTTGGAAAAAATCCAGTCTGTGACACTGCAGAGGGCATCTGAAATCATTTGTAGAAGCAAAATTTAAACAAGAAATAGATTTCTTGAATTGCAAAGGACTATCGATTAGGAAAATTATATTGCATTTTTCTCTGAAATAATCCAGGATTATTTTGTCTTTTGTATATAATTACTTCCAAGCACTGCAAAGTATGTGATATTAACCTTTTGATATGGGGCAGAAATCTGAGCAAATAGAAAGCAAAATTGCCTCATTGCAGTCAAGAATAATTAAGGTTAAACCAGGGACAGGCAAATTCTGAAATTATGTATATATCTTGACAGTATTATATTTCAATTATTACTAATTCTGCATTTGTCCAAGCATAAATAACCAGTGAAGAAAAGAAATTCAGTGTCAGTATTTCCTTTTGCAAGCTCATTCCATCCTATCAGATTTATTTGAACACTGAATAGTTTTCAGATGTGCACAGAACACTATAAACCACTATTTTCTAAAACACCGTGCTTCAGAGAAAGAGAAATAATCATTTTACCTGTCACTTGAATTGGCTTAAGGAAGAGCATACAGATGAGCATCAAGGATAATAATATTTTTAAACAAGTACACTGAGTTTTGATGATCCTTATGGATTCCTTCCAACTTGAGACATGCTATGATTAACCTTCAATATTAACAACTTGGTTTATTAACACCTTAGGGTAACATTATGAAACACTTTATAGCTTAGTAGTTTCATCAAAACTATGAAACCACTTATTATATATAATATAGATTGTAGACACTTAAAAAGTCCACAACATTTTACTTAGTGCCTGAAATTTTATATTATTCAGAGAGAGCCAAAAATAACTGCCTGCTACAAGGGCCAGTCATGCTACTAGTTTCCTATTTCCTAGTCAGTGGGTATACTTCTTCCCATCCATGAGGATGGACCACATGATTAATGGATACCCTTGCTGTCAGCACTGAGCAGCTGTCTAATCAATTTAACTTTAATTTGTTCTTGCAAGGAAGTGTCTGCTAGTGTATGTATATCAGCAGGTATAGCAGCACACAGTCTGCTGCCAATAATGCAACTGAGATGACACAGATGGCCAGTTGTCTTCTTTTCCCTGGCACTGAGGTAGATGGGAAGGGACTCCTTCAGAATGTGATGCACTGAGCATAGCTTGAGCATGTTAGCACAGGAGGGAACAGGAGCCTCACTGGATGTCACTGTTTGAGCCAGACATCATCCATTCTGCTCCCTTCCTGCTGGTCTGCACGACAGGCATAGTACGGCTCAAAGATGAGAATAGAACTTTCTTCAAAATTACTGCAATTTGTTAATCTCTGAAGAAACATAACAACAGTTCATGACCCTTTACACTTCTTCAATTTATTCACTAGGAGTTACAGGACTTCAGGACTACAGTTACTAATAATTCAGGATTTTCCATGCTCTAATTCTTCCTGTGTGGTTCTATTTTTTCAATGCAGTCAATTCATGCAGATTCCCTCTATCCTTCTAGCATTACCTGAAGAACAATTAACCAAATTCTTTTGGTTTAATTCCCAAATTGCTTGATCCAGAATTATTTAGCCACCCTTTCAGTGTTCCAAAGGTTCTTATTTAACACATATCTGAAGAGAGAGGTAATTAGCCAACGTAACTGCAACTTCTACTAAGAAACTCAGCAACTACATCTTGCATGCAAACTTGGGAGCATTTACACAATGGACTGATAGCAAGGACCTTCAGTTTACTTTAACTGTCGGGATTTGAACTTTTCCCCCTTCTATTTCAGAAATTTTAATACCTTTTTTCAGAAGAACTTTAGTGCAGATATTCCCATCCAGTACCA
Source organism: Oxyruncus cristatus (assembly GCA_013399855.1). Classification (NCBI taxonomy): domain Eukaryota; kingdom Metazoa; phylum Chordata; class Aves; order Passeriformes; family Cotingidae; genus Oxyruncus; species Oxyruncus cristatus. Next base: position 193,759 of record VXAY01002711.1, on the reverse strand, counting down.
AAATGTATAACTTCAACCTTTGTAACTGCAGATTAGCCCACTGCTCTGCTATTGCAAAAGCAAGCTGTTCACATCAAGAATTGCCTCAACTCTTGCCCTCTACTGGCACAGCAAAATGATGCTGTCTGGCTCATGGAGATCTTCAATAACCACTGGGAAAGTTATTCTTCTTTACCACCTAAGGGAGACACATCCTTTTGCCTAAATAAACATGCAAACAAACAGGAAAGATAACAGTGAAGAAAAATAGATAGAAGGAATTACAAGGGTACACTTAAAATGTTATGCAGGTGACAAGGAAAACTCTAATCCAGAAAAAAGAATCCTCAAAAAACACTTAAAAATGCATAAATGTATCTTTGCTCTTAAATATCTTGCAAATCTTCACTAAAAAACGGCTGTAAGATCTGTATAATCGAAAAATCTGTTTGTAACCATGACCCTATAATTTACCATGGCTTTAGATAAGTTGAAGAAAATTAAAAAAAATAAATAGATGCACAAATAAAAGTGGCTATGACTTAAAGGAGAGAGATTGAAGAAGCTACATTTGAGCATAAATGCTACACAGATTTAATCAAAGAACATACCCACCCATGCTCTCTGCAACAGATGTCTTAATATTTGACAGGGACTGTTTTGGGACAAGTTTTATTTGTTTTGGCTAATGAATAAAGAAAATTAACACACATTCTACTTTAGAAAATAACTTCCCCCGGAAAATATTGAGTTCTATGAATATGAGTCAGCAGTGCCCTGGTAGCCAGGAGAACCAACCATGTCCTGGGGGGACATCAGGCAAAGCATCGCCAGCCAGTCAAGGGAGGGGATTGTCCCTCTCTGCTCTGCACTGGGGTGGCCTCGCCTTGAATACTTTGGGCAGTTTTGGGCACCACAACATAAGAAAGATATTAAGCTCTGAGAGAGTGACGAAGGCAACGAAGATGGTGAAGAGACTTGAGGGGAAGCCCTATGAGGACCAGCTGAGGGCACTTGGTCTGTTCAGCCTGGACAAGATGAGACTGAGGGGAGACCTCATCACAGTCTATAACTTCCTTGTGAGGGGAAGAGGAGGGGCAGGCACTGATCTCTTCTCTGTGGTGACCAGGGGTAGGACTCGAGGCCTGAAGTTGTGTCAGAGGAGGTTTATGTCGGATATTAGAAAAAGGTTCTGCACCCAGAGGGTGTTTCGGCACCAGAACAGGCCCCCAGGGAAGTGGTCACAGCACCAAGGCTGACAGAGTTCAAGAACTCTGTTTGGAACAGACAATACTGGACAATACTCTCAGGCACATGGTGTGACTCTTGAGGACGGTCCTGCGAAGGTCTAGGAGTTGGAATTAAATATTCTTGTGGGTCCCTTCCAACTTGGGATATTCTGCGATTCTGTGACTTCACTGGTGTTTGTGTAAGTAAACTGAATTATTCAGTGCCTTTGAAGATGGTAGGAATATTATCATAGGAGTTACAAAAATAAACATTAATGCAGTTCATATTAGTAAGAGTTCTGTAACAGTAGGAAGATACTACAAATGAAAATATTCAACAACAATTTAAATAGTACATTAGTTCCTAAGAAAAAGGGATTAAACTTGTAGTAATGCATGGGTGAAGGATACTACAGAATCCTTTTCTTCCTTTCTATTTTCTGTGATTTTCTCAGCAAAAGAACCACAGACTTAAGCTTCTAACTTTTAGGGAAATGAAAGACATAAGAAAAGAGTATTAGAAGAAGGTGTAAAAAAAAAAGTCAGTTCTAAGTGGAACAATAAATAAACAGGTAACAACTTCCACAAATAAATCACACTTCAACTAATCCTCCCTCTCACTTTTGCATTACCATTCATTTCTTCTTTCCTTTGCTGAAATCAACATGGATGCATTAGGATTATCATTTTTAGAGCTCTTGTTATTTTTTTTTTTGACATTTAGAGATAAACAACAACAATTCTGTCTCTGATATCTTCAATAAAGGGCAGGAGTTCCTCCTGAAAATTACAGTTTTACTGACACAAACACTAAATTCAGGAACAGCTGAAAAAATTAGCATACACAAATATGTGTGTAACTATAACCCCATCTTAAATATAAAATGCATAAGAAGTGTAATTGAATTTCTTGGATTCAAAAGTGCAGTTTTCAAGTGACATGATATTACCCACTTTTGTATATTGTGCTATTATACAGGACACATGTCATTGTTAATTTCTTTTGATACTATTAAAGCAGTGAATTGTCTGTATTGCTTGACTGTTTACATGATCACATAGCTTATTTTACTGACTCTTTTACAACAAAGTGAAGAAGTTGCATTTGTCACAGTAAGTTCAGTAATTTTTAATAAAACCTAAGAATTTGTTCCAACTTTGTCTAAGTCTAAAACAATTAAATGGTAGTTAATGGAATCCCACAGTGTGCATTATGTATTATGTACTATGTAAACTGCCTGAATAATATTATTCTGTTAAAAGTGCACATTAGTGTTAGAAACAGTATGAGTCACAGGAAATGCATGTCCTATGACAGGTACTCTCATTTTTAATTACCCAGTGAGATTTTTTTTTTCCTTGAATTTGATGTGTTAAGATAAAGACTTTCAGTGGCAAGTTTTGTGCACCAAACAGGAGATGCCAAGTTTCAGGGACTCACAGAAAGCCTACAGCCACTGCATAGGGAACTGCATGAACCAGGCTGTGAAGGGCTGCCAAAGCCAGTTCACATTGTTTCTCAGCACTCACTGAACACTAATCTTGCAAACTTTCATGAACCAGTTCCTAGCTGTAGGAATTTTCTTCTGTGAAAGCTACAATTGATTTAACAAATGAAGATTTTTCATACTTAAAAGAAAGTTTTTGCATAACGATATAATCAGTAGCTTTCATCCTAAAAAACACTAGTGCTTAAGTGTGGCTTCACGGATATTTGTTAAACAACATGCTGGATTCAACAGCAAGGATGCCCCAGGAGTTTTGTGACTTGGAAATGGAGGTTAAAGAAACCTGTCACTTTTAATCTGATATTTACCCACAAAGACTATTTGAATTTGTTTTCAAGACAAGGGATCTTGAAATACCCATCAGAATCATTAGCTACATATTTCTCTACAGAATGACAAAACAAAAATAGCATGTGTATCTGTGTGTCAAACAACTATTCTCATGTTGTACACCCAAAAAGAAATATAGTTTCAATTACACATTTCTAAATCTTATACACAAACCCCAGAAAGGCTGATCAAAGGTGTTTTCTGAAGTTCCAAATCTGGAGTGAACATTCCAGACTGTGTGTGGGTGGTTTAAAACCTGAATACAAATGTAGTTGCTATACCTGCCCCTTCCACTGTTGTCAGCCTGTCCAGCCTCAGTTCTTGCAGAATTTGAGAGAATTTTTCCCAAAATCATCAATAGGATTTCAATTTTAGCAATATTCATGGTCTGCTGAACTGAAAGCCTGGCTTTTAAGAATACAGAGTTACTATTTTTAAATTATTATTTCTTCAGCTAATTTTTTTTTTTTTTTTTAGGTATAACTGAATATTGATACAGACCATTTATTTTATGACAAAAGTATGACTGGTAAAGAAATGAGGTGGGGAAATAGAACAGCAAGAATTCAGGAGAAAAAAAACCCAAAACCAATACCAGAACATTTCATTGAGTAAACATTAGTTTAATCCTGTTTTGAAGTGGGTGTAATTAATTCAGGGATTAATAAAAAGACTCCATAACAAAGACCTCAAATGCTACCAAAACCAGCTCGTTTCCATTCTGAATGTCTCTTTTTATTTGTAAAGACTGGCATTACAATTGAAAAGGACTCAAAATGGAGAAATGTACACATCATTGGTGTTTCATGATGCAACTGATGGAGTCCCTGAATGGATATTGCTTCAGCTTTGCTTTTAAAAAATAATTTAACAAGAAAATCTTCAACTCCACGATCGATCACAGGTGGCAAAAATGAAAGAAAGAAAGAAAAAAAGAAACCAAAATTACTGTCAAATTCATAACATATACATTGTTGGTTGATGACACTTTTTCCAGATGTACAATAAAGCCCACAACACTTTATTACTATGGATATAATTATTGTGAATGGTTTTTTTTATGTTGATCAACTCCTTTCTGAAGGTTGGTTTTTTGATTGTTTTAAACTTGCATAATAAACATGCAATGAAACAGTTCTTGTTAAAGTGGTTTTTTGCAGCTCTCTTGTATTCATACAAAGATTTCATAAAGTAGCAGTGTTGTATCAGAGCATTACCAAAATAAGAGCAAAAGCTAAAGAGGAAGGTAAATGTGAAATGAACTTGATGAGAATAACCTAATCTTGTCCTGAGACACTCCAGTCTTAATAAAAAGATGTGCACAATCAAATCCCTTCCTCCCAAACCCACAAAAACCACAAAATAAATATTAACTTGGAAGAAAGGGAAGACATAAAGAAAAAAAAAATGTCATCATGCACTCATCTTCTGCATAGCTCAACCCACATATAGTAAGGCACTATTTCCCCACAACTTAGTGTCCACAACAATCTTTTACAGTGCTCTGTGAACTACATATAGTTCCTTCCAGGATGATGAAATAAACAGACTGAATGAGTGTTGCTACCATGTCACCCTATGTGTGATCTTAGAGACAAGGGCATCATCTGGCAGTTTCAGAAATAAGCTGTTTCAAGTCTCTACTTGTGTGTGCATGTTATGTATAGAGACATCTTGTCTGTGCAAGTGGTTGGTTCGTTTCCAGAGTTGCTGTAATTTTTCATTGTTCTTTACTCCAGTGTTCTCAAAGCAAATACACAAGAAAATAAAAGCGCAGTTGGGTCATTAAAAACAGAGCTTTGGTGCTCCAAAATGCACACAGCTTTGGGGATTTAAGAAATCTGTTAGATATTCCCAAAAGAGCTGGGAAATATATGGACATTTTCATCCAGAAAACCTCATCTCTGCTTAGTTGAGCTGATCTTCATACTGTTTTCGGAAGCAATCACCAGCAGGAAAAAACTCCCAGCACCGCTCTTGGTACATTTTCCATACATACGATTCCTGAAAGAAACACAATTTAAATAATTTAACTTGATTTAATGAGAAAGCACCAAACTCTACTTTTTTTCTCTTTTTTTATATACCACTTCACTTTTTTTGATTCTGTGTTTGTCAAGTTGTTGCATATCAATCTACAAAATCATTTTAATTATTTTTATAAGTTTAGAATAGCTTTTAGGGCTTTTTTTCCCTAGTCAAGAAGCACTACAGAAATGCACAGAAGAGAACCAGGTAGTTTAGTCCTTTTTGCACACCCAGGAGCCTTGCAAAGCTCAGTTAAAGCTTATCACAAGCTAAATACCTAGGTAAGCAGAATATTTTCTGTCAGAGAAATTTAACTGAATTTCTGATTCAGTAATTTCAAAGCATGTGTACGAACAATATGTAAACCAAAATGACTTTTAAAGGTACTTTTTAGAAGAGCAGTATCTTCTGAATCAGTGGCATTTTGGGGTTTTTTTTCCCTTTCTGATTATTTGTTCAGGTAAGGAAGGTTCTGTCTCTAGACAGTCCAGAGAACAGTCTAGATGATCCAGATCTACAACTAATATGTCAGTTTATTTCCATTTTAGTCACAATACTTAAATTGGCTTCTTATTACATAAATCTCATGGTAGAAAGGGCATGTGTTACACAAGTTACAAAAACACAGAATCATTTAGGCTGGAAAAGACCTTTAAGATCATTGAATCCAGCCATAAACCTAAAACTGCCAAGTCCACCACTAAACCACGTGGTAGAAATTATGTAGTATGAATTACTCGCATTTTCAAACTATATCAAACATTAAAAAAAATGAATAGTTACTAGTAATCTGTCTTCAGTGAATATATTAGGACAGTGTATGCCAATAGAAGGGAAAATGGAAATAAAAAAGACTTTTAAAAATGTAATTTAATATGAAATTCTCAAATGACAAACGGATGTTCAAAAATAGCAAGGCAAACACATAAAATCTCATACTAGACAAGACTGAGATTTATGCAAAGAAGATAATTATAGCACGTACATCAGAACTGAGAAAGAGTAAGCTACACAGATTTACAGCAAATTATCCCTCTGACCCAAATCTCTAGGGCTATGTATATGATACTATTCTGTTCTTTTGGGTTTTGATCTGCAACACAGGAACATTTGCTTAGCCAGCTTAAAGACTCTCACTAGGGAAAAAACCCAAAACAGTAATCTGTAAATTTGATACATTTTTTTACTGACTTTCAGTACACTTCAAGGAAGTTGAACGAAGTACCGGAAGTTTGAAAGAACAGCATAAAAGAAGAAACCTCCAGCGAAAACTTCTCATAGGTTTCATTTTAAATATATGCACAAGCTCTTTCATATAGACTTATTCAGAAATGCAGACATAGAAGATTATATATAGATGACAATAATAAAAGACAAAGACTATTAAAAAAGAATCAACAAGGAGACATGAAGAATGCTGCTTTCACAGGATGCTTAAATGTTCTGTTTCCCTTGTTTTTTGTTTATAGTCTGTATTTATATTTTGTTAAAGCAACAGCTTAAGAATAACAGGTCAGATAAAACAAATAGAAAGTGCTACAGAATTGATACTCAAACTAACATTAAGCAACCAAAGTCCTAAGAATTACTTAGAAGAATGAAAATTAAGTTCCATACCATATAGAGGGCTACTCATTAGAAAACTCTTAGTTTTTCCAAGCTTGAATGATTTTTACTTTGGAATCAGTCATATTTAATAACCCTTGACATTCATAGAGTTGTTCAACCTACCTGTCCTGTATGCTCTGTTTCATCTTTGTTAATAAGATACATCAGAAAAAACCTACAAGCAAAAAAACAGATTCTATGAATACAGAATTTGGAAACATTAGTCAATCCACAGGGAGATGGATATTTTTCAGAATGTAGAGTGATAATGGTGTTCATGGACTTACAAATTCCAGAGTTCTATCTATGATAATATTCTGAGACAGATTAAACACACTTTCCTGACACTGTTGACATTCAGTCACTGTTGTATGAGTAGTATGCTAAAATACAAGAGATTTAGTTTGATTTACAGTACTTAGCAACAGTTTAAATAAAGATTTTCTAAACTTTCTAATCTGAAAATTACACAATTTCTAATCTGAAACTTTGACAAATAGACATTTTCTTTCCCATGAAAACCCAGTGGGAATCAGACAGATAATGGTCACTGGAGCTTTCTCTTTTTCCTCTTCACACAATGAGTAAGAAATGCTAGAGTTGTCTAAGAGATTTCTCTTATTGAAATTATTGGTTGGAGACATTTTACTAGTGTATGCAACTCAAGATCAACATGAGCATAAAATAACCTGTAATTTAAAAAAAACCCACATTAGTCTTGGGGGTTTGAGATAGATGACATTCACTAGGAGATAATTTTAAATTTTTGCTTATAATAGATATTCTCTCTGAATATATATAAAAACATAAAATATGCACAAAAAAAGATAAAAATGTAGTTCCACAGAATGATGGACTGAAAAGTATGCCATAGTTTGTTATTTGGGCAGCATTTATTAAGTAGGAACAAAATCCCATATGATGGCACTTTTAATGTATTTTGTTTGTTAAAATCCATTCCCTGCATAGTGACAGCACTAGTATAAAATACACTCAGTCACTGGATTTTCATATGTGAGAGGCAATGATACAGTGGCTGTAAAACTGATAATTGCCTTTATTTCTAGATATAAAAAGACTGAGTTTAGTGGTCACTGGTGTTCTGCTTGGATTTCCAAAGGTAGATCCGATGCCCTTGGTTGATCCCTCCTATCTCTAGCTCCTCATTCCAGTTCCCCTACCTCCCTCTTGGTCAGCCTCAGCATTCCATTCAACATAATTTGTCCAATGTAAGATTTACCCCTTTTGCCTCACTCCTTTTCTCCTTGCTCCTCCCTCCATGAGTCTTCAGACTAGGTCATACTGCTCCTCTCCACCTTACACACCACATTCAATTTTACAATGCCTCCAGAGCTAAATATCAAGTTCCTGGCTTCCATCTACAAGCTCACACAAACTGGGTGTGCCACAACCAAACTGGAAAGAAGGATCTGAAATTTGTTTATTCCTTGCTGCCACTGCCACAGAATTATATATTCAGACAGCATGAGTGCACATCAAAGTCAAACAGTACTGACTCTTACTCATGCAGGAGAGTTAATCAGGTACCTGCAGAGGCTGCAAGGGTCGTGAGTTAGGAGTTCATTTTTACTGTACTTACAAATAATTGGCCAAGTTGTGCTCCTGTAGTGTGTGTGTTTCAAAGCCATGGGGCACTGTATCAAAGTAGTCATTTCCTATTCCACAGATAAAGCACTTTGTCTAAAAGAAAGAATACAGAGCACTTCAACTTTATATATAACCCTTGCCCAGCTTTGAGAAAAGGCCAATGTAACAGTTTTCTTGAATAGAAGCTTAACTACCATCAGAGTAGTTACTTACTGTTAAAAAAAAAAAAAAAAATCTTTGCCAGCTCTAAGTGAACAGGTACCAGGAGACAGAATGACATACAATAGTCACAGCTGACTTTTTAACATTAAGTAGCACTTACTGAAACACATGGCAATATTTACCTCAATGCCTGTTGTGCTTGTCCACCTGAAACTGAATAAGCTCAAAGTTCAGATGACAAAATGCAGTGGCTTTGCAACACTCTTCTGAGTTCTTACATTTATACTTCAATGACAGAATAGAAAACCACAAAGTACAGGATACTTTCACACATAGATTAAGCAAAGAAAAGTACATCTGGGATGAAACGTAACACGAAAGTGTTAATACCCTCTGTTAGAAACCTCTTATTGGAAGATTCCAAAAGACTTAAATAGCCACAGACCTGCAATTCATTATAATATACACTTATGACATAGAATCATGTAAGCTATCCACTGAAATTAGATCACTTTTTAATTGAAAACAGATATTCATGGAACTTGAAAAAAGGTATGGTTCAGCAACTGGATGTTCTTACCTCCATGTCTTCCTTAACTTGCTCTTGTTGATCTCTTAACTCACCAAAAGCATCAATAATTAAACCTAGGGTTTAAGTTAAAATTATTTAGTTGATTAGATAGTTAATGTTCAAGAACTGTGACAAAGATTATTTGGAAATCTGGGGATAATCTAACTCTGACAAAGAATATTAAATGAGAATCTTATGCAAATGTAATAGAAGCCAATAGACATTCCAAAGACAACAAAACCAGATCAATACATAAATTAAAATGAACAAGCCAAAGAAAATGGCTGGCAGTAACATGACTGGCAGTAGCATTTTGAATTATCAAACAGGACAAGCAGACTTCTGTTTTATTCCCAGTGCTATAATCTTGACTCAGTACAGTAAGACATAGTTTTCCAGTGACAAAGGCCTTACTATAGAAAAAATAGTACTGTACTAACAGAGTTCAGGAATTTATTACACGGCAGATGCAGAGAGGCCCAGAGCTTTGTGCATCCTCTCTCATTAAGGATGTCATGTAGTACAAGGTTCCACTGTCAGAGCTCTAGAGAAGTAAGGGGTCATTTCAGGGAGACAGAGAAAGAAGAAAAAGAACCACAGGATCTATGGTTCAAATTACAGATTCTTTATGATCTTCCCTTCACATCCTCCAGTACAAATGAGGACTAACTCCACAATCATTACTGACAATACGGTACTCAAAGCTTAGGCCGCTATTTTCCAGTCACTCACAAAAAGAGGAAACAAAGAGTATGACATACGCCACGTCAGGCTATAAAAAAATTTGTCCCCTCCCTAAGCCCTTTAAAAAACTTGTTGCTTGAGAAAGAGTAATAAACAATTTACCATATGCTCAAATTTGCCTTCTGAATTTCCTCGTAGTAAGTGAGAAAGCATTCTTAGTGCTGTCAAAACTACCATCAGTTAGTTGTTAGCTGACAGAAAGCAGTGGGGTATCAGTATTTACAACAGCAAGGGAACCTAGCAAAAATCTTTACCTGCTTTTCCAAAATTGAGAATATACTTCTGTTAACTTCTGAAAATTTTAATTGAAAATTACATTCTGGGCATTCTTGACAAAATTTTGAAGGTATAATATGTAAACAGATGTGGTCGTAAGTACTTTAGATAATAACATTAAACATGGTTATTGCACGCATAATAGAAAAACCCCTGACATGCCAAAATTAAGTATCCACTATCCAGATTACAACAGCAAGATACACTATGAGTCAAATAGTTTCACTGAAATTCCCAAGCCAACCTAATGGCAGCTAACTTTCCATTGTCATTATCCAGGCTATACTAAAGCTGTTTCATATCAAGCACCTTTCTTCACCCTTTGACACTGTTCAAGTAAGCAGGCATCACAAAAAACAGCTGTTTTTATGTAAGAAAAGATTAAACCTCTGAAATCTATGCTCCAATTTTCACACCACTACCAATCTGAAGATTTGTCAGACAGTCAAGAACATTAGATGCTGGCAAGGGGAATACTGACAGCATCTGCTACTGATTTTGTCTATGTATGGTTATACTGAAAGAAGATTATAAATTGTGTCACAAGATTTCTAATCCTCTTACTGATTTATAGGAGACTTTTAGAAAGAGCAATGAGAAGATAGAAACTGTAGTGAACACCGGTATTCTTAGATCAAAATATTTCCTTTTTTTTTTTTTTTTCCCATTGATCCAGTTAGAGCCCGTTGATTTTTACAGAGACTCGCAGGAGCAATGTATGGACAAAAGTCAGCTGGGTGTGATTTCCAATACAAATCTGTCCTTCATGGTCTGCCCTGGTGTCCTGTACGAATCTTAGGTGCGGGATTACCACAGGATTTTTTGTACTGCTAAATAATGCTTTCAGTCTCACCACAGGTTACAAACATATACCTTGGATAATTGCAAGCAAGATGACAATCACAAAGAAGAAGAAAGTGATGTCAAAGATAATCCGATAGATTTCATATTCATCTCCCGCTGGATCCTCTATTTCATCACCAATGCCTCCACCTGCACGTACTCCAACATACATATGAAACATGTAGCACTAGAAAACACAAAACAAAGGGATAAAACATTTGTCTGCAGCTAGAAGTAAAAATACCCACTGTTACAAATTCAGTAATTGGTAGAACTTGTCAATGGTTCAGGAACTATACCATGTCAAGTCATCTTTTTCTCTCCTTTGAGGTTATGCATATTTCTGAGGGTGGTGAAATGCTGCTGTGCAGCTGAAGCTGCAGCATTTACTTCAACACCATCTCCCACAGCATACGCCTGGAAAAGCTGCAGCCCAC